>CM067170.1:50904897-51082397 GCA_034093135.1 Erigeron breviscapus | reverse complement strand
AAAAAAAAAAAAAAAAAAAAAAAAAAAAAAAAAAAAAAAAAAAAAAAAAAAAAAAAAAAAAAAAAAAAAAAAAAAAAAAAAAAAAAAAAAAAAAAAAAAAAAAAAAAAAAAAAAAAAAAAAAAAAAAAAAAAAAAAAAAAAAAAAAAAAAAAAAAAAAAAAAAAAAAAAAAAAAAAAAAAAAAAAAAAAAAAAAAAAAAAAAAAAAAAAAAAAAAAAAAAAAAAAAAAAAAAAAAAAAAAAAAAAAAAAAAAAAAAAAAAAAAAAAAAAAAAAAAAAAAAAAAAAAAAAAAAAAAAAAAAAAAAAAAAAAAAAAAAAAAAAAAAAAAAAAAAAAAAAAAAAAAAAAAAAAAAAAAAAAAAAAAAAAAAAAAAAAAAAAAAAAAAAAAAAAAAAAAAAAAAAAAAAAAAAAAAAAAAAAAAAAAAAAAAAAAAAAAAAAAAAAAAAAAAAAAAAAAAAAAAAAAAAAAAAAAAAAAAAAAAAAAAAAAAAAAAAAAAAAAAAAAAAAAAAAAAAAAAAAAAAAAAAAAAAAAAAAAAAAAAAAAAAAAAAAAAAAAAAAAAAAAAAAAAAAAAAAAAAAAAAAAAAAAAAAAAAAAAAAAAAAAAAAAAAAAAAAAAAAAAAAAAAAAAAAAAAAAAAAAAAAAAAAAATAAAGCATAAAAATCAGTGCAGGATAAAAAAACATAATCATAAAAAGTTTAAGCATCCTTTTTTCTTGCACAAGTTTCGTGACACTTGTATGAGTCACAAAGAAGTGGTATGTAAATTTTTTTAATTCGTTTTGCTGTTGTGGTATATAATTAAGCATAATTGTGCTAATATATGATTATAAGATGTGTAATTGATATATAAACTTTAAAAAATTGCAGACAGTGCCAGCTTCTTTTGTTCGTGAGCATAAGCTGTATGAATATAATGGAGTTGATTTACTTTTTGGTCACATGAAGTTCAAAGGAGACCTCATTAAAAAAACCGATGCTCGCAGACCAGGTGATTTATCACATGTTAAGATCAAGTTTGATTGGCGGGTGTTTATGCAATCCACTGGTTTTATTGTGGGTGATTCAATCAAATTTGGGATAAACAAAGAAAGATCAGTTGTTGGTGGGCACGTTTATCTTCGTGTATGTTGATTATGTTCCTGAGTATATTAGGATATTTGTATGTCTGTTTATGTGTCTAACTCCCATCAGAATTTATTTGAAGTAACAATAAGTAGAATTTTTGATCTTAAGTTGCATCATGTCTTAGTATAACTGATCTGCATAAACCATCAGAATTTATTTGAAGTATGATATTGCAAAAGTTTGTAATGCACAATATTAATATGTTGCTAGTTATCAACAATTCTACAGCAACATCTTAGATGTAATTTCAGATAATGGTTGGTTAAGGAATGTATGTGTTTTTGACTAATTTGATGATGAAGTGTATTTGAAGTAACAATAAGTAGAATTTTTGATCGTAAGTTGCATCATGTCTTAGTATACTCATCTGCATAAACCATCAGAATTTATTTGAAGTATGATATTGCAAAAGTTTGTAATGTATATATATATATATATATATATATATATATATATATATATATATATATATATATATATATATATATATATATATATATATATATATATATATATATATATATATATATATATATATATATATATATATATATATATATATATATATATATATATATATATATATATATATATATATATATATATATATATATATATATATATATATATATATATATATATATATATATATATATATATATATATATATATATATATATATATATATATATATATATATATATATATATATATATATATATATATATATATATATATATATATATATATATATATATATATATATATATATATATATATATATATATATATATATATATATATATATATATATATATATATATATATATATATATATATATATATATATATATATATATATATATATATATATATATATATATATATATATATATATATATATATATATATATATATATATATATATATATATATATATATATATATATATATATATATATATATATATATATATATATATATATATATATATATATATATATATATATATATATATATATATATATATATATATATATATATATATATATATATATATATATATATATATATATATATATATATATATATATATATATATATATATATATATATATATATATATATATATATATATATATATATATATATATATATATATATATATATATATATATATATATATATATATATATATATATATATATATATATATATATATATATATATATATATATATATATATATATATATATATATATATATATATATATATATATATATATATATATATATATATATATATATATATATATATATATATATATATATATATATATATATATATATATATATATATATATATATATATATATATATATATATATATATATATATATATATATATATATATATATATATATATATATATATATATATATATATATATATATATATATATATATATATATATATATATATATATATATATATATATATATATATATATATATATATATATATATATATATATATATATATATATATATATATATATATATATATATATATATATATATATATATATATATATATATATATATATATATATATATATATATATATATATATATATATATATATATATATATATATATATATATATATATATATATATATATATATATATATATATATATATATATATATATATATATATATATATATATATATATATATATATATATATATATATATATATATATATATATATATATATGTAGATTAACATATATATATATAAATATATATATATTATGCTTGCGTGTGAACCGCGTATGAATATATATATTATGCTTGCGTGTGAACCGCGTATGAATATATATATTATGCTTGCGTGTGAACCGCGTATGAATATATATATTATGCTTGCGTGTGAACCGCGTATGAATATATATATTATGCTTGCGTGTGAACCGCGTATGAATATATATATTATGCTTGCGTGTGAACCGCGTATGAATATATATATTATGCTTGCGTGTGAACCGCGTATGAATATATATATTATGCTTGCGTGTGAACCGCGTATGAATATATATATTATGCTTGCGTGTGAACCGCGTATGAATATATATATTATGCTTGCGTGTGAACCGCGTATGAATATATATATTATGCTTGCGTGTGAACCGCGTATGAATATATATATTATGCTTGCGTGTGAACCGCGTATGAATATATATATTATGCTTGCGTGTGAACCGCGTATGAATATATATATTATGCTTGCGTGTGAACCGCGTATGAATATATATATTATGCTTGCGTGTGAACCGCGTATGAATATATATATTATGCTTGCGTGTGAACCGCGTATGAATATATATATTATGCTTGCGTGTGAACCGCGTATGAATATATATATTATGCTTGCGTGTGAACCGCGTATGAATATATATATTATGCTTGCGTGTGAACCGCGTATGAATATATATATTATGCTTGCGTGTGAACCGCGTATGAATATATATATTATGCTTGCGTGTGAACCGCGTATGAATATATAAATATATATATATTATGCTTGCGTGTGAACCGCGTATGAATATATATATTATGCTTGCGTGTGAACCGCGTATGAATATATATATTATGCTTGCGTGTGAACCGCGTATGAATATATATATTATGCTTGCGTGTGAACCGCGTATGAATATATATATTATGCTTGCGTGTGAACCGCGTATGAATATATATATTATGCTTGCGTGTGAACCGCGTATGAATATATATATTATGCTTGCGTGTGAACCGCGTATGAATATATATATTATGCTTGCGTGTGAACCGCGTATGAATATATATATTATGCTTGCGTGTGAACCGCGTATGAATATATATATTATGCTTGCGTGTGAACCGCGTATGAATATATATATTATGCTTGCGTGTGAACCGCGTATGAATATATATATTATGCTTGCGTGTGAACCGCGTATGAATATATATATTATGCTTGCGTGTGAACCGCGTATGAATATATATATTATGCTTGCGTGTGAACCGCGTATGAATATATATATTATGCTTGCGTGTGAACCGCGTATGAATATATATATTATGCTTGCGTGTGAACCGCGTATGAATATATATATTATGCTTGCGTGTGAACCGCGTATGAATATATATATTATGCTTGCGTGTGAACCGCGTATGAATATATATATTATGCTTGCGTGTGAACCGCGTATGAATATATATATTATGCTTGCGTGTGAACCGCGTATGAATATATATATTATGCTTGCGTGTGAACCGCGTATGAATATATATATTATGCTTGCGTGTGAACCGCGTATGAATATATATATTATGCTTGCGTGTGAACCGCGTATGAATATATATATTATGCTTGCGTGTGAACCGCGTATGAATATATATATTATGCTTGCGTGTGAACCGCGTATGAATATATATATTATGCTTGCGTGTGAACCGCGTATGAATATATATATATTATGCATGCGTGTGAACCGCGTATATATATATATATATATATATATATATATATATATATATATATATATATATGCTTGCGTATAAATATATATATATTATGCTTGCGTGTGAACCGCGTATGAATATATATATTATGCTTGCGTGTGAACCGCGTATGAATATATATATTATGCTTGCGTGTGAACCGCGTATGAATATATATATTATGCTTGCGTGTGAACCGCGTATGAATATATATATTATGCTTGCGTGTGAACCGCGTATGAATATATATATTATGCTTGCGTGTGAACCGCGTATGAATATATATATTATGCTTGCGTGTGAACCGCGTATGAATATATATATTATGCTTGCGTGTGAACCGCGTATGAATATATATATTATGCTTGCGTGTGAACCGCGTATGAATATATATATTATGCTTGCGTGTGAACCGCGTATGAATATATATATTATGCTTGCGTGTGAACCGCGTATGAATATATATATTATGCTTGCGTGTGAACCGCGTATGAATATATATATTATGCTTGCGTGTGAACCGCGTATGAATATATATATTATGCTTGCGTGTGAACCGCGTATGAATATATATATTATGCTTGCGTGTGAACCGCGTATGAATATATATATTATGCTTGCGTGTGAACCGCGTATGAATATATATATTATGCTTGCGTGTGAACCGCGTATGAATATATATATTATGCTTGCGTGTGAACCGCGTATGAATATATATATTATGCTTGCGTGTGAACCGCGTATAAATATATATACAAATTCAACAATCATCAACCATCAATAACTAATTCAAAATATATATATATATATATATATATATATATATATATATATATATATATATATATATATATATATATATATATATATATATATATATATATATATATATCACTCTATATATATATATATATATATATATATATATATATATATATATATATATAAGGACTAATATATATAGTAATAATAATAATATAATAATAATAATATATATATATATATATCGCAATCCTTTACTAAAATCAATCATAACTACCTTGCACATACATTTCATACGACTTTACCTTTAAGGAATCATAGATGCTTATATATAGGGTCACCCGCAGCCTTCCCACCACATCTACAACTCACTAAAGGTATCATTGTCTTCCATGTATGTACAACTATCCTAATCACAATATCAAATCACTACAAGATCATATGGAGTAAAGCAACAGCGTATAATAAATGAGTACGCGAATTATTAACGTCAGATCATGTATCATACGTATGTAAGACCATAATGTATATCAAATGCGTGTCAAAAATGTCATCAAAGCAACAATAAAAGTATGCTTGAGTGTGTACCGTACAAGTCAAATATAATGAGCGTACATGTCCATTCCAAACACTTTCTCAACATCCATCAGTTCATCCAAACAACGCATACATACACTTCAGAGGGTTTTACTTTCATCAAGTTTTAGATGCTTATGTATAGGGTCATCCGCAGCCTTCCCACCACACCTAAAACTCTTTGAAAGTAAGACCGACCTCCATGGATGCACTACTAATCCTAACCTAACTAACAATTAACCCAATCATATACGAAATCAATCAATAGTGCCAATATAATCCATCAATTGACAAACGACAATTTAAGCAATAAGACCAAAGGTAACTCAAGCCAATCAACGGGTCAATCCAACAACTAAACACGTATGGTTACACTTTTCAGCCCGAATCTCAATTGAGTAGGGAGCTACGAAACTCACCTGATCGGCAAAGAAGTTAAGTTTGATACAAAGTTGAGTTACAGTCGTTCGATGTTCGCTTTGCGCCCAAAACCTAAATATCGATCATATACATTCACATCAACATGCATAGTCACATATATGAAGTTATCAATTATTCGACAAAACCCTAATTAGGTTTCCAAAGTGTTTTTCGACGTTAAATGACTTCTAAGACTCTCAATCAATGTTATATAAGATAAGAAGTAAATTAGATTAGGGCTCGACGCGTAAAAAGGTCCAGAAAGTCAAACTAGGTCAAACAAGGAAATTTCAGAAAAACAAAGGCCGTAACTTACGGCCCAAAGGGCGTAAGGTACGGTGGTCAAAATTACAACTGGCGTAAGCTACGGTGGCAAGGGGCGTAAGCTACGCTGGGCAAGTTTTGACTGGGCGTAAGGTACGGTCAAAATGGGCGTAACCTACGGCCCTCTAGAAAGTTCACTTTTGGCGTAAGGAGTGGCGTAAACAGTGGGTTTTTTGGCGTAAGGTAAAACTTCGGCGTAAGCTACGCCCCAAAGGGCCGTAACCTACGCCCAACCAGAAATGAACTGGCGTAACCTACGCCCCATAGGGCCGTAAGTTACGCCCCATGCTGGGCAGCAAATCGACCAGCAGCAGTTAAGTGCAGAAAAATATACCCAAAACCCCTAAATTCGACCCAAATCAATTTACAACGACTTGTAACCCATTTTGAAGCATAACTAAACATCAATAACCATAAATACACATAACCCAACCCACAAATCCGACCAAAACATCACAATCGCTTCCAAATCACCCAAACCCTAATTTAACCCTAATTTGACCCAAAATTAGATTTAAACTGATTTAGGACTTGTAAGTGTTCAAGATGACTAGAAACGCATAAGCAAACATAAGTAGGTATAAATGGGATGAATTTGACTTACCAAAGCTTCCTTTCCGAGCTAGAACCCGATTTATGGCAAAAATGGGTAAAATGCTTGCACTTAGTAACTAAATCCTTTGCTAGGCGATAAAGAGATGAAGACGATGATGATTCTCGAGTTAAACCCAACCCACAACACCAAATGATGCTTGAGAAATGAAGAACTAGATAGGTTGGATGGTCTTGTTTACTTAGAGAGAAAGAGAAGAGAGAAAAGAGAAAGAGGAATGAAATGTGTGGTGAATGAATGAGATAAGGGGAGGGAAATGGGTCAAGAGGGCTGGTGGGTCGTGGATCACCCACGGGTCGACCCGTTTCTCTTCCCAAGCCAAATTACAATTCGTTATACATTTAAACACTGGTTAAACACATTATTTACCCGAATACAACACATTGCCATTTAATTCACGAAACGACCCAAATACATCAGTAACCTATATTGTTAGTCATATTACACGTAAAGTCAACGAGTCAAAATTCACGGATGTTACAACAGCAAGGTGTTAGTAAAGCATCTGGTTAGTCCTTTCTAGAAATATACATTTGGAATATGATTTTGTGATTCAAATATATGTATGTTTTGTTTAAAAATATATGTTTTCATTATGTGTTTTTAGGTGATACCAAATGTTGTTGCCAAAGTCAGGTTTCTTTAGTATGGAATTAATTGATAGTAGGGGTAAGACACACCAAGTTTATGCTTCATGTTTGGAAGATGGGAGTTGCTTTCTTTCTGGTAATGCTTGGAATAAGTTTGTCAAGACCGATCCATATAAAGAATTTGGTACTTTGTGTTTTACTTGGAAAGAGAACTATACGTTTGGTGTTCAAGTTTATTCTAATGGTGGTCTAGAGTATTGTAGAATGATGCAACCTGGTGATTCACCTGTTAAAAGTCAGTTAATTGTTGCAAGTGAGCATACATTTGATCAAGTGGTACGAAATTTTGTAAATGAATATGTTTATTACTTTTGGTGACACATGTTTGTATATTTTAGTACTCTAGGTAACTTTTGATTATTTGTTTTTGATTATTTATTTGTTTATAATGTAGTGTTTAATAAGGATATTCAGTGCTCATCTTCTTCAGATGATGAAGCGAAACCTGAAACAAAATACCACTGTTGTTTTTGGCAGGAAGCAGAATGCGAAAGTAACTGTTATATATCACTATTATGAATTCGATGGTATGAATGGAAAGATGGCATGTGGTTTTAATGGGGTGGGGTGGAGGAATTTCTGTTCAAACAATAATATTCGTCCAGGTAACCTTTTAAAGTTCAGCAAAAATTTGGACTTGACATTCAAGGTAGAAGTGTTTCGATCTGATGGAAGTCTTATACAGGATCATGTTAAAGGTAACAACATTTTTGATTAAAATTAAATACTCAGTTATAGACATCTACATTTGGCTGACAGTTTGATGTATTTATTTGTTTATAATGTAGTGTTTAATAAGGATATTCAGTGCTCATCTTCTTCAGATGATGAAGCGAAACCTGAAACAAAATACCACAAATGTTGTTATGCTCATGTTGCACACTCACCTCATGCCTCATACTGCTTTCGGAGAATTCTTGATCATAGTGTTGAAAGGAATCAATTGGTAAAAAATTATCTCTTCTGAATCTATATAAATAAATACAACTATATTTTTTTTCTTTTTTACTTAGGCATGACAATGGAGAACTTATGAACCTACCTAAGTTATATTTTACCTGTTACGTATTAAGATTGATTATCTTTTTTTGTAGACAGTTCCAATGCCATTTGTTGAAAAGCATAAGTTATTCCAATACGATTGTAGTGTGCTTCACTTTGGTGAAAGGGTGTTCCCATTTCATTTGGTGCCAACATTAGATGGTAAGAAGACAGGAGATGTTAGTGAGATGGTTATGATCATGGATTGGAGTTACTTCATGGGTCAGACAGGAGTTGAAGAAGATGGCATGATTAGGTTCCAATTCAATCCAGATGACAATGTGAAAGGTAAAACTCTTCATTTGGATGTTTGTTAACTATCAAGTATGTTTGGACGATGTGGTTATGTTTGGACAATATAGTTATGAAGGTAAAACAATGTAGTTATGGTTGGACATGTAGTATTAAGTATCCTTAGGAATATGATCACATCTGAAGTATGATTGCTGGTTTTGTTTTGCTTTTGCAGCAGCATACTTGTGTATAAAATTATGTTATATATGGTTAGTCAATTTGTTAACTATGTTATGTAGTTACGTTTGTTTATGAGTATCAAGTATATATGGCACACTTGTTTGAAGTCGATAGATAACTTAACACCATAACTATGTCATTTATTTCTTAAGCCAAATGTAATAAACTTTTGCACATAAGTTGGTTTTTTCCTGTTATCTTGTTTAGCGACATATGTAATGCATAAAAACAGGAGTAGTTGTTGGTCATAACACGTCTTCACCATCACTATGTTCATCCGTGAATGGGGGTTTTTGTTTATAAAGGATGGCAGTTTACAATATAAATCGAATATATTTTGTAAAAGTGAAAGGATGGCAGTTTACAATTTGTCTAGTATTTTTTTAATTTACTTTGGCAAATTCTTAGTTATTAGTATTTCAAAGTTGCTAACACATGTAGAATTTCATTTGAACTTAAAAAACAGCAAATTTAGTTTAAACATAATGTGAACAATAATGCAGAAAATGAAACAAATTACATTAAAAGTGATAGCAACATCCAAGATATCAAAATATTAGGGAATTAATAGTAATAAAAGTTTAACTTCTACATGTCCATACCATTTAGAAGTGGTACTTCTAAATTAAGTTACAAAGCAGCAAAGTTATAGCATAGATGCCAATGTTGACCATACAAAAATAACTACACAATCAAAATTAAGTTGCTGATTCTTCTACATAGGAGGTTCAAAAATAACTGTTTAACATGCCTTTTCTCAACAGGACTTTTGGGGGAGTGCTTTTAGACCTAGGTTTGGAAAGAGTCGGTGGAAAAGTACACACCATCCTTCAAGGACATCACAAAGATTCTGCAAGTGCAAATAAATTCTATTCAGAACAATGCAAAGTGTGATATTTACTTTAATCAAGAATCAAATGTTATAACAATGTAGTTATGGTTGGACATGTAGTATTAAGTATCCTTAGGAATATGATCACATCTGAAGTATGATTGCTGGTTTTGTTTTGCTTTTGCAGCAGCATACTTGTGTATAAAATTATGTTATATATGGTTAGTCAATTTGTTAACTATGTTATGTAGTTACGTTTGTTTATGAGTATCAAGTATATATGGCACACTTGTTTGAAGTCGATAGATAACTTAACACCATAACTATGTCATTTATTTCTTAAGCCAAATGTAATAAACTTTTGCAACAGTGTAAACCAAGTAATCTTTTTCAAAATTGTACCTTGCAACTATGATCTTGAAAGCATACAGCTTGTTAAGCAACAAATTCAGTTCATGAGGAAAAACATCAACCTCACCTTCCTTGACTTGTCTCTCTCGAATGTGATTTGCAGACAAACCAATGAGTTTAGCTACCTCTTTCTCAAACATGACCAAAGACACAGAACCGATGTGATCTTGGACCTTAAATTGAAGCCTGTACCTGAATATGTTTGACAAAGTGTAGGTTTAAATTAATACATCTTTTGCTGGAATATTACAAGTAACATTTAGGAAAGATGAGATATACTTTGGAACAAAAGATGTGACAATGTCGTTGCAACCAAGACACCAAAGACTGTCCATAGGAGCCTGAAGAAAATGGGTTGGAATTTCAGAAGCTTGTTCTAGGAACTCCTCCTTAGTGAAAACCTTCCTGTTATGCTGACGACAGGCCCAGTAAAACCACCCAAAATCCTCCTCAATCATTCTAATGGTAGCAAGCACAACATAGTGTGTTTCCTAAATCAGTTCAATGAAACTGTGAACATGGATTGTGATGAAACCTCTTGTTTTTATATTACAAAATACTTGTATTTATAATAAAACAGTAGATAGAAGAAAGACTTAAAACCTGTTGAGCCTCCACAATTTCATCCACATGCTTCCTCTCAGTGGTTACAACAAATTCATTATGGCAAGGATAACATGTTTGTGAAGATAAGATGGTTTGAGAAGCAGCAACAACACCATCTCTCAATATAAGGCTAAAGAAAGTAAACTCAATCAATAATATACATCAATTACTAAAGGATTAAAATACAAGAGTTGCTTCCATACATGTCATTTACTTCTTGAAAAAAGAAGCTATAGAGAAAGCATCGTACCCCCTCCTCAAGTCATGAGCTTCTTGAATATCTTCATTCAGGAAAAACCTTTTTCCATACATGTCATTCTGAACAGTGATCTCCCCTAAACATAACAACATTATACAGCAACATTGAGGTCAGTATATACAATGATATTATATCTCCTATATACAGAAAAATATGCTAACTTACTGTTGAATCTCTTCATCTTTGCATGTTGTAGTATACAAATTACCATCTCAGTTGATTTGTTCTTGCAAATTAATTTGTTCAATTGCTGAGCATACTTTCCCCATAGAGTACATTTCACTACTTGTCCACTATGAGAAAGTTTAATTAACTAATATTAATGACCAGGTCATCAATTAATGTTTTTTAAGAAGATATGCAATTAAAACAAAGGTAATTTAATGTTAACTGAAGCAGTACTATACATGAGGAATCTGTTATATTGTGTACCAAATATACATGCAATCACACATTGAATGTAGTACCATTCTTTTATAAAGAAAACACCCCTTTAACAAATCATGTACATTTATTTCTTAAAATCATGGAAGGAGAGTATGCAGGTAATTTACATCATTGAATAATGAAATATGAGTTAATTGTTCAATATTAGTCTACTATCCTCTTTAAAAAATAACTGAAAGTTGCGTATAGAAGGACATTATTATAGATCAGAACTTACGTCAAGTCCTGCAACTCAAAGTGTATCCTCTTTTTCCTTATTGTTATTCTTGAAGATGTCAAGGTCACCACACCAAGTAATGCGACCCATTACATCTTTAAGAGCAGAGAATAAACAAAGATTATAAAAAAAACCATATAATAGATGTTGACAAACCATTACAATATAAACCTTAAAACAAAGGTTACTAACCAATTATAAACCTTTCGCGAGCCCTGTTGTCATTGATTTCATCAAAAGGGACAAAATCGAAAGCATAGTGATGGCCCTGAAAGGAATCGACACTTTGGATAGAAGAACACTTAAATAGGTTGATCTTGTGATTGAGAGGAAGAACACGATCCTTGTCCCTTTGCTCAGCGACACCAAACCTTCTGATGACAATGGTGGAATCCTCCTTAAGATACGGTCCAAATTGAGGCAACAAACAGTTCTTACATTGAGCTTGGATTTTATTTCCCTGAAACAACAAATCACATAATTCAATTAAAAATACTTCGAATCAAAACAGGAGTCATTAAAACGGTTCATGTTCTATCAAAACGTGTTTAAAACAAATCCATTACCCTCTCATCCAGATGTACCATATCAACCTTAAAGGTTTGTTCCCATTTTCTTCTAATTCTTGCCTTCATGTTCCAGAAGTCGCTCGCCACACTCAGATCTTCAACATAACTGAATTCTGGATTTGCCATGATTAGTATGTACTAAATAAGAATACAATGAGATATATGGTAGATAAGATGTGGTGAGAGATTATGGATGGTTAATGCCGAATTATAATTTAAATAAATTATTTGATTTTCTTGTTTGGTAAGAAAAATCTTGGAAACACACATAAGTTAGCTTTTTCGTATGACCTTATGATGTGATTAGCATAATCACTAGGCCTTTTAGCAGGAGGTTGTACTAATATACAGCTTATGTTTGAATACAACCCCAAAATTTGAATTTTTAAACACATAAACAACTTTTGCTCGTTTTTGTTGCATGGGAAACATGAACAAATTCCTGCAGCAGCCTGATTTTTGTTGCTGCAAATATATATACATGTGATACATATTACATATATCAATGTAAAACAGAAGTACCAAGAGATTATTATATATAGTTCCAACCAAACTAAGCTCCTAACTAAGTTCCTAACCAAAATCTTATGTCATCAAAATAACACTTTATACTAATGTGGCCATGCTAGGTGCTCGACAACACGATTTCCTGGGGTCATCCGCTAATCTTCTTTAGTAGAATTAGAGATAGATATAGATATAGACTAATCAAACAAATCAATTAACGATTAACTATTACGGAGTATACTTTTTACAAAGGGGTCAATTGTGATTACTAATTACCCTGTCCTGGCTGTAGCACTTCAAAGAAAACCCTAAAATACAAACACTAACAAAGTATAACTAAAACCCAAAACTCTCTCAAGTTCAACATAAGAAAATGGCAAGTACTAAATATCTTCCAGAAGAAATCATCACACAAATCTTATATAGTGCCTGGCCAAATCTATTAGCAGATTTCGGAGTGCCTCAAAAGGTGGGTTATCTCTTCTCACTCACCCAGATTTCATTAAAATCCATGATCAAAATACCCCCATCAACAAACATCGCCTTATATTCAATACCACCAAAAATTCCAATATCAAATGTCCTGGACTTTATTCAAACCCATGTTGATGATGTACCCTCCCCGAGATACGCAGAACCTACCACACAGAGAATCGGTAATACCCTACGATACGAAGGATTGTCCGTAACAAAGGCTTTGAGCAGAATTAAAAGATAAGATCAATCCCCTATAAATCCAGGATTTGATTCCATCCTTAGCAACTGATAAATAAGGAAATGATATTCTTGGCCCAAGATTTAGGAAAACCCTAATAAGGCCTAGCTTACCCTCTAAGCTAAATCCCCTATATAAGAGGAGGACCTAAAAGACCTAAGAGGCATCATAATCACTATAATAATTCCCACAATCCGGAATATACACACATACAACATAATTCATATGATCAACTAGATCTAAAACCTATTCGATAGTACGATCATAATCGGCTATACGATACACATATTTGATTGGCGTAAAGAGGCTAGAACCCTACCTTCGGGGAATCGCCAACAAATAACCCAAAACACCCATCATCCCACCTTTTCTTAACCTGACCTCGGTTTGGTGTACAATCATTTGGCACCATCCGTGGAACCACAACACCATCCAGGTCTCTAAAACCCACAATAAGATTTTTGTGCATTCTCGCCGCGTGCAATGGTTAAGAAAAACAAAACTAAAATCCTAAAAAATAGAAGATCGTTTTTGACAATTAACCAAACAGCGGTCAGCCGCTTAGAGCCGGCCAAAGCGGCGCCAGAAGGTTTTTATTTTCCCCCTTTAGGAGAGAATAAAGCTTCCAACGACCCCTTAATCATCCAAGCCACGATATTTAATACCGAGGTACGAAGGGTATACTTGGATAGCGGAAGCGAGTGTGATGTCATTTTTGAACACTGCTTCCTCAAGTTTCCAGAAGCCATAAGGGCTCGGAGATCCGATCCCCGTGGTCCTTTGGTCGGATTCTCGGGAGAACATTCATGGCCCTTAGGGAGATCGATCTGGACGTCTGTATCAAAGACAGGGAGCACGAAAGGACCGAAACTGTAACGCCCCTAATTTTCTAAACAATACAAAATGATATCAAAGAACTAAAAAGCCAAAAGGGCGTTAAACTTATTCAAAGTCAAACCAAAGCCAACCTGACAAATCAAAATAAATACTTCTAAAGCTTGAAATAAAACTCTAAGCCAAGGGGGTGCTAAGTCCACTTCTATCTACTCTCTTCTCTCGTTCCCAAAGCCCGTTTGATTACCTGCCGTATAAGAAAGAAAAATGAATACGGCTGAGCAAAAAGCCAGTGAACGGATATAACAAAAGCTGAAGAATAATATATGAAATACGAATACAAGATTTAAAGACAAACTGATTTGCAAAACAAACTTATTTCAAAACATACTTATTTCGAATCAAAATACAAATAGGTATAACTTCACCGATATCTTATACTTAACAAACAAAATACTATAAAACCAAGTTCTATAAAATAATGCACATACGAGCCAAAACAAATAACTTATCAAAAGGGCCGAATGAAATCATAGGGTAGCTACTCCACTAATCATTCATTTTTGGTGCAAACGCCTCGTATGACACTACGATAAGCGCCCACCGTCAAACTTATCAAAATATGCCTAGGACCGATCCATACGCCTCCTATCAAAATATAATATAATGAGCTCGAACCACTACCGGGTTATCAAAAGGAGACGCCGTAGATCAAATCAAATACACCGCTACGGCCGGTGCCACGTCATCGGTGTCACAATAACGTGCCCATGGGACCTCCATGGATAGGTTACTCTTATATGCATATCTTAAGAAACCGTTTTGACCGACTCATATACTTAAATATATCGAGTACGTTTTTAAATGACAAAATTAGTTTTCTGACAAATAAATAATAATAAATATTTTTTTTTGAGAGATTTTAAATATTGACTTAAAAACACATCTCCGTCCACCCAATTCTTACAAATTTCAATACAGTCGCTTATAAATTTTCGGGTCAATCAATATGATTCGTAATATGCGACTGTATTAATTTTCGTGGCCAATGAATATGATTCATAATATGCGACTGTATTATCTTTCGGGCCAACGAATATTCGAGGGACATATTAGTATACAAATCATCGCATCAAATGTAACACACCGAACCCACCTTTTTCGGGACAGTTTTTGAATCGGGTTTCAAGAGACGGTTTTGACACAACTATCGATAACAAATATTATGATTCCCCAATCAATAATCATGAAGGCAACCTCGTTAGTACATCAAAAGGTAGGGATATCACAATACTTAAACAAAGGATAACAAACAAATAACTTTTCAAATAACACGCAACTTTTATAAAAAGAAATACACATTTAATCAAATAAATTTTGAGAGGAAAGATGTTACCAGAAGGATCCTAAATACCACTAGAATATCCGTACCTATATATTATATATATAACAAATAAAGTTTTGAGTGAAAAGATTGTACCGAAAAGCTCCTAATAACGTCTAGAATATCCGTACATATATAATATATGACAAACAAAAGTTTTGAGAGAAAAGATTGTACCGAAAATATCCTAATACTGTCTAGAATATCCGTACTATTATATATATATAACAAATAAAGTTATGAGAGAAAAAAATATTGTACCAAAAAGATCCTAAGACGATCTGGAATATCCGTACCATAATATCTAGATATATAACAAATAAAAGTTTTGAGAGAAAAGATTATACCGAAAAACTCTTAATAACCTCTAGAATATCCGTAACTCAATAAGTCGTCGTGATACTTTACCAAGGTTCTCAAACAAGGTCTACATTAAAATAATGTAGCTAAGATTTTAGACTTTCAGTTACATTATTTCTGTTATTAAAATAATTAGAAAAAGTTATGTTATTAAATATTTTAACAGTTTATATTTTATAACTTTTTGGGGGGGGGGGGGGGGGGGGGGGGGGGGGGGGGGGGGGGGGGGGGGGGGGGGGGGGGGGGGGGGGGGGGGGGGGGGGGGGGGGGGGGGGGGGGGGGGGGGGGGGGGGGGGGGGGGGGGGGGGGGGGGGGGGGGGGGGGGGGGGGGGGGGGGGGGGGGGGGGGGGGGGGGGGGGGGGGGGGGGGGGGGGGGGGGGGGGGGGGGGGGGGGGGGGGGGGGGGGGGGGGGGGGGGGGGGGGGGGGGGGGGGGGGGGGGGGGGGGGGGGGGGGGGGGGGGGGGGGGGGGGGGGGGGGGGGGGGGGGGGGGGGGGGGGGGGGGGGGGGGGGGGGGGGGGGGGGGGGGGGGGGGGGGGGGGGGGGGGGGGGGGGGGGGGGGGGGGGGGGGGGGGGGGGGGGGGGGGGGGGGGGGGGGGGGGGGGGGGGGGGGGGGGGGGGGGGGGGGGGGGGGGGGGGGGGGGGGGGGGGGGGGGGGGGGGGGGGGGGGGGGGGGGGGGGGGGGGGGGGGGGGGGGGGGGGGGGGGGGGGGGGGGGGGGGGGGGGGGGGGGGGGGGGGGGGGGGGGGGGGGGGGGGGGGGGGGGGGGGGGGGGGGGGGGGGGGGGGGGGGGGGGGGGGGGGGGGGGGGGGGGGGGGGGGGGGGGGGGGGGGGCGAAATCAAACGAACTCGAAAAGTTATGAGAGAAAAAAATATTGTACCAAAAAGATCCTAAGACGATCTGGAATATCCGTACCATAATATCTAGATATATAACAAATAAAAGTTTTGAGAGAAAAGATTATACCGAAAAACTCTTAATAACCTCTAGAATATCCGTAACTCAATAAGTCGTCGTGATACTTTACCAAGGTTCTCAAACAAGGTCTACATTAAAATAATGTAGCTAAGATTTTAGACTTTCAGTTACATTATTTCTGTTATTAAAATAATTAGAAAAAGTTATGTTATTAAATATTTTAACAGTTTATATTTTATAACTTTTCCTGGCTGATTTACACTCCCAAAACCATAAATTGGAAGACAACATTGACCAGTGACAACAAAACTCATATGAGGTCAATTAACTAAATTTTAAATATTATAGATAACTTTAATTTGAGATTTGATGACCATATTAAAATGATACCAATATTTTAGCCTGATATCTCCTTCGTTATGCCATGACTACCCCATTAAAACCGTTTCGAAAACACGACTTCATTTTTGCTTAATATGACTACAAATATAAAGTCACGGCCAATTATCAAGATATTGCTTATACGACATCGTGCGTTAACTCCAATTCGAAAAGCTCCGTTTCATGTCACCATAGAAAGATTTCGTTCGTTAGTTAAGTAGCTATTAAAAGACTCGTAGATAACCATTATTGACGAAAATCTTGTATATGACTATTAAGAATACGACCAAAACAGGATACTATTGAACAACGTATTATTGACACATTAACATGGCTTGTTTACTTATGTAAATTGTGAGTTTAACATTGAATTGTAGTTTTGTTTATTGTACAATATTAGTTAACCAAAAATCATTAGTAAAACAATTATAAGAGATTTAGATGTAAAAGGGTATGATCGAAGTATACCTCCGCGAGAGAACACGTCTTTACAACGAAATCAAACGAACTCGAAAACATCTTAGAACGAACAAGAAACAACTCCAAGATGATCATAAAACGAATGGTTTAAGCGTAGATTCGATATAGTTATGAACTTCATGTAACGCGATGTCCCTCGTCTTCTTGTTTAATTTCTCTCGTTCAAAAACTCGGTTTCTAATTTCGTGATGGATTTACTATAATTAATCGAACAAATGGGACGTATTGTAATTTACACAATGAGATGATCATTAATGTTAATGTGATTATGTGAATATCATCTAAAGATTATGATTCCCCAATCAATAATCATGAAGGCAACCTCGTTAGTACATCAAAAGGTAAGGATATCACAATACTTAAACAAAGGATAACAAACAAATAACTTTTCAAATAACACGCAACTTTTATAAAAAGAAATACACATTTAATCAAATAAATTTTGAGAGGAAAGATGTTACCAGAAGGATCCTAAATACCACTAGAATATCCGTACTATATATATATATATATGTGAGTCCCTTAATTAACGAGATGGTTAACCAATAGAAAGTGTAAAATACAACAAGTCTAATAATCACTAGATATGGACTAGTATTACTTGTAAATAAAGATGCAAGATATATAAACAAAGTAATACAAGACTTAAAGCAATAAACAAATAAAGTGGACCATTATGTATGTTTCATGGGTATTTTATTTATTGATGTGTAAATAAAATACAAGGTTGTTGCGGAATCAAGATAACACAATTAAGTGAGTATCCTAACAACCTATGATTACAATATGATCTATGTTTGTCAAATAACTCTTTAGGATCGAGATACTTAAAGTTGTGAAGTATCCCTGTTTAAGATCGAGAGTATTTAGACAAATTCACTTATATGCAAAAGGAATGCTTAAAAGTATTTTTGTTCAAGGAATGACTTAGTATTTATAGGCAACAAATTCACCAGTGAATTTGTGCCGTACAAATATGGTTGGCATACATTTAATGATCCGACAAGAACATTAAATGTATTAGATAAGAATAAGGATAAAGTCACATCAAGTGCACGTGTATCCTTTTATCCAACCACCTTAACACACGTATACTTTTGTTAAAGAACAAGTGGATTGTTCTTTGGAAAGTGTGTTAAAGGCAAAAGTCAATCCTCGATATTAGTGTTCAGACTTGCAGGATCTAGAACACCAACAATCCTCCAGTGTGCAGATCTGGTAAGACTTCCAGTGGACTCCGCCATTTGTCAGTCTTCTTTCTTCAGACTTCAGTCTTTGACTTCAGTCAGAATGTCTTCAGTAGAATAGATCTGGACTGGGGTGAAGTCTTCAGTGAGCTAATCTGGAGAATGCTCCAGATTACCTGTACAAGTAAATGCTCACTAGTCTTCAATTATTTCTTGACAAATCTTTAGAGGGACTCCAGATTCCAAGTCTGGAGTAGGTCCAGTAGAATATGTTTTCTGGTCAGATCTTCAGTAAGGCTCCAGTAGTCGGGTCTGGAGCGAGACCAGCAAAACAAGTTTTCTTAATAAACCTAAGTAAGGTTCCAGTAGTCCAGTCTGGAGCCAGTCCAGTAAGTCTGGACTAAATCTGGACCTAACAAATTCCCCCTATTTGTTTAGAAATAATGCAAGTATTTTTCAGACTTATAGATATACAAATTTGTATGTCTGGAAAACACTTGGTCGATTTAAGTCTAATCTAAGTTACTGGAAAACACTTTATAGATCATGAGTGTTTTTCAGTTTCATCTTTTAAGTTCTAACTTAGACTAAATCTGGTCATTCTACTTGTAAATATAAAAACTTGCAACTATTATTACTTTCATCAAAAGGAAAATAATTACAACTTTCATAAACAAATAATTACAACAAGTACAATGTGGTAAGAGTTCAGGCCCTTCTTCTTGATGAATGCCCTGGTGCATCTTCAGTGGCCTTCCTCTTTGGAGATGATAATGGAACAGACACTGGTGGTCTCAGACCCAACACAGCTTCCATTTCTTGGATTCTCTTCCAGACTTTCTCAATCCTCTTCATAAAAGCTTTCACATCTGGAGAGAGATCAGTCTTGCCTTTGAATGTCAATCCAATCTCCTTTAGTTCAGTCCATCCAAATGCTTGGACTGCAGTATCCTTCCTCTCATCTGTAAAGTTACCCTCTCTGGTCAACTTCACATTAAACCTGGTCATACCTTGATGTTGTTCAGCCAGTGTGATTTCAGCATTAATAATTCTTCTTGCATTGGCCCTGAACGTCATCATTTCATCATATTTAGCCCTTTGTTTTGCCAACTGAACCATCTCTTCAGTATCCCTGGATACACCACTCTGCTGTCCTTCAGTGGACTGGTGTTCTTGTCTATTGATCTTCAGAGTTGTATCCAAAGGAATAAAGGTGCTCAGATCACCATCTTTGATAGCTTTCAGTTGCTTGGCAGTTAACTTGGGCAGACCAGTTATCCTCTTTCTGTATTCCAGTTCCAGAGCACCAGCATTTCTTCTGATCTTTTTCTGGAGGCTTACCAGCTCCTCCTTTCTCTGTCTGATCAACTCTGGAATGGTTACACCATAGATCAACGAGTCATATACCTGCTCTTCTTCAGCATAAAATGAGCGTATATGAACATCGTCCAGTGCATCAAGACATTGTTGAACTCTGGGATCCTCCTTCATCCTTTTGAAAACTTCAATGTTTACGCCTAACCTGCCAGCGTTGTAGGAGTCCAGAGTACCCATTGTAGCCATATCCCTATGATGGGCCAGCAGTTCATCTCTTTTGGTTAGTCTTGAATATTTCTATCATGATACACTGTTGATTTAACTTCCTTGAAGTCTCATTGTCAACATCTTCTTCAATCTGTTCTTCTTCACCAGACACCATCTTTTCTTTCCCTTTAACTGCCTTCAGTGTGGTAGGGATGTCTGGGAAGGATTCAAACTGGGGCTCGGCTTCAGTACCAGCAGCCTCTTCTTCAGTACCAAGTGCTCTCTGGGCAATTCGTGCACTGGCATCAGTACCAGTCACTTGTTTTCTTTGAATGACGCTTTCAGTAGCGACTGCCCTTACAACCTCTTTCTTTTTCCTTATCAACCTCTCATGTTCACCAGTTGATGGAACTCTTTCCCCCTTGGAATGATCTCCAGTCCTTGACTTTAGATCATTCCATAAATCCTCCATCAATTGCCTATCTACTGAAAAAGTACTTCCAGTAACAGGATTTGCATCAGCTACATTCTTTTTGAGTTCCAGGACTTCCTTTTTCAAGTTTTGAATTTGTTGTGGCAAGTCCTTGGGCAACTTCTCATCCAGTAGCTTCTCAAAAGTTGGTAAAACCCCATCACAAATACTTCGAAGGACAGTCCCAGAAACCTCTTCACATAATTCTTTCAACATGTGGTTTCTGAACTTCCTTGTACATGCATCACTAATCAAACTAACAACTTCTCCTTGTTCCAGTACGGGCCTACTCTCCAGAGAGCTTACCCTAAAAACCAAGTTCTTAACCTCTTCTTTCAGCCCTGCCAGTTCGCCAGTGACTGCAGTCTGAACAGAAGACACCAGTCTGGATTCCAACCCCTGGACTGCCACTTTAATGTTTTCAGTATTTTGATTTGTGGCCAGTACCAGTTCATCCAACTTCTCAAACACTAGCCTCTCATTCCCAGCAAACAGGTTCATTTCTGAAGAAAGATTAGTAGATAACAAAGACTTGAAGTCAGAAATAACCTGGGAAGATGAGTTCAGTGATCTCTCCAGGTCCGCCACCTTGCTAAGAAGGCCTTGGACCTCGGTTGAAGACGAAGTGGAGAGACCAGTAGGTTGTTCCAGATGTGAAGTTAATCTGGTCGTTACTGGGACTTGTGCCCAGACTTCTTCAGATTCAACAGTTGTTGAGTCTGGCACACTTTGTTCGGTTGGAGTAGTGAAAGGAGTGAAATATGGAGTTGTTTGAGGAAACACTGGAAAGTTTTGCCATCCAGTTATTCATATTGATACGAATGGCTTTCGCATCAAGAGAAATATGTCTTGGTCTAACTACATCTTCGACCGGAGCATATTCGGTAGAAAGAAGATTTCTAGGTGCCATAGATTATATATAGATGAAAATGAAATTGAATGAATATTTAAGGTTTTATGAAGAATTTAATGAAAGAATTTGAGAATTTGGGAGTAAATGTTCGAAGTAAATGTAAGTTGAAAGTGAAAGTGGGTATATATAGGAAGGATAATGTGGAACTCAAACGTTTAATTTGAATTTATCAAATAACATTTTTGATCGGGTTTTGAGATCCGCATTAAATTGTATCACATCACCCATAAATGGTTGATGGTTCACCGCCCACAAAAACTAACCAACTTGTACCTTTTTGTTTTCCTAAAGTAAAAAGACCATCATTGTTTTGAACAACTTACATGCCACGTAGGATTTATAAGATAAATATCTTTGAAAAGGTTTGCTTACGTGGCACATACAAAGATCAAGTAATTTGAAAATATTATGACATATTTCAGTGCATCTGGAGGTTGACAGGACCGTCCAGTATCACTGGTGGATTAGTCCAGTGAAACATGTACTGATGGTACACTGGAGGGACACTCCAGTAAAGTACCAGTGAACAACCAAATTTGAAAGACTGGAAACCTTAAACTTGCACGTCAACTAATACAGACAAATGAGAGGGACACATTTACAAGAAGACATAAGTCAACTCAAACACGCACTTCAACCTGTCCATACCAGTGAGAGGGACATATTTACAAAGCACCAGTAATATTTTCTGAAGAATTTGTCCAGTGAGAAAATTAATTCCCCTTGAACTTAAACATTTTTAAGAGAAAATATTTTTTTTCAAGTCTTCCCTGGAATGTTGATCCAGAAATAAATTTTTGAAAATATTATGACATATTTCAGTGCATCTGGAGGTTGACAGGACCGTCCAGTATCACTGGTGGATTAGTCCAGTGAAACATGTACTGATGGTACACTGGAGGGACACTCCAGTAAAGTACCAGTGAACAACCAAATTTGAAAGACTGGAAACCTTAAACTTGCACGTCAACTAATACAGACAAATGAGAGGGACACATTTACAAGAAGACATAAGTCAACTCAAACACGCACTTCAACCTGTCCATACCAGTGAGAGGGACATATTTACAAAGCACCAGTAATATTTTCTGAAGAATTTGTCCAGTGAGAAAATTAATTCCCCTTGAACTTAAACATTTTTAAGAGAAAATATTTTTTTTCAAGTCTTCCCTGGAATGTTGATCCAGAAATAAATTTTTGAATCTTTAAATCAAAGATCCTTAGTAGTACACAATGGCGTTCAATACCAAGGTTCCAGATTTAAGGGTTTAACATTCCCAACTCACCAACAAGATATTCAAAAGTTTTTACATCCAGTGGTTTAGTAAAAATGTCAGCGAGTTGTTTGTCAGTGGGAATAAAATGGAGTTCAATGTTGTTTTTCATAATATGATCGCGAATGAAATGGTACCTTAGATCAATGTGTTTGGTTCTGGAGTGCATGACTGGATTGTTGGAGATAGCGATGGCACTGGTATTATCACAAAAGATAGGAGTTTTTGAATATTTAATACCATAATCAAGCAACTGGTTCTTCATCCAGAGTATCTGAGCACAACAACTGGCTGCAGACACGTATTCAGCTTCAGCAGTGGATAATGAAACTGAAGTTTGCTTCTTACTGGTCCAGCTGACCAGTTTGCCACCTAGGAAATGACATCCACCAGTTGTGGATTTCCTATCTATCTTGCAACCTGCATGATCTGAATCTGAATAACCCATTAGATCCATTCCAGAGCCTTTGGGGTACCAAAGACCTAGACTGGGAGCACCTTTAAGGTACTTCAGTATGCGCTTTACAGCGAGCATATGAGATTCCTTTGGATTAGACTGATATCTGGCACATAAACATGTTGAAAACATAATATCTGGTCTACTGGCCGTTAAATACATCAGTGAACCAACCATGCCTCTAAAGACAGTGGTGTTCACTGGTTTGCCATCTGGATCCGAGTCCAGTGTTAGTGGTGCAGAAATTGGAGTTGGTTTAGATGGTGAAGAATTCATATCGAATTTCTTTAAAAGATCTCTAACATATTTTTCCTGATTAATAAAAATTCCATCTTTGTTTTGTTTAATCTGGAGTCCAAGAAAATATGTTAATTCACCCATCAAACTCATTTCATATTCAGTGGACATGATTTTAGAAAATTTCTTGCACATGTTTTCATCAGTAGACCCAAAAATTATATCATCAACATAAATTTGTACCATTAACAGATTACCTTTCTCATGAAGAATGAACAAGGTATTGTCAATTGCACCTCGTTTAAAACCATTTTTCAACAAATGTTTAGTCAGAGTATCATACCAGGCACGTGGGGCTTGTCTGAGGCCATATAGCGCTTTGTCCAGACGATATACCCAATGTGGATGCTTGTCATCAACGAAACCTGGAGGTTGTCTGACGTAAACTTCTTCTTCAAGCTTCCCATTCAAGAAAGCACTCTTTACGTCCATTTGGTAGACCTTGAACTGGTGATTAGCAGCGAATGCTAAGAAAATTCTGATCGCTTCAAGTCTAGCCACTGGAGCAAAAGATTCATCAAAGTCGACATCTGACTGGCAGTAGCCTTGTGCTACCAGTCTGGCCTTGTTTCTTATTACGTGGCCATCTTCATCTACTTGTTTCTGAAGACCCATCTTGTTCCAATTGGTTCTTTCTTTCCAACTGGGAAAGGAACCAGATACCATACTTTGTTCCTTTCAAACTGGTGAAGCTCTTCTTGCATAGCAGTCACCCAGTTTGGATCTTCCAGAGCCTCGTCAATCTTCTTAGGTTCTATCAAAGATAGAAAACTGACGTATAAGCATTGATTACTGGAGGCTCTTCTGGTCTGAACACCATGACTGGAGTCACCTAAGATCTGATCAATAGGGTGAGCTTTTGTCCATCTGGAGTACTGACCAGGATTGTTACTGACAACAATATCAGTGCAAGAATTCAGTTGAGTCTCCTCTGGAGTTGATTCTGGAGGAGGGTCTTGCCAAATTACTTCAGTATCTTCATCTGAGTCATTTAAATCACGATTTGCATCATGAAATTCTTCATTTGAAGGCATTTCCTGGAGTACTGGTTCAGTATGAAATTCTTCACCAGAAGACATTTCTGGTAAATTCTCAACTGACACTGATACTGGGGGAGTAGTACGCACATCTGAACCAATATTAATTTCAGAGGGTAGTTTGAAAATAATAGAGGGATAGAATGGAGTATTACTGGAGAGTTTCTTTTTCTGAACAGGTTCCAGATCAGGATGACTGGAAACTGTGTCTTCTGAATCTTCTTTATTGTAGTTGATAGGATCAGATTCACAAAAGACAATTGAAGTTACTGGGGGAGTATCAAGGGCTGGCTTCTTGTTGATTGCAGCATTTGATTCATCAAATGTGACATGAATTGACTCATGGACCTTCTCCAGTCTCTTGTTGTAGACTCTGAAGGCCTTGCGAATGGCTGAATAGCCTAAGAAATACCCTTCATCAGCTTTGGCATCAAATTTGCCTAGCTGACTGGAGTCGTTCAGGATGTAAACTGGACATCCAAAAACGTGAAAATAACCAATGTTTGGTTTTCTATTTCTTAAGACTTCATAGGCTGTCTTTTTGTGTCTTTTGATGTACACTGATCGATTCTGGGTGTGGCAAGCAGTTGCAATTGCTTCTGCCCAGAAACTGGTAGACAGTCCAGATTCAGCAAGCATACTCCTGGCAGCTTCTATCAGCGTTCGATTTTTCCTTTCCACAACTCCATTTTGCTCTGGAGAGCGGGCTGAAGAGAAGTTCTGGGAGATGCCAGTGTCAGTACAGAATGACTCCAGAGTTGCATTCTGGAATTCTGTTCCATTGTCACTTCTTAACTGACACACTTTTCGACTGTACTTGAGCTCAATTTGCTTGATAAGACTGATGATTTCAGCAGCAGCTTCACTTTTGGACCTCAGAAAGATCACCCAACAATATCTGGAGAACTCATCTATGATCACCAGGGTGTATCTTTTACCAGCACGAGTCTGAACGTTCACTGGACCAAAAAGATCCATATGAAGCATGTGAAGAGGTTCAGTAATGCTGAAATTCTGTCTGGTCTTGAAACTGGTACGCTTTTGCTTACCCATCTCACATCCTGGACATGGTCTTTCCTTTTTGAAGGAGACTGAAGGTATCCCATCTGCAAGTTGTTTTCTGGACAACTTGTTAATGTTTTTGAAGTTTAAATGGGATAACCTTTTTTGCCATAACCAGTTTGTGTCTTCATCAGCTTGAGTATAGAAACACTGCTCTGAAGGAGAGCTTTCCATATCCATCACGTACACATTCCCTTTTCTGGGAGCAATCAACACTACCTTCCAGTCCTTGTTGAATACGATGCCCTGAGCAACATTGAATAAGACTTGATAGCCATCGTCACACAGTTGACTTACACTGATCAAGTTATATTTCAAACCATTCACAAATGCAACTCGTCTGAACTTGACTTGTCCATTGTTCAGAACACCATATCCCTCAGTTTTCCCACAACCATCATTTCCAAATGTGATGGAGGGTCCATCAGAAATGGTGAACTCCTCCAGTAGGGTCTTACATCCGGTCATCGTCCTGCCAGCTGCACTGTCAAGATACCAGATAAGCTTCTTTCGATCGCCCTACACATACACCAGATATTGATCAGTTAGATTTGGGAACCCATCGACTGATGGGTTCACTGGACCCTCCCTTATAGGTCCCTGGGGCAATCTGGTCTAGTTCACTATGTTCAATAGTGGTCTTAGAAGAGAAGACCACTGGGGTTGATGGTTTTAAAAACTTTTCATTTTTCTCAACTGGAGAAATACATTTGTTTTTCTTTGAAAAAGGTTTTGTATTTTGTCTAGGGCCAGATGAAGTACCCTCAAGAAAGTTTAATCTTGCATTAAAACTTTGTGATTGACGAGTCAGAATTTGAATCTGGCTTTCTATCCTGGACAAAATATTTGCTTCAGATGATACCTTAGCCTTTCCAGTCAAAGGCTTTGGTAAGGGATTGGTCTGAGGTAAAGGTCTATTCTGCTTCACCTTTTTAACTGGAGCAGTCATCTGGACAGCTCCAGTCTTAACCTCTGGGGATTGAACTGGGTCTAAATTGGTCTTAGGTGTTTCAGGCATATCATAAACAGTTGTGGGCCTTAACACCTCTGGTAATCGATCGATTACTGGTATTAATGATGCAACATTAGTATTTCCATCTAAATATGCACGTTTTTGAGCAGGAAATTGTTTAACTGAAGCATCATATGGCTTTTTAGTTTCTAGCCATGACTTTATTACCAGTTTTTCTTTCTCTAAAATGATCTCAAGATCTTGCTTTTCTTGAATCAATTGTTCAGTTACCAGGACCTGGGCTTGAAATGCCAGTTCAATGTCTTGAAGCTCTTTTAATTTTGATTTTAATGCATTTATTTCAGAAGAATCTGTTTCTAGACCATTTACACAATCAGATCTAACAGTTTCTACAAAAATTAAATCAGAATTTAAAGCTTCAGCAATGTCCAATTTTAGTTCTTGGTCAGTTGCATTATCATAATCACTAACCTTTTTAATAACAATGTCCACCCATCGTCCAGATGTGACATCTTCCTTCACCAGGTGCTCATCAACTTCCAGAGCCATGTAACAGCAATCTCTTTCTTCTTCTTCATCAACAGATGAGTCATCAGAAGGAACCCACTTCTCTTCAGTTGTAGCAATCATGCACTTATTATTTGTTTCCATTTGTTGTGCCATGAGAGCAATTTGGGCCTTAAGCTTTTTATATTTCAATTTATAGCTATCATCAGGCTTATTATAAGAAGAGAATGGACCAGGCTTGGATGCAAACTGGTTGGACCTGCACTCTTTCATGAAATGACCCTTTTTGCCACACTTAAAGCATGTCAAATTGGTCTTGTCAGTGGAAGAACTGGATGCAAATTGTCCAGATGGCTTATTTGCTCTTGCTTTGAAACGGTTAAACGTTTTAGCAATCATTGCAATAAGGTCATCATCTTCAGTTTCATCACAACAGTCTGGAGAGATTTGACTGGCCTCTCCAGAATCCATAAGTTCAGACACCATTTTCTTCATAGAAAATACATTCTCAGAAGATATCAGTGCTGTACTTGGTGGTTCAGAATAACTAACCACATTAGGAGTACTGGAGGCATGGTTAAAAGCATCTTGTTCTGCAACCACTCTCTGAGCTTGATTTTCTTCAGTGTACCTGAAGGCTCCATATAGAGTTGAGAGAGTGTGTGTGTGCAGAGTTTTACCTTGTCGTAAAACAAGTATCATGTGAGACCATTTGGTGGGCAGAATGTCATCTCCTCCTTCATGTTGGTTAAGTAGCTCATCCCACATGGTTTTTGGCACTAGGAAAAAGAACTAGTGTGGGAATTAGGGTTTCTGGAACGGCCCCGAGGATCATGTTTTTAAGGAGGGTGTCAAGATTCACCAATCTCCTCTCCTCTTCTGACCAATGTTCCTCCCTCTTTTCCCTTCCCCTTCTAGATCCAGAAGGATCAAGAAGTGGATTGAGAGGTGATGTAGGTACATATGGACCTTCGTTTAAGATCTTCATCATGTTCCTCTCAATACCAGTGACATGCAAAACCATCCTAGCTTTCCACGTACCAAATTCATCACTGTTCCCACTGAATTTAGGAACAGGATTATTCGTGTAGTGCACATGCACGTGTGGAGAAGCAGGAGTAGGAGGAGGAGGTGGAGGATTAGTGTTATTAACGTTTTGTGGTTCATTTTGATCATGAATATTTACATTAGGATCGGGACCAAGACTAAAACCTTGTGTATTTTCTTGGTTAGCCATCAAGAACAGATCTAGGCAATGATTAGCCTTCTGCTCTGATACCAAATGTGAGTCCCTTAATTAACGAGATGGTTAACCAATAGAAAGTGTAAAATACAACAAGTCTAATAATCACTAGATATGGACTAGTATTACTTGTAAATAAAGATGCAAGATATATAAACAAAGTAATACAAGACTTAAAGCAATAAACAAATAAAGTGGACCATTATGTATGTTTCATGGGTATTTTATTTATTGATGTGTAAATAAAATACAAGGTTGTTGCGGAATCAAGATAACACAATTAAGTGAGTATCCTAACAACCTATGATTACAATATGATCTATGTTTGTCAAATAACTCTTTAGGATCGAGATACTTAAAGTTGTGAAGTATCCCTGTTTAAGATCGAGAGTATTTAGACAAATTCACTTATATGCAAAAGGAATGCTTAAAAGTATTTTTGTTCAAGGAATGACTTAGTATTTATAGGCAACAAATTCACCAGTGAATTTGTGCCGTACAAATATGGTTGGCATACATTTAATGATCCGACAAGAACATTAAATGTATTAGATAAGAATAAGGATAAAGTCACATCAAGTGCACGTGTATCCTTTTATCCAACCACCTTAACACACGTATACTTTTGTTAAAGAACAAGTGGATTGTTCTTTGGAAAGTGTGTTAAAGGCAAAAGTCAATCCTCGATATTAGTGTTCAGACTTGCAGGATCTAGAACACCAACAATCCTCCAGTGTGCAGATCTGGTAAGACTTCCAGTGGACTCCGCCATTTGTCAGTCTTCTTTCTTCAGACTTCAGTCTTTGACTTCAGTCAGAATGTCTTCAGTAGAATAGATCTGGACTGGGGTGAAGTCTTCAGTGAGCTAATCTGGAGAATGCTCCAGATTACCTGTACAAGTAAATGCTCACTAGTCTTCAATTATTTCTTGACAAATCTTTAGAGGGACTCCAGATTCCAAGTCTGGAGTAGGTCCAGTAGAATATGTTTTCTGGTCAGATCTTCAGTGAGGCTCCAGTAGTCGGGTCTGGAGCGAGACCAGCAAAACAAGTTTTCTTAATAAACCTAAGTAAGGTTCCAGTAGTCCAGTCTGGAGCCAGTCCAGTAAGTCTGGACTAAATCTGGACCTAACAATATATAACAAATGAAAGTTTTGAGAGAAAAGATTGTACCGAAAAGCTCCTAATAACGTCTAGAATATCCGTACTATATATATATATATATAACAAATAAAGTTTTGAGAGAAAAGATTGTACCGAAAAGCTCCTAATAACCTCTAGAATATCCGTACTATTATATATATATATAACAAATAAAGTTATGAGAGAAAAAAAGATTGTACCGAAAAGATTTTAAGACGATCTAGAATATCCTTACCATAATATATACATATATAACAAATAAAAGTTTTGAGAGAAAAGATTATACCGAAAAACCTTAATAACCTATAGAATATCCGTACCTCAATAAGCGTCTAAACTTCACAAGTCGTCGTGATACTCCACCAAGGTTCTCAAACAAGGTCTACATTAAAATAATGTAGCTAAGTGATGTGTCGTATTTTATACCCATTTCCCACATTTTATTTAGTTGTTTTTCCATGGTTTATGAGTCGTTTTAGTATACATTTGGTGCGTTTATGGTATTTGTTAGTGTTTCAGGTTACTGACAGGTCTTTAAGCGTAAATATGGAGAAAACGACATTGTTGAGTTGAAGTAAGTGCTAACGGAGGATTTCGGAAGCATTTGGATGAAGATTACAGAAAGTCAACAAAAGTCAAAGCTGGCAAAAGGACAATTGCGCCGCAACCCAATTACAGAAAGTTAAGTTGCGCCGCAACTCTCCTAGTTGCGCCGCAACGCGATTTATTCCTGGCCAGCCACGAGTCACCATTGGTCAAAGGTCAACGCTAGTCAACGTCTAATTGCGCCGCAACTAGTAGTTGCGCCGCAACCGAAAAACAGAAGAATAAGTTGTGCCGCAATCAATTTCATTGCACCGCAATGCGTTCAAGTTCAAGCCACCCTTGGTCAACGAAAGTCAAAGTCAAACGAAAAGTCAAACTTAGTTGCGCCGCAACTACATCAGTTGCGCCGCAACTGGGTCCGATTCTGGCAGATTTTGGGAGTCATATAAATAGCATGCAAAAACATCCCAAAACCCTTCTTCTCTTCTCCCAACCGTTTTTGAAGACCTATTCAGAGATATTTTCATCTATTTATCATATTTTAGGATTTCAAACACGATTGGATCAATTTCGTTCGTAGCTTTCAATTATTATCATTCGGTAACAATGATTTCTTCATATTTTCTTTGTTATTCTTATTTTAATATGAGTGGCTAATCGCTTCATCATCCATCTTGATGGAGTGAGACAATATGTAAAGATTGCACGATTTTATTAATTCAATCTTGATTTCATTTAACGTTATATCGAGATCTTAGCGTATTTCTTCTTTATTATTTATCTTGAATTGATTGGTGATTTATGTGTGTCTTTAATGGTAACTATTGATTTCATATATTTCATTTTGATTGTTTAGGTACAAACGATTGGGTCTATGACGGGTACGGTAAATAATCGTTCATGATAATAGGGAGGAATGTGTTAACGGTTGGGTACAATCGATAGGTATAACTGTTATTTCAATAACCAAAACAATTGTTTGATTAGGGAAGTTATAAAAGATGTCTTGGGGTACCGGTCTTTGTAACGAAACTAGTTTAAGCAAGAGAGTCAAATGATGTCATTAACTTGACGGGTACGGGGTTGGTGCTTTGTTTGAGTCTCGGTTATTTAATCAACTAATTTGGATTTGTATTTCATTTATGTGCAATCTGAGCGTATTATTGAGCGAAATCAAGATGGATGCCTTTTAAATTATTGTCATAAAAACATTTTCAATATCGTTTGAGGACGATCCCTGCCCCGGTAATACCGGATTTAAGTTATTTACTTTTACTTGTTGCAAAGTGACAATTCGGTCACAAAACCCCCTGTTTACTTGAATTACTTAATGTTCAGATGGTTAATACCCGACTGGCAAGTAGTTCTAACTAGAAGATGACCAGTTCAGAATACAATCCAGATATGGATAATCAATAAGGTAAATATACTGAAAGTAAATGCTATAAACAATAAGTGCTGAAACTATATAAATAATATGTATATTTCAAGTATGTAGCATTGAGACACTATGTACTTTTTCAATGTATTTGATTTATTGATATAAACAAATACAAAGGTTGTTGCAGAACAAAGATAAACACCCAAGTGTAAATATCTAAACAACCTAGAAATACAAGTGATCTATTAACTTGGAAATACTCGTAAGGTTTACTTAGAGTATATCTCACAAGTTGCAATGCCAAAGTTTCAAGCCATTTGCAAGTTGTGAGAAGACTTATATTTATAGACCAAGTCCATGATGACGTGGACCAGATCGTACAAATATGGTTGGGAGCATTTAAGGTATTAAAGCTAATTCCTTACATGCGTACTTTAAGGTTAAGTATATAAGTCAATTGATGTGACTTATCATACCTTATTCCCAACCTTTACTTTACCTTGTACTTTTATTAATAGTTAAATCTATTAACTGGTTAAAGGTATGTAAAGTAAAAAGTCTTCCTCGTAATCAGTGTAAAAGTGTGTAAGTACTTTTACACTGAGATGCTTCAGTCTTCGATCAGGTAGAATCAACTTCCGAGCTCCACATCTGAGCTGATTCTCTTTCTTCAGACTTCAGTCTTTGACTTCACTCTGAACGGTATTCTGATACGTTGATCTGAACTGAAGTGAAGCTTCAATGAACTAATTCTGAACGACTTCAGAATTCTGTACAAGTATTCTTCACTGAGATTCAGCTATTTCTGAACAAATTATACTTGGTCAATTTTCGACCTAACAAATTCCCCCTATTTGTTCTGAAATAGTGCATGCATCTCAGACTTCTATCTATACATGTTTGTAAGTCTGAAATGCAAGTTTTTGTTTATGTTGTAAAACAATTTTCTAAGTGCATCTTATAGATCATTGATGTCTCAGAATTTTACTTGTGATTTTTCTAACTTAAACCTATCATCTACTTAAGCTACAAAATGTAACATATATATACAAACTGAAGTGTTTGTTACATTTGCAAATATTTTTACAAGTAAATAATAATCTGAAAAGGAACTACTTCTTGGCAGGCCTTGAACCAGAAGGTGCTTCAGTAGGTTTCCTCTTCAGTGGAGAGTGATCTTCTTTCCAAATAATCTGCCTTCAATCTTTACCTTGGCTTGCATCTTTTGTTGTATTCTTGATAACCATGCACCAATCAGAGCAGATTTTGGCTTGCCCCTCAGAATCTGGATCATCTCCCTATGCTCAGAAATCCCAAATTCATGCACTGAAGTTTGATTATATTCTTCAGCTGCTCTACCTTCTCTTTTGACAATCAGATCAAAAAGCCTCAATCCATCAGCTTTGGTTACTTCCATATCAACTATTTTAGCTGGATGAGATCGATGCTTCAGATAATGCTCATATTGATCCTTCTCATGCTTTCTTTGGATCTCAGCAGCATCATCGGACATTGGTTTGAAGGTAGAAAGATCAGCATCACGAATATTCTTTCTCAATGATCTTGGTCCAGTCAATTTGGGCTTTGTGGGTGGCCTTGCCAATTTTTTTTCAACCTTCAGAACTCCAGCCAGAATTTCTTTCTTTTTGATTGCCATCTCTTTTTCTCTATTTTTCACCAAGTCCTCAATGGACAACTTGAATGTGAGATGGTCCAGCTTTTGTTCCAAGGGAGAATAATTTACCCCATACTCATACTCCAGCATATCAACAACAGCTTTCTACACTCTTGGATTATTTTTGATTTTCAGATATCTTTCCAGAGAGAGACCAAGAGCTGCAACATCAACATGATCAAGGGTCCCCATCTTCAAATGTTGTTCCCTTTCTTTTTCCTTGTTTTCCCTCCACATAATGAATTGATTAGAAACTTGCTTCTGCAAAGCCTCTAATTTCTTGCTATCAGCATTAGGATCATGAAGGGGATAACCATGCTCATCAACATTTTCACCAACCACTAAACCAGAACCCTTAGAATCTTTCTTTGTTGGTTCTTCCACCACTGAGGCTTTGCCCTTATCTTTCTTAACTAGTTCAGAAGCTTGTACTTCAGATTTCTGAACCTGTTCCCCCTGAACTGAAGCACTGCCAGATTGTACTTCAGTTTGCTTCTTGGTTGCCTATATTAATTCTTGAGTACTGGAGAGCAAACCAATAGGCACATTTCCCTTTGGGGACCTCAGAAGGCATCTTGGCATAAAGATCAATGGTTGTTTTCATTGACTTCAGAGGTTCCCAACTTTGCTGCTCTAGGCTATCAGAAATACCCTTAGCCATGGTAGAGAACTGAGCCCTTAATCTGAAGGATGAATTAAGGTTCAGTGCCTCTTGTTCTTTTATTTCCTTCAGCATTTTTCTATCTTCTTCAGTAAATAAAGCAGAGGGAGGAGGAGCAACAACATGTTCTTGCTTGAGAAGGGTCAGAATTTCATCTAACTGCTTGGACTGGTCCTTAACAACTTTATCAAGAGTAGATACAGATTTCTGAACTTCAGCAACAGCCTTATCTACCTTCTTGGAAGTATCTTTTGTGAGTTCTAAGACCATCCTTCTGACCCCTTCTTCAACCTTTTCAGCCACATAAGCTGAAATCTAAGCAACAAGATTCTGAGATATCTCAGACTTCAGCTTCTCAATCACATCAACACTAATAGAGGACCCAAGTTCTTTCTCATTGACACTTGGCCTTTTAACCAACTCATTCACCTCCTTCCCGACTGCCAGATGTCAAGTTCGCAACTACTGAAGCTTGCACATCTTGTTTGGCCAGTCTGAAGGCTTCCCTGATAGCCATACTTATTTTATTGCAAGAATGCACCAGCTCATTTAGCTTCCCACTTACTAGTCCCTCATTCCCAGCAACCTTGGTAAACTCAGTGCCAAGAAACATCTGAGCACCCTTCATTTCAGCCAGGGACGTAGTATTGGCAGTTAAAGATTTAGTTAAGTCCTCTACCTTGAGAAGTAGGCTTTGGACTTCGGTATATTGTTTCTCTAACTGTGCTTCTATACTCAAAGGAGGAGGTGGTTGTGCAGAAATAGAAGCCACAAAGGGAATTCTACCAAGCCCATCTAATGCCTTCTCCAATTGCATTTCAGTTGGACTCTCAGATTCAGTGGCAGAGTCCAACTCTTTCTCAGTTTGATCATCATAACTGATGGGCCTTGGTACTTGGTGAATTTGTGGATGTAAGTGTTGGAGTTGTGGTTGAAAACGTGGTGAAGTTACATAGGCAGGTGTAGAGCCAGGTGGAAAGTATGGATGTGCATGAGAGGTTTCAGGTTGGCGATATGGTTGTTCAACAATTAAATTTTGGATTTCTGGGGGAGGTTGGACGTTTGTGAGGCTGAAGGTTGGCTCAGAATCAGAAGACTGATTCTCCTCCAGTAAGCCCTCATCAAACTCAAAGTCAGCAAAGGAATCAAGATTCCCTTGAGGTGGCTAATCTTCATCCCAGAGGTCAGTTAAAACTGCAGTCTGATCAGATATGCCCTAGTTCAGATCACTGGTACTTAAACCAGTTTCTGGTTCAACAACTACTGCAGATGCATCGTCGCCAGATTTATGGGTTGGCTCAGCCATAGCTTCATCGCCAGAGACAGTAGACATAGGGGTTGCCTTAATGACTCTCGTACCATCATCAAGAATCACTTCATCGGCCGTAGAGTCTGGAATCTTAGTCTCAGGTGGTGTCACACCAAAGACTTCATCAATTCGTGCTGCAGTAGAGTGTAAGATTTGTGAAGTTACAGGAGGTGCGCGTGCAGACACGGACTCTATTGTGTGCTGGGCGGACACACCTATATTTTCTTCACCATCTCCTCCTTAAGAAGTTTTGGAGATGGCTGCTTGTGGGTTTGCCTTTAGACTCGATTCCTCTGGTTCTTGTTGCGAAGATCCAGAGGGGTTTGCTTCGGTACTAACGTCCTTGGGCTGTGAGGACTGCTTATATTTACGTCGTTTTATTACGCCCTTTGGAGATCCTCAGGGATCTTTTGGGAGATCCTCAGGTTGGTCAGTGGAGGAGGGAATTGGTGGTTGGGTAGATGAAGTTGCTGGGGTTTTAAACAACTTCAACATTTGACCACCAGGTGCACCAATGGGTCTCGCATTCTTTTGCGACCCGCTCGGTGACCTTTCTAAGCCAGCCGGTCGTGCTGTTTCAGTTTTAGAAATTACATGAAGCATTGCAACGGAGAGTTCTGGTTCTGGATCTGAAGTAGATAGCTTTGATAGATCCCTGCAGAACTCCGTCGCTGAAGATTCAAGCCCCTCCAAATGATACGCATCTCCAAGCATGTTCATGAAGCAAATGCTCAGAAATCTAGGGAATGAGATATGTGGACTTCTTTTTCCTTTTAACTTTGTTACCAGCTGAGAGAAAAGTATCTCAGCGAAGTCCACCTTAATCCCATGCCACAAGTAGTACCCGATTTCTACTTGTGTTAAGGAAATATGGTCCAATCCACCCCAGTTTCCTCCTAGGCACTCCACAATCTGAGTCCAGAAATAACGCCAACAATTTTTAAATCTAGACAGAAAAATATGTCCAGATGTTCTCAGATTGTGCTCAGCATCGACCATGTCATCATGACCCATGGCGTGCAGTACTTCCCTAAAATTAACTCCTTTTAGCCTTTTTGCATAGGCTGAAGAAGTGGGAAGGTAGTTCAAATGAAGGGCCTCCCGAAACCCATCAAGTGAAAGGATATACTGCTTAGTGCCTTCTTGTAAAGAAAAAGCAATGGATTTTTCATCCTTGCTCAGAGTAGCAGTATACCAGAATTCAAGCAAGTATCTATGATACATTACTTGAGGATCTGCAGTCAAGGCATAATGGAGAGGGGATTGTTCAAGAAATTTATTAATCGTCCCCATTAAGGTTTTGCCTTTGGCGTTCAGTACGGCCTTGAAGTTATTCATATTGAATCTAAGGGTCGATGGCTCGAACCCTTTTGGCCATTGTGCACTTGCCTTGACTACTTTGGATGGTTTGTATTCGAAGGATATTAGTGATTTGACTACTTTAACCATTATTTCTACAAGGGAAAACTGAATATGAAAGATGAATTTAGGGTTTTGGAATTATGAAGGAATGAGAAAATGAGAGAGAATGATGATTGGGAGTAAATGTAAAGAGAAGTAAATGAAGGAATTGTTCTCGAAAAGGTATTTATATTTATGATGGAATACAAAGGGTTTTCCAAAATAAATAAATTAAAATTGATTTTGAAATTCAAACCCACAAAAAAAAATATTATTTTAATGAAATCAGTTTTGATCGGGTTTGAAGTCCAAAAAATTTTTTGGGTATACGTCCGCATTTAATGCAACGACGGCTATGACCCCACATTTTCACAAAACTTTTCAACACTTTAAAGAAAAAGTGATCATTACTTTCCATTTACGGTGCAACTTGTGTGACACGTCAGCAAAAGGTATCATTATTCAAACGTTATACAGTAACCTTCACGTGTTCACACAACGACCAAGTATCCAAAATACATTATAAAGGATTGACTCATCTCAGAAATAATACACAAAATCTGAGCATGATCAGATTTAAGGAATCTGAACCATCTCAGTTTATACCATTATTCTGAAATCATTTCAGAAATTCTGAAGCATTTCAGTCAAAATATTTTTCTGAAAGCAAAGTTCCTCCTTAGAGAAAAATTCTTTTAAACATAAAAATATTTGACACTTCCCCCTGAGGTGATGTTATACAGGATTTAGCATACCTAACTCACTGATGAGATGTTTAAACGTTTTGACATCCAAGGGTTTTGTAAAAACATCAGCGAGTTGCTTATCAGTGGGAATGAAATGAAGTTCAATGTCACCTTTAATAATGTGATCTCTAATAAAATGATACCTGAGGTCGATATGCTTGGTTTTGGAGTGCATGACAGGATTGTGAGAGATGGCAATGGCACTGGTGTTATCACAAAATATTGGAGTCTTTGTATACTTAACACCATAATCAGTTAGTTGGTTCTTCATCCACAAAATCTGAGCGCAGCAACTGGCTGCAGAAATGTATTCAGCTTCAGCTGTGGAGAGTGATACTACAGTCTGCTTCTTACTTGTCCAACTAACCAATTTGCCACCTAGGAAATGACAACCACCTGTGGTACTTTTCCTATCTATTTTACAACCTGCATGATCAGAATCTGAATAACCCATTAGATCTAGACTTGAGCCTTTGGGATACCAAAGACCAAGTCTGGGGACACCTTTAAGGTATCTGAAAATCCTTTTCACAACATTTACGTGTGCTTATCTGGGATCAGACTGAAATCATGCACAAAGGCATGTTGCAAACATTATGTCAGGTCTACTAGCAGTTAAGTACATGAGGGATCCCACCATACCACGATATTTTATGGGATCCACTTGTTTTCCATTGGGATCTGAGTCCAAAGTTAATGGTACAGAAATAGGAGTATCTTTTGATGAGACTGAATCAAATTGATATTTCTTTAATAAATCTCTGACATATTTTTCTTGATTTATAAAAATACCATCACTGGTTTGTTTCACTTGAAGACCTAGAAAATATGTCAGTTCACCCATCATACTCATTTCATACTCAGATGACATTATTTCAGAAAACTGTTTACACATTTTGTTATTTGTAGACCCAAACACAATATCATCGACATAAATTTGTACAAGTAAGATATCACTTTTATCATGCAATATGAATAAAGTGTTATCTATTGCACCCCTTTTAAAACCATTTTTCAGAAGATGTTTAGTAATTGTATCATACCAGTCTCTAGGTGCTTGTCTCAGACCATATAATGCTTTGTTCAGTCTGTACACCCAATGAGGTCTTTCTTCATTTATGAACCCTGGTGGCTAATGCACATACACAATTTCTTCCAATTCATCATTCAAAAATGTGCTTTTAACATCCATCTGATAGACTTTGAAGTCATGATGAGCTGCAAAAGCTAAGAAAATTCTGATAGCTTCTAGTCTAGCAACTGGTGCAAAAGTTTCATCAAAGTCTACTCCTTCTTCTTGTGAGTAACCCTTTGCAACAAGTCTTGCCTTGTTTCGAATCACATGACCATCTTCATCCATCTTGTTTCTGAAGACCCATCTTGTCCCAATTGGTTTTTTCTTTAGATCACTGGGACAAGGAATAAGTTCCCAAACATCGTTCCTTTTAAACTGATTAAGCTCATCTTGCATGGCTTCAATCCAGCTAGGGTCTTTCATAGTCTCGTCAATCTTCTTCGGTTCTATCAGTGATAAGAAGCTGAAGCATTGATCACTTGTGGCTCTTCTGGTCTGAACCCCACTAGTGGAATTTCCAATGATTTGCTCGATTGGATGTGCTCTTGTCCACTTAGTGTAATGACCGGGATGAACAATGATATCAGTGCAAGAACTCCTCTGAATTACTTCAGGAGGTGCTTCAGAAAAGACTACCTTAGTCTCATCATCTTCCTCCTGCAGATCATGATTTGCATCATGAAACTGTTCAGATTGGGGTAATTCAGTGGAACCTTATATCTGAGGTGAAGCAGCATGTACATCTGATCCAATAGTCAGTTCAGAAGGTAGTTTAAAACTGACTGAAGGATAGAATGGAATGTTGCTTGACTTGCTTGTTATTGGTTCTGAACTGAGATGTTCAGAAACAGGTTCAGGTGACTGATCAGATTGGACAATAGGATCAGAATCACCAAAACTTATTGGACTTTCTGAGGGTGGTTCAGGAATAGAATTCTTAAAGGTTGCAGAATTAGATTCATCAAAGGTAACATGAATTGACTCATCAACCTTTTCAAGTCTCTTGTTAAAGACTCTAAAGGCTTTGTGATTTGTTGAATATCCTAGGAAGTACCCTTCATCAGCTTTTGCATCAAATTTTCCAAGCTGACTGGAATCATTCAGAATGTATACTGGACATGCAAATACATGGAAATATCCAATGTTAGGCTTTCTATTTCTGAGTACTTCATAGGCTGTCTTCTTGTGTCTTTTGACGTAGACCGATCTGTTCTGAGTGTAGCAACAGCTTCAGCCTAGAAATTCTTGGGAAGACCAGATTCATTTAGCATACTTCTAGCAGCTTCAATCAGCGTTCTATTCTTTCTTTCTACTACACCATTCTGCTCTGGTGTGTGGGCTGAAGAGAAGTTCTGAGATATGCCAGTTTTAGTGCAGAAGGACTCTAGAGTGGCATTTCTGAATTCAGTGCCATTGTCACTTCTGAGCTGACAAACTTTTCGCTTATGCTTGAGTTCAATTTGTTTGATGAGAGCAATGATTTCAGCAGCAGCTTCACTCTTGGATCTGAGGAAAATTACCCAGCAATATCTTGAATATTCATCAACAATAACAAGGGTATACCTCTTTCCTGATCTTGTCTGAACATTCACTGGTCCAAAGAGGTCCATGTGAAGCATGTGAAGAGGTTCAGTTATACTGAAACTTTGCTTTGTCTTGAATGAAGCTCTTTTCTGCTTACCCATTTCACAACCTGGACATGGCTTGTCTTTATTGAAAGACATTGAGGGTATCCCATCCACAAGTTGTTTTCTTGACAACTTGTTAATATTATTGAAGTTCAGATGGAATAATCTCTTGTGCCACAACCAGTTTATGTCTTCATCTGCCTTTGTGTAGAAACATTGTTCAGTGGGTGAACTATTCATATCAATGATATAAATGTTTCCTTTTCTTGGTGCAATCAATACTACCTTTCCATCTCTATTGAATATGGTGCCTTGTGAAATATCAAATAATACCTTGAAGCCATCATCACACAGTTGACTGACACTGATCAGGTTATATTTCAAACCATTCACATATGCAACACGTGTGAATTTGACTTGTCCATTATTCACAATACCATATCCCTCAGTTTTTCCATTTTCATCATTACCAAATGTTATTGAGGGCCCCTCTTGCACCCTATATTCCTCCAGCAGGGTTTGATAACCAGTCATGGTTCTGCCAGCAGCGCTGTCAAGATACCATATATTCTTCTTTCGGTCTCCCTGCACAAACACAAAGATTAGTTCTTTTTGGGAACCCATCTTGTGATGGGTTCGCTAGACTCTCCCTTAGCAGTCTCAGATTTCTTTGGTTCATAAGGAACTGAAGGATCGAAGGGGATCTCAGTCATAATCTCAGATGACACAAAAAAACAGTTGGTTTGATGGGGGTTTCAACCTTTTTCTTCTCAGATTTTTGCTTGATTTGTTTTGAAAAAGGTTTTGCATTTTGCTTAGGTTGAAGAGGAATGGTTTCAACATTTTTTAAACGTGCATTACAACTCTGCACTTGTCTAGCCAATAACTGAAATTGACTCTCTAACCTTAGCAAAATAGATTCTTCATTAGACACCTGAGCCTTACCTGAATCTGAGGTAGAACGCTCAGTGGGGGAGATATTTTTCTTCTTCTTTTGGCCTTTTGGAACCTTAGATGAAGTCTGAGGGGATGGCTTTTTGGTTTTAGCCTTCTTTTCTGAAACAGTTGTCTAAGCTATTTCAGATTTACCCTCAGATTGTTCCTGGGCCTTATCAGTCACAGTTTTCTGTTTGCCAACTTTAGGAAAAATAATTTCTGGTTTTATTTCCTTTGGAAGTGCATCTAAATCAGTGATTATAGATGCCAAATGAAGATCACCAGATTCATATGCTGTTCTTTGAGTTGCAAAAGTATTTTTAATTGCAACATCTGGTTTTGGAGCTTTCATCCAAGATTTAATTATTTTCTGTTCTTTTTCAAGGATGGTTTTTAATTCTTCTTTTTCCAACTCTAAAGTGGCAACCATAGACTGATAACTTTTTAAATCCAAATGAACATCTTTCAGCTCTTTTAGTCTGGCCTGACTGGCGTTCAGTTCAGAAGTATTATTTTCAAACATTTTTAGGCTTTCTGAACGCACAGTTTCGACAAATGAAATGTCAGCCTCTAAAAGAACCAAAAGGTCCAGTTTTTGTTCCTCATTACTTTCAAACATTTTTAGGCTTTCTGAACGCACAGTTTCGACAAATGAAATGTCAGCCTCTAAAAGAACCAAAAGGTCCAGTTTTTGTTCCTCGTTACTTTCAAAACCAAAGTCACTAACCTTTTTCATGACTATATCCACCCATCGACCAGATTCAACATCAGATTTGACCAAATGACCTTGATCTTCACGTGCCATGAAACACATATCCCTAACTTCTTCCTCATCATCAGATGATTCATCAGATTCTTCCCATTTTTCAGTCTTGGCAATCATACAACTATTATTTCTTGAGTTGTTCTGAAAAATAGAATGATTAGGGGAAGATGTGATGATGAAGGCTGACTAGATCTGCATTCCTTCATGAAATGTCCTTTCTTGCCACACTTAAAGCATTCAAGATTAGACTTACCAATAGAAGCGCTGGAAGCAAATGGTTTGCCAGATCGATTAGATTTGGCCTTAAAACGATTGAACGTTTTAGCCAGCATGGCAACCAGATCACCATTGTCATCCTCATCACAACTATGAGTTACATTACCAGAAATACCAGTTTTTAACATTTCAGAGACCATCTTCTTCATCGAGTCAGAATGATCACTCTCAGAAGATAGTAGAGCAGTCCCATGTGGCTCAGAATTCTGAACCATGACTGAACTGGTAGAGGCATGATTTTTGGCATCTTGCTCAGCCACAGCTCTCTCAGCTTTGTTCTCTTCAGTGTATCTGAAGGCTCCATATAGGGAAGCTAGAGTGTGACTGTGCAAGGTTTTTCCTTGTCTTAAAACCAAAATCAAGTTTTCCCATTTAGAAGGTAAGATGTTACAAAACTTTTCTAACAAAATTTCTTTGTCTTTAGTTACACCCAGGGCTTTCAATTGATTTACCAGATTAGTAAATCTGATGTATGTCTGAGTTAAAGTTTCACCAGGGATAGCAAAAAAAGACTCATATCTCTTATTTAAAGCAACTTTTCTTGTGACAATTGTCTCAGAAGTGCCTTCAAACTGTGTCATGAGTTCCTCCCACATTAATTTTGAATTTTCAAGTAAAAAAGGGTGTGTTGGAAAACATGTTAAGACACGTTCCAGGATCGGTTAACACGAGATCTATACAGTCATAGATGTGCGGAATCCATCTATAATCGTCTTTAGGTTTATATGATGAAAATGGTGATGAACACGAAAATACACAAGATGATAATAAGAACAGGAGATAAATTCAGATGTAAAAAACTCATATCTTGTATTAATCATAAGATTACAATACATAAAACGAGTAGACATCTGATTCTTTGGGCGGCATCTCAAGGTATAGATCTCTACCTCGAGAACCTAGTGAATGACTAACGTTGCAACTAAATCATCAACTGAAAACCTAAACCTAAGATCTCTATTTATAGGCTGAACATGGGCTGGGCTGTCAAACTCGTACAAACTATGCTGGGCCATACGAACTTATTAGTTCTTACGAACTTAAAGTTCGTTTGGCATATACTTACGAACTTATTAGTTCTTACGAACTTAAAGTTCGTAAGACATATATGTACGAATTTCTCAGCCTTTTAGAATTATTGCATCGGACAACAATTTATGCACTTTATGTGCTCTAACAAACTCCCCCTTGGCCGGTGCAATCAATTCTTCAAGAAGTTCCAATATCAGTTATAGAAAGTCTAAGTGAATAACGTCCCCCTTAACTTGAGACATCGGTTCTTCTATGTCGAGACTCAATCTTCTGAAACTGCAACCTGATCTTCAACCTGCAAAATCTCTATATCTTCATGAAAACCAACCAACCCAACACCTCTTGCTGTAGTTCTCCCCCTCAGTAGAAGCACCTCCAAATTAAACATCAGCAATCTTCCACCCTAGGATTTATTGCCGGAGACCCTGCTCATCTTGCTTAATTGGCATGTAATGGCGGAGTTGAATTTCCAACAATCAGCATCAAATCAATCAGGTCTCACAAAAATAAGAAACTCTGTAAACTGAATCACAAAATGTAGTCGCATAAATCCTGTCTCAACTAGCAATGTCTGACTCTGTGTTGTATCTTTACACCTCTACCAATCACCCGAAGCCTTTCTAATCCGATATCCTCTTCTGTTGTATAAGCTGCCATACACAAAGATCTTTATCTTCGCAACCATTCACCAAAATTGCCTGATATCATCTCTATGTCTTGGAATATAGATAAGATTCAATCTTCAAATACTCAACAACAAGTAACCAGCTTCATTACTCCAATACTTCAACAGTTCAAACCGCTATATGTGAAAGATCATCTTTTGATAATACTCCAATAAATAACATGATGATCTTCAAACTCGAACATTATAATACTTTAATCACCATCAACGTTAAACTGAATGAATGAACAGAATAACCTTTGATCTTCAATGAATGTCGAGTAGTTCATATTTTTGCTTAGAAATACCGAGGTTTATCCCCCCTATTTCTTAGCAAAAATCTTGAACTTCAGCCTGTCTTAGGTATCTCCTATCCTGGATGAGGTTCCAAATGGCCTAGATCATATAACACTTGCAACTCTTTGCCGGAAACAGGGTACACCATTTTCCCTCCAAATTTTCCTGTTGTGTGCTTCCATGCAATTGATCTTCTGATTAATCTTCTCATGTTGAAACACACTGAACCTCTATAGTAGCTTGAGAACATCTTCGTCGTCTGATAAGAACCATATACGAACTTGTTTCAGCTAGAAAGACTATCTTCGTGATGACATCATCACTCAGTTAAACTAACTTCGCGATGACATCAGCACGAACTTAGATGCTATCTTCGTAAGAACTAAGTCTGCATGAACTGAAATTTAAGTTCGTAAGAACAACTAACTTCGTAAGTGCAATCTAACTTCGTAAGAACAAAGTTACTTTGCAAGCAGAACCTAAGTTCATAAGTGTAAGTTCGTGAGATGAAAAAGGTTAAGTTCGTAAGGGTTTTAGGTTAAGTACGTAAGTTGAAGACCCCATCTGTACGAAGTTGAGACTAAATTCGTAAGCTAAGTTCGTGAGATGTCAGCACGAACTTAGTCTTCATAAGCTTAAGTAACTTCGTAAATTAAATTCGTAAGAACAAATCTGTACGAATTTAGCAGATCTGGTCGAAATTTTTCATCAAAAACCTAATTTTCAGATCTCGTTTGAGGAAAAATATCCTCCTTGCTCTGATACCATGTTGGAAAACATGTTAAGACACGTTCCCGGATCGTTTAACACGAGATCTATACAGTCATAGATGTGCGGAATCCATCTATAATCGTCTTTAGGTTTATATGATGAAAATGGTGATGAACACGAAAATACACAAGATGATAATAAGAACAGGAGATAAATTCAGATGTAAAAACTCATATCTTGTATTAATCATAAGATTACAATACATAAAACGAGTAGACATCTGATTCTTTGGGCGGCATCTCAAGGCATAGATCTCTACCTTGAGAACCTAGTGAATGACTAACGTTGCAACTAAATCATCAACTGAAAACCTAAACCTAAGATCTCTATTTATAGGCTGAACATGGGCTGGGCTGTCAAACTCGTACAAACTGTGCTGGGCCATACGAACTTATTAGTTCTTACGAACTTATTAGTTCTTACGAACTTAAAGTTCGTTTGGCATATACTTACGAACTTATTAGTTCTTACGAACTTAAAGTTCGTAAGACATATATGTACGAATTTCTCAGCCTTTTAGAATTATTGCATCGGACAACAATTTATGCACTTTATGTGCTCTAACAGGGTGGGCATAAGAGTTTCAGGAACATCATACAAGATCATATTTTGTAGCTTGGTATCAAGGTCTACCAGCCTATGATCTTCCTCAGACCAATGATCCTTCTCCTTGGGTGATACCCTAGGAGTCCCATCGGCATTTCTGAACAACAGTGGAGGCATTCATGGGGACAAAGGGTCCTTCTTTAAGAATATCGGTCAAATGTCTTTCAACACCAGCAATATATTTGAGCATGCATGCTTTCCATGTTTGAAAATTTTCACTATTCCCATCAAACTTGGGAACAGGATTATTTGAAAAGTGTACGTGCACATTATACGATGGTATATTGTTGTTGATGATAGGGGGTGGAGTAGGTGGAGTAGTATTAGCATTAGCATTAACATTAGGGTCAGGGCCTGTATTGAACATTTGGTCAACCATCTTTGCAGATCAAAGGTTAATGAATTAATATAATTCAACCTTGCTGCTCTGATACCAATTATGAGTCCCAAATATAGATGGTTAATACCCGACTGGCAAGTAGTTCTAACTGGAAGATGACCAGTTCAGAATACGATCCAGATATGGATAATCAATAAGGTAAAGATACTGAAAGTAAATGCTAGAAACAATAAGTGCTGAAACTATATAAATAATATGTATATTTCAAGTATGTAGCATTGAGACACGATGTACTTTTTCAATGTATTTGATTTATTGATATAAACAAATACAAAGGTTGTTGCGGAACAAAGATAAACACCCAAGTGTAAATATCTAAACAACCTAGAAATACAAGTGATCTAATAACTTGGAAATACTCGTAAGGTTTACTTAGAGTATATCTCACAAGTTGCAATGCCAAAGTTTCAAGCCATTTGCAAGTTGTGAGAAGACTTATATTTATAGACCAAGTCCATGATGACGTTGTAACAACCCTCAATTTCCGACTAGGACAATTTACTCAGAATTATCTAGGTATCTATTTTAGAGGGTTATTAAGAGAATTGACCTTCTAGACATTTAAGGCATAGTGATAATTGCCCTCTAGTTCAATGAAGTACCGTAAATGACTAGCTATCTTAGAAATGCCATAAACAATAACTATAATCATTCAAGACAATCTCAAGCCATAAATTAGTTCTAATTGAACTTGGTGAAACGTCAATGAACAAAAAAATTTATCTCAAGAAGTTAAATGATATAAATAATATGTATATTTCAAGTATGTAGCATTGAGACACGATGTACTTTTTCAATGTATTTGATTTATTGATATAAACAAATACAAAGGTTGTTGCGGAACAAAGATAAACACCCAAGTGTAAATATCTAAACAACCTAGAAATACAAGTGATCTAATAACTTGGAAATACTCGTAAGGTTTACTTAGAGTATATCTCACAAGTTGCAATGCCAAAGTTTCAAGCCATTTGCAAGTTGTGAGAAGACTTATATTTATAGACCAAGTCCATGATGACGTTGTAACAACCCTCAATTTCCGACTAGGACAATTTACTCAGAATTATCTAGGTATCTATTTTAGAGGGTTATTAAGAGAATTGACCTTCTAGACATTTAAGGCATAGTGATAATTGCCCTCTAGTTCAATGAAGTACCGTAAATGACTAGCTATCTTAGAAATGCCATAAACAATAACTATAATCATTCAAGACAATCTCAAGCCATAAATTAGTTCTAATTGAACTTGGTGAAACGTCAATGAACAAAAAAATTTATCTCAAGAAGTTAAATGATATAAATAATAATGTAAAGACTCACAAGTCGAGATAACAATTATAATTCTTCACAAATGTCCAACAATTCGAACACAAAGTACACCTTAAAAGCCTTCATACTAGCAAATTAAACACCAATACATGCACCTAGACATACAATACATGTACATACATGTTTTATCTACAAAACTAAATACCCTTTTACAAAATTTAAACAAATTTCGGCCCTCACTCCCCCCCTCTTGGCCGAAACACCCAATGGGTGTGTAGAAGCATGCTAAACCTTACACTCTCCAAGACATAATACACCCAAACTTAACCTTCACCTCCCACACAATCAATTCTTCTCTTTCCAACACACATACACCCAATACTCTCTCAAAAACTCTTCTTTCTCCCCCTCCCAACACCATTTTCGGCCAGCCACCAACACCCAAGGAAAACAAGAACAAACCATAACTAAACTATAATAATAATAAGGGTTTAAGGTAGATAAATCAAGGGTTGATTGAAGATAGGTTTAAGGGTTGTTTCAAGGCAAGAATAAGGGTTATTAGAGGCATAAAGGGTCACGAATTTTCTGCATCTTTTTCATCTTCAAAACCAAGTTCTTCAAGGGTATAAATCTTCATCTCTTTACTAGATCTATATTGTTCTTGTTTATGTTCAAAGGTTTTATCAAAAGTTTATGTTTTCTTCTTGTTTTCTTTGTAATATACACTTGATGAAGGCAAAGTTGATAGGATCTTTCTCCTCATGCATATGCATGTCGAAATCTATGAGAAAGATCCATGGATTCAACAAGTTTAAGACCCAAAAGTGTTGTTATAGATTAGTAGCTTTTAAAGTGATTTTCCTTTTGATAGATCTATATGTTTTTGTATATTTTGAAGAATATATTTCTGAGATTTTTCATTAAAAAGATGTTTTTATGTTGTAGATAATAGATCTATAAAGATTGGTATTGAAAAGTGTTGATTTGAATGAATGCATGTTAGATCTAAGAAAGTTGAATCTTGTTGTTGGATTATGAGATGGATATGGACTTGTATTGAGTGAAAAATATGTTAAAAGAGGTATAATAATCTGGAAATTTGATGTTAAGAGGTATAAAAATAAAGTATTAATCTTGTAAATGATGAACTCAAGTGTTAATAAAGCAAGAATGGTCATTGGTGAGTTGTTTGGACCCAAATACTTTCTGACAGAATTATTCTTCTGTCTTTGAACGGATGAACTGAACAAACTTTCAAAATAAAAGTTGTATATAAAAGAGTTAAGTTTAACCTCCAACTGGAATCACTCAAAAATACTAAACCAAACCAAAGATATGATTTTTCTACCAAAAGTGGTCAAAACTGGACTTTTGTCTTAATGTTGAGTCAACTTTGACGATTTTTAATTTCTTAACTAATAGGTTTCAGAAGTTTAAACTTGGTGCGAACTGAGTTCAAAGTGTCCCTAACTTAAAATAAAATTGGGAGATTTTTCTTAAATGTTCATCATTGAAATCTTTTATAAAATATTTCGGGTCGCATAGCAGCAAGCATTCTGACCAACTTTAGTTTTGTAATTTTTAGAGGTAGTAAACAATGTCTAAAAATTTAGTAAAAATTCACATAAATATAGGACACATATATGTCTCTGTATAAAAATCACCATCGTCCAAATAATTCAACTTAACCAAAAATGACTACTCAACATTTTATAAAAATAAGTGTTAAAACAGAAAATTCCAAGTAAAAGTTCTCCACAACAAAATAAGCTAAAAGTCACTAGATTGCAACTTTAATCAACTCCAACAATCTCGTAACAAAAAGTATCATGAACCTACTGAGAATATGTCAAATAAAAGTTATAAAACTTAACTTGGTTATTAAATGGCAAGGACAAGCCTACAAATCACTAATTCGGTTCATACAAGCACTAACCGAAAGCTTTAATTTGCACCTATCACACCACCACCACTATCACGACTTAAGACACCAAAATATAATGAACATTCTGGAAATAATGAAATAAGGATGAAAATCCATTTTGACGCATTTGAATTGCTCGAAAAATGAGGCTTAAATCACTATTTCGGTAAACGATTTATAAGCTTAGAATCCTCAAAATGAGCAAGACACAAGAGAGGTTAAATTGATATGATTTTTCCCATGATAAAAGTTGCCTAAAAGGCCTGGGATTTTTATCCAAAAAGTTGTGTGGTGATTTCTAAGAATTTCCATTAATTATTAAATTTAAATGATAATTAAAAAGGTAAATAAATAAATAAATAAATAAAGTATATAAATCATGAAATTGGTTAAATAATCACAACCAATGATGAAAGTGACTAAAACCTACTGGAGTAAAATCATTTCAAGTCAAAGAACAAATGTCATATAATTTAGAAATAATTAAGTAAGTGAAAATCACCAATTAATAACTATTTTTAAATTAATAGAAAAATTTCATAAATAAATATATATATCACAATATTTTAAGTTAAAAAGCATAATAATCAGAATATAACCCAAATATAATTAGCCACAAATTATAAAGGCAAGTGAGGTACTTAAAAGTATTTTTAAAGAATTATCTGGTTAATAAATCAAGAAAATGAATAAATAATTAATTAAATGATATTAAATTAAATAAATAGTTATAAATCAGAAATTATTCATAAATATTAATATTATGAAGTTACTAATGTCAAATATTATAATCAAGCAAAGCACACAATGGGAACCATGATAATCAAAGGCAAGCTACCGAAATTCTAACAACTTATAACTACATGTATAATGAAAGTGACCCTTTTACACCAACACTCTCTACAACCAAAAAGATACAAATAGTAACAATATACTTGGATCCCAAAATTTATGACAACACAACTAAAGTGGCATTTCTTAGTGGTGGCTTAAGATAGGAACTTACGTATATTAGTCCTATCGTAGGGATAGTCTTGGCTTGGAATGTGATTGAGGAATATGACGGATATATGATCAAGGAAGCGATAGATGGGAAGTACCCATTTTGGATAAGTGAATATAATATGCGGCATATCAAGGTGAGTCATAGCCCCTTTTCAAACTCTTTTATATGTTTTACTTACGGGGTGAAAAGCATGATTAATTAAAATGACTTTCTCTTATGAGATGGTTCTTTGAAATAATGATAATGATATGGGAATTATATTGTATGTTCAACGTGTTATATGTTATATGATGAGCTTGAGTACTGTCAAACGGTGGTCCCATGTACACTACTATTAACTCATTTGAGGCCTGTAGTTAGAGGGTTGCGCAACTAGGATTTGTCCCCTCATCCACTATTATAGGTAACGGTGGGATGTTTGGTCTGCCTTTGTGGCCACCTTCATCTCCAGTCTGGCCTCGCGGTGCTCTAACTACTATATATTTATGGGCGTCTCCATGGCACGACCCTTGGTTATCTTTATGCACGTGATTGACAGCATGTGCTTATCATTATCTTATCATTTGGGACATTATATTTGATTATTGGGACATAACCGGTCTTAGTAGTGGCTCAAGAACAATCTCATCAAATTATGTCATGGTAGTCTTACCATTGACCAAGAGGTATTGATATTATGTTATGGATGGAAATTGTGGATTGAACATACGGTTTGGGTATTGAACCTTATATGAAATCTTGAAAGCTGTTGAAATTGGCGATATTGAAGTATTGATGACCGAATGGTTTTGGTATAATGAATGATTAATCGATTGATATATTTTTTTGTCATGATAAATTGACAAATGAGAACTTTATAATTTACCATGGATTTCTCAGCTATTTTGAAATGGATAGGTAATGAGATTTACTTGCAAACCTATGCACTCACCAACTACATTTTCGTAGTTGACACTTTTTCTTCATGCTTTTCAGGAATTAGCGTAAGCTTTGAGGAATTATATGCATCATGATTATTTGTATTGCACTCTGGAGTCAAAGATCAAACCTTGTGACGGGCAATGGAATCCGCCCTGATCATTGTAATATACCATCTCATGTATTTGTTATTTGTTTCGTGGACTCAATATCCAAGTATGGTAGACGTATTGTACTTGGGAATTGGTTCACATGCTTGTGCATTGTAAAATTATTTTTATCACCGGAAGCTATGGTGAATGTTATTTATAATCCTTTGCTTTGAATACTCGACTTTCTGTACATCTCACCGTTCCGCCTTAGTTGGGGTGTTACAGACGTGGACCAGATTGTACAAATATGGTTGGGAGCATTTAAGGAATTAAAGCTAATTCCTTACATGCGTACTTTAAGGTTAAGTATATAAGTCAATTGATGTGACTTATCATACCTTATTCCCAACCTTTACTTTACCTTGTACTTTTATTAATAGTTAAATCTATTAACTGGTTAAAGGTATGTAAAGTAAAAAGTCTTCCTCGTAATCAATGTAAAAGTGTGTAAGTACTTTTACACTGAGATGCTTCAGTCTTCGATCAGGTAGAATCAACTTCTGAGCTGATTCTCTTTCTTCAGACTTCAGTCTTTGACTTCACTCTGAACGGTATTCTGATACGTTGATCTGAACTGAAGTGAAGCTTCAATGAACTAATTCTGAACGACTTCAGAATTCTGTACAAGTATTCTTCACTAAGCTTCAGCTATTTCAGGAATTAGCGTAAGCTTTGAGGAATTATATGCATCATGATTATTTGTATTGCACTCTGGAGTCAAAGATCAAACCTTGTGACGGGCAATGGAATCCGCCCTGATCATTGTAATATACCATCTCATGTATTTGTTATTTGTTTCGTGGACTCAATATCCAAGTATGGTAGACGTATTGTACTTGGGAATTGGTTCACATGCTTGTGCATTGTAAAATTATTTTTATCACCGGAAGCTATGGTGAATGTTATTTATAATCCTTTGCTTTGAATACTCGACTTTCTGTACATCTCACCGTTCCGCCTTAGTTGGGGTGTTACAGACGTGGACCAGATTGTACAAATATGGTTGGGAGCATTTAAGGAATTAAAGCTAATTCCTTACATGCGTACTTTAAGGTTAAGTATATAAGTCAATTGATGTGACTTATCATACCTTATTCCCAACCTTTACTTTACCTTGTACTTTTATTAATAGTTAAATCTATTAACTGGTTAAAGGTATGTAAAGTAAAAAGTCTTCCTCGTAATCAATGTAAAAGTGTGTAAGTACTTTTACACTGAGATGCTTCAGTCTTCGATCAGGTAGAATCAACTTCTGAGCTGATTCTCTTTCTTCAGACTTCAGTCTTTGACTTCACTCTGAACGGTATTCTGATACGTTGATCTGAACTGAAGTGAAGCTTCAATGAACTAATTCTGAACGACTTCAGAATTCTGTACAAGTATTCTTCACTAAGCTTCAGCTATTTCTGAACAAATTATACTTGGTCGATTTTCGACCTAACAGAAAGTCAGACATCGACTTGTGTCAAGAGATAACCAGGAACCATCCACACCAGTCAAAATAGATTTAGAAACCGCAACCAATATTCCACCCGCCCAGAACTTGGAAGATCAGTTGGTTGATCAGTTGGCCGATCAGTTGAAGAAATCATCGGAGTTTTTCAAAATAGGTGAAGATTCAGATTCAGAAGTAGAGGAGAAAATTCAGACACCTGAACCGAATAGTTTTCTCATACCTCGAACCAACATTAATATTAATCAACAACCAAGGGGTGGAAGAATGGGTGATGAACGACCGGTAGATCCGAACGTCCTGTCGTTACGGGGAGAGAAGAAGAAATATACCGGCAGACCGGGGCACAGCTATTCGACCTCCGGCTATTTCAGTAGATTTTTATTTGAAAGGGAATCACCTCAAGAGTGTTGAAGAGGATAAGTTTGATGGGATTCGAAGAAATGACCCATATGCACATCTTGAGAGGTTTGAGAAGATCTGTAGGTTATATTAGTATGGAACAGGGCAAGCTGAGGCTGTTAAGTTGGAACTATTTCCTTTAACTCTCATTGGAGATGCAGATTCTTGGTTTAAGGAGTTACCCGAAAACTCATTCACCACTTGGGCCGAACTTCGTGAAGGATTTATTGATGAGTTTTATTCTGTGAGAACTCAAAGGCAATTAGAAAATAAAATCAGAGGTTTTTCTCAAGAATCCGGTGAAGATGTTGTTGATGCATGGAAACGGTTCAAGGAAATGCTCAGAAATTGCCCCGGACATAGTATGGGTACTGAAGAAAGTTTTGAGATTTTCTATGATGGTTTGGATAGAAAGACCAAAAGGGAGCTCGGTTATGCATTCGGGGGTAGTATAAATAACATTTCCCCGAATGAAGGATACAAGATCCTTGAAGATATGGCTAAGGAGTATTTAACAAGAGATGAGGACCGAGACAAGAGATCTAGTAGAAGCACTGTGGCTAAGGTGGAAAGTAGTGAAGACTCTAAGCTTATTACCGAAGTCAAGGCTCTCTCTAAGCAAATGAATGAGAGGTTTGATAATCAAGATAATAGATTCAAGAGCCTTGAAAGAGATGTTAAGGTTATGGCTGACGGTTGTGAGCATTGTGGAGACTTGCATTATACGGAGGATTGCCCGGATAAACCAGTGCAAGATGTTAGTTATGTTCAGAATCAGAGGAATTTCAACCAAAATAACGGTTATCAAAACCGGCCATCAGGTAGTTCTTACCCTACTTCTTCTTTTAATACTAACAATTCTGTTTATGGTGGTAACAGGTTTAGTAGGTTCAACAATCAACGAGGCTCGGATCCAGAACTAAGAGATATAGTGAAGGATTTCATTAGTGCCCAGAAGGCAACTAATGAACATGTTGCAGAAGAGTCCAAGAAGGTATTTCTGTGTTGGACGCTTTGACTACTCGCTTGGATGGGCTCGGACATAAGTTGGATCAAGGAGCAAAGAATCAACAAGCCACTATTAAGGATTTAGAAGGAAGGATTGAGAGGCTAGGAAACTGAAATAGGCAGCCCGGTACTCTATCGAGCAACACCCAGCAGAACCCAAAGCCTCAATTCAATAACCAAGGGCAAAATAATCAAGGATCAGGACAGAAGTATACCCCTCCTAATGCTCGAAATGAGCAAGTGAATGCCATCACTACGAGGACAGGTAAGACTTATGACTCTGCAAACCCTTTACCTGATGATTCTACCCCACTTGTGCAGGTTAATGAAGAAGAAGAGAGAGAAGAAGAAATATACCGGCAGACCGGGGCACAGCTATTCGACCTCCGGCTATTTCAGTAGATTTTTATTTGAAAGGGAATCACCTCAAGAGTGTTGAAGAGGATAAGTTTGATGGGATTCGAAGAAATGACCCATATGCACATCTTGAGAGGTTTGAGAAGATCTGTAGGTTATATTAGTATGGAACAGGGCAAGCTGAGGCTGTTAAGTTGGAACTATTTCCTTTAACTCTCATTGGAGATGCAGATTCTTGGTTTAAGGAGTTACCCGAAAACTCATTCACCACTTGGGCCGAACTTCGTGAAGGATTTATTGATGAGTTTTATTCTGTGAGAACTCAAAGGCAATTAGAAAATAAAATCAGAGGTTTTTCTCAAGAATCCGGTGAAGATGTTGTTGATGCATGGAAACGGTTCAAGGAAATGCTCAGAAATTGCCCCGGACATAGTATGGGTACTGAAGAAAGTTTTGAGATTTTCTATGATGGTTTGGATAGAAAGACCAAAAGGGAGCTCGGTTATGCATTCGGGGGTAGTATAAATAACATTTCCCCGAATGAAGGATACAAGATCCTTGAAGATATGGCTAAGGAGTATTTAACAAGAGATGAGGACCGAGACAAGAGATCTAGTAGAAGCACTGTGGCTAAGGTGGAAAGTAGTGAAGACTCTAAGCTTATTACCGAAGTCAAGGCTCTCTCTAAGCAAATGAATGAGAGGTTTGATAATCAAGATAATAGATTCAAGAGCCTTGAAAGAGATGTTAAGGTTATGGCTGACGGTTGTGAGCATTGTGGAGACTTGCATTATACGGAGGATTGCCCGGATAAACCAGTGCAAGATGTTAGTTATGTTCAGAATCAGAGGAATTTCAACCAAAATAACGGTTATCAAAACCGGCCATCAGGTAGTTCTTACCCTACTTTTTCTTTTAATACTAACAATTCTGGTTATGGTGGTAACAGGTTTAGTAGGTTCAACAATCAACGAGGCTCGGATCCAGAACTAAGAGATATAGTGAAGGATTTCATTAGTGCCCAGAAGGCAACTAATGAACATGTTGCAGAAGAGTCCAAGAAGGTGATTTCTGTGTTGGACGCTTTGACTACTCGCTTGGATGGGCTCGGACATAAGTTGGATCAAGGAGCAAAGAATCAACAAGCCACTATTAAGGATTTAGAAGGAAGGATTGAGAGGCTAGGAAACTCAAATAGGCAGCCCGGTACTCTATCGAGCAACACCCAGCAGAACCCAAAGCCTCAATTCAATAACCAAGGGCAAAATAATCAAGGATCAGGACAGAAGTATACCCCTCCTAATGCTCGAAATGAGCAAGTGAATGCCATCACTACGAGGACAGGTAAGACTTATGACTCTGCAAACCCTTTACCTGATGATTCTACCCCACTTGTGCAGGTTAATGAAGAAGAAGAAACGGGTGATGAAGAAGTTGAGATGGAACCGAACCAAGCCGTACCGATACCGTCCGTTCCATCCAAACCCTCTGAGAAACCGATGGTGAAGCCTTATCAACCAAAGATTCCATTTCCTCAACGGTTGAGGAAAGAAAAAGTCAAGGAACATTTTAAGAAATTTGTTGATCTTATTCAGTCTGTTAATATAATTGTTCCTTTAGTTGATTTGCTTGCAGGTATGCCAATTTATGCAAAGTTCCTCAAGGAACTTGTCAGTGATAAGAACAAGCTTGAAGAGGCTAAGACTGCAGTTATGAGTGCCGAATGTTCAGCCATCATTCAGAATCATATTCCACCCAAGTTGGAAGATCCAGGGAGTTTTCTAATTGCTTGTTCTTTTGGTGCTTATTTGTGTGAGGCATTGGCCGACCTTGGGGATAGTATCAATTTGATGTCTTATTCTGTGTATAGGAAGTTGTCCTTAGGAGAGTTGACCCCTACCCGCATGAGCATTAGGCTCGCGGATCGTTCTTTCCAATATCCCATGGGGATAACGGAAAATTTGCAAATTAAAGTAGGGCACATGATATTTCTGGTTGATTTTGTTATTCTTGAGATGGAGGCGGACGCCAAAGTCCCCCTCATTCTTTGCCGACCATTTCTTATGACCGCGGATGCTATCATCCGAGTTAAGGCTAAGGAAATTTACTTAGGGGTCGGTGATGACCGAGTCATTTTTAATGTTGATAGAGCACTAAAGCATCCTTACTCTTGTGATGAAACTTGTTTCAGGGTAGATGTGATTGAAGAAGAAGATGCTTTGGAGAAGGAGCTCATGGATTTCTTGGACATGGAAGAAGGTGAAGCATTGCTAGCTTACAGTGAAGAAGAGCAAGAGTTGGTTGGAGATATGGCATTAAGTGTTGATGAAACTCCACCGGAAGACGAGACCTTTGAAGAGATCACGGTTAGTGATAGCACATGGGTGTTAACCTCGGTAGAGAACCCTCCTACCGACTTGGAACTCAAGCCGCTTCCGGACCATCTTGAGTATGCATATTTGGAAGGTACATCTCTTTTACCCGTTGTCATCTCATCCTCATTAATGGAGGATGAGAAATCTAGACTTATGACCGTTCTAAAGGCCCATAAAAAGGCCTTTGCATGGAAAATTTTCGATATTCCGGGTATAAGTCCAGAATTTTGTAAGCACACCATAAACTTTATTGATAACTTTAAGCCGGTTGTGCAAAGGCAACATCGATTGAATCCAAATATGAAAGATGTAGTTAAAAAGGAGATAATAAAGTTACTTGATGCGGGAATCATATTCCCCATCTCGGATAGTTCATGGGTAAGTCCGGTACATTGTGTACCGAAGAAGGGTGGGATGACCGTAGTTTTAAATGATAAAAATGAATTGGTTCCCACTAGGACTGTCACGGGGTGGAGGGTATGTATAGATTATCGGAGATTAAATGATGCTACCCGCAAAGACCATTTTCCCTTGCCCTTTATTGATCAAATGCTCAAACGGCTCGCCGGTAATGAGTATTTTTGCTTTTTAGATGGGTTCTCCGGGTACTTCCAAATACCCATTGACCACAAAGACCAAGAAAAGACCACCTTTACTTGCCCTTTTGGCACTTATGCCTATAGAAGGATGCCATTTGGTCTTTGCAATGCCCCGGGTACTTTTCAAAGATGTATGATTGCCATATTTCAGGACATGATCGAAACGTCCATGGAAGTTTTTATGGATGACTTTTCTGTTTTCGGTAGTTCTTTTGAAAATTGTCTTGAAAGTCTTGATAAAATGCTTGAAAGGTGTGAAAGGGCACACTTGGTCTTGAATTGGGAAAAGTGTCATTTTATGGTGAAAGAGGGTATTGTTTTGGGACACAAAGTTTAAAAAGAGGGATTAGAGGTAGATAAAGCAAAAATTGATGTTATAGCTAAGTTGCCTCCACCCACTAATGTCAAATCTATAAGAAGCTTTTTAGGTCATGCGGGTTTTTATCGTCGGTTCATAAAAGACTTTTCAAAGATAACTCGACCTATGACTAAATTGCTAGAAAAAGATGTCCCATTCCAATTTGATAAAGAGTGTCTTCATGCTTTTGACCTCTTAAAGGAGAGATTGACCAATGCACCAATTATGTCTCCACCCAATTGGTCATTACCTTTTGAACTTATGTGTGACGCTAGTGATTATGCCTTAGGGGCCGTTTTAGGCCAAAGGGAGGATAAACATTTCCGCCCTATTTCCTATGCTAGCAAGACCTTAAACCCGGCTCAACAGAACTATACCGTGACCGAGAAAGAGTTGTTAGTCGTGGTTTATGCCTTTGATAAGTTTAGACCCTATTTGGTTTTGAATAAGACTATTGTGTTCACCGACCACTCGGCTTTGAAGTACTTGTTCTCAAAACAAGATGCTAAGCCTCGTTTAATTCGTTGGGTCTTACTTTTACAAGAATTTGATATTGAGATTAAAGATAAAAGTGGGGCTGAAAATGTGGCAGCCGACCACTTGAGTAGGCTCGAAAACCCTCACCTTGAGGAGTTAAAGGAGCATGACATTAATGATGCTTTTCCTGACGAGTTTCTAATGCAGGTGGATGTGGAGGAGGAACCATGGTATGCAGACATTGCTAACTATTTATGTGCAGGGGTTCTTCCTAAGGAAATGTCTTATCAACAGAAAAAGAAATTCTTTTCTGAGCTTAAGCATTATTTCTGGGAAGAACCACATTTGTTTCGAATGTGTGCAGATGGCATGATCAGGAGATGTGTGTCCGGTGCTGAAACCCGGAATATTTTGGATGCATGCCACTATGGACCAACCGGTGGTCATTATGGACCATCTGTAACCGGTAAGAAGGTTTTTGATGCAGGATTTTATTGGCCTTCAATCTTCAAAGAAGCTCAAACATTAGTGGAGACGTGTGAAGTTTGTCAACGTCAAGGTAACATTTCAAAGAAGGATGAGATGCCACAAAACTTCATTCAGGTTTGTGAGGTATTTGATGTTTGGGGAATTGATTTTATGGGACCCTTTCCGCCTTCAAATAAGTGTCTTTACATTTTAGTGGCGGTTGATTATGTTTCGAAATGGGCCGAGGCTAAGGCCTTGCCAACTAATGATGCTAGGGTTGTCATAGATTTCTTAAAGCAATTGTTTTGTCGTTTTGGTTGTCCTAAGGCCTTAATCAATGATCGTGGAACTCATTTCGCGAATCACCAACTTGCTAAGGTGTTAAAGAGGTATGGTGTTCATCATCGTTTCTCTACTTCTTATCACCCGCAAACGAGTGGCCAAGTAGAAAATACTAATAGGGCTTTAAAACGAATCTTAGAGAAAACTATAGGTGATAATCCTAAAAATTGGTCTAAGAAGTTGGATGATGCATTATGGGCTTTTAGAACCGCATTTAAGACTCCAATTGGGACTACACCTTATAGGTTGCTTTATGGGAAGACATGTCATTTGCCTTTAGAAATAGAGCATAAAGCTTATTGGGCTCTTAGGAATTGCAATATGGACTTAGTTGAAAGTAGTGAATTGAGAATGTTGCAATTACATGAGTTAGATGAGTTGAGGTTGAATGCTTATGAGAATTCTAGGCTCTATAAAGAGAGGACTAAGGTTTGGCATGATCGTAGGATTAGAGAGAAGGATTTTAAAGCCGGTGATAAAGTTTTGTTGTTCCTTTCCAAGTATAAGTTCAAGCAACCCAAGTTGACTTCTAGGTGGACCGGCCCTTTTGTGATCAAACATGTCTATCCGTCTGGTTATGTTGAATTGTTTAAATCGGATGGAGCTACTTTTATTGTTAATGGTCACAGGTTGAAGCTTTATCATGAAGAAGAGGAAAATATGGGAGTCGTCGTTGACGAGCTTCCATTTTTCGAAAGGGATCAATGAAGAAAGGACTGTGAGTCGAGCTAAAGACTCGTAAATAAATTAAGCGCTTCGCGGGAGGCAACCCGTGTTTCTTGTTTTCATTATTGTTTATTTGTCATTGGTAATGTGTTTTAATAAGAATTGCAGGTAGGAACCGCTCTCATGCCTTCCGGTAAGTCGTTTTCAAGGAAGAAAACAAAGGTAAGTGTGGGGGAGGTGAATTGCGCCGCAACATAAGTTGCGCCGCAATGCTTCTGTTGGGTTGCGCCGCAACTATACAAGTTGCGCCGCAACCTATCTTTCTGTTTTTCAGTTGCGCCGCAGGTTGTTGTTGCGCCGCAACGTGTCATGTTTCAGAAAAATCAAAAATCTAAAAAAAAAATAAAAAAATAAAAATAAATTTAAATTCAAAAATAAGGCATTGCGCCGCAACTCTTAGTTGCGCCGCAACTCTTAGTTGCGCCGCAACTCTTCAGTTGCGCCGCAATGAAGGTAGTTGCGCCGCAACTCTTAGTTGCGCCGCAACTCTTAGTTGCGCCGCAACTCTTAGTTGCGCCGCAACTCTTAGTTGCGCCGCAACTCTTAGTTGCGCCGCAACTCTTAGTTGCGCCGCAACTCTTAGTTGCGCCGCAACTCTTAGTTGCGCCGCAACTCTTAGTTGCGCCGCAACTCTTAGTTGCGCCGCAACTCTTAGTTGCGCCGCAACTCTTAGTTGCGCCGCAACTCTTAGTTGCGCCGCAACTCTTAGTTGCGCCGCAACTCTTAGTTGCGCCGCAACTCTTAGTTGCGCCGCAACTCTTAGTTGCGCCGCAATGAAGGTAGTTGCGCCGCAACTCTAGTTGCGCCGCAACTCTTATTGCGCCGCAACTCTTAGTTGCGCCGCAACTCTTAGTTGCGCCGCAACTCTTAGTTGCGCCGCAATGAAGGTAGTTGCGCCGCAACTCTTAGTTGCGCCGCAACTCTTATTGCGCCGCAACTCTTAGTTGCGCCGCAACTCTTAGTTGCGCCGCAACTCTTAGTTGCGCCGCAATGAAGGTAGTTGCGCCGCAACTCTTAGTTGCGCCGCAACTCTTAGTTGCGCCGCAACTCTTAGTTGCGCCGCAATGAAGGTAGTTGCGCCGCAACTCGACCGATTTCAGCCCTGCCATGGTTATGTTTATATATATATGCTTATATGTCGGGTTTCAATGTTTTAATTGTTTCTTGTATGTGTAGGAACCAGCTTCTTCTAGCCGTGCAGGACGAGGCAAGGCAAGAACCTCGTCGGCTGCTGCACCTGTTGAGAGTGGTCTGACTCCTGAAGCCACTGCTATGGGAGTTCCTACCCACCCATGGTTACGATTCCCTAGAGCTCCTCCCGAGAAGAAGGTTGAATATACCAACAGGTTGGCCACTATTTTTCAGAAAGACATAGTTGAACCTAGGTATATGGAATCTAGTATGTTGGATACGTTAAATGCTCGTGGGGGTATTAGTAGGTATATGCATTTGATGGGTAGTTCGAATGATATGGATGGTAATCCCGTAGCCAAGGAATTTAGTTTGTGGTTTGATATATTTCGGAATCGGGAGGTAGTTTGTAAGGAGTGGTGTTTAGAGGTTTATTCGACTATTTCGGTTGAGAACATAGAGAAAGTAAATGATGTGTTTGCTGATCAGGTTATATTCTTTCATTGTGGGGGTGTTAATAGACACCTAACTATTGCTGAGTTTGGGTTGTGCACGGGGATGTACACCCAAGAGATGTTGGATGATCCTGCTTTCGAGCATCTTTTAGCCATTGCTGTTAGGACTACTTCTGGTTTTACTAGGGAAGCAGGTGATTTTAGAGATTACTATAACCGGGTGTCTGGGGGTCGCGCTTGGCGCGCAGCTTGTGGGGAGAATACATTTCAGTCCATATTTTTCTTCTTTGGGTACTTTGATTAGTAACATGTGGGAGTCTCAGCAGCACTTTCAGCATTCCCATGAGCAGTTTCATCCACCTCAGCCGATTCCAGACTACAGCCCTCCCAGTATATTCATTCCAGAGCACCGGGCTGGAGGTGGATTCTTCTTTCCACCAGAGCGTCAGTATGAGGTGGCTCCTTCCCATGATCTTGGAGGGACGGGGCCCGATAACCCTCTTAGCTTTTGCAGGTACGCAGGCTGGTGCAGATGTTGGAGGATCAGGTTCGGCAGAACCATCGTTTGCTGAGCAGGTGGTTGGATCGATTTTTGGTACAGGACCTATGCCTGGTTACCCTCACCCTCCTCAGTGATATATGATGGGATGATGCTGCTGCCGTCTGTTGGTGATGATGGCTTGTACTTTTATTTGTTTGAACAATTTTATTTCCAAGATGGTGAAGTATTTTAAGGGTGCTGATAATGCAGTCGCTTTGAACTGCAAACCTATGAAGCCATTCACTTGGAATGATTTGAAGCGGTGGAAATTGATTAAGCCTCTAGCTCATAAGAATGCTATTCCTGAGTTGATTGATTTTGGTGGTGCTGCCTCTGATGATGAGGAGGAGGCAGAGGCAGGTGATGATGATGATCTGAGATGGCTGATGCACCAGAGCAGCCGCTAGAGCCCGCACGACGTACTAAGCGTCGTGCCACCACTACACCTACTGAGGGACCATCTTCTTCTTCTGCCGCCCCTTCAGGTCCATGGGATTTTTCTTCTTTGGGGACTTTGGTTAGTAACATGTGGGAGTCTCAGCAGCACTTTCAGCATTCCCATGAGCAGTTTCAGTCGAGGGTGGACAGTGATTTTAGGTGGATGGGCTCAGGTATGGGTCGTATGATGCATGATCAACATAGATATCAGCCCATGTGGGAGGCCCAGTATAGGGGTGAGCAGTTTCATCCACCTCAGCCGATTCCAGACTACAGCCCTCCCAGTATATTCATTCCAGAGCACCGGGCTGGAGGTGGATTCTTCTTTCCACCAGAGCGTCAGTATGAGGTGGCTCCTTCCCATGATCTTGGAGGGACGGGGCCCGATAACCCTGTTAGCTTTTGCAGGTACGCAGGCTGGTGCAGATGTTGGAGGATCAGGTTCGGCAGAACCATCTTTTGCTGAGCAGATGGTTGGATCGATTTTTGGTACAGGACCTATGCCTGGTTACCCTCACCCTCCTCAGTGATATATGATGGGATGATGCTGCTGCCGTCTGTTGGTGATGATGGCTTGTACTTTTATTTGTTTGAACAATTTTATTTCCAAGATGGTGAAGTATTTTAAGGGTGCTGATAATGCAGTCGCTTTGAACTGCAAACCTATGAAGCCATTCACTTGGAATGATTTGAAGCGGTGGAAATTGATTAAGCCTCTAGCTCATAAGAATGCTATTCCTGAGTTGATTGATTTTGGTGGTGCTGCCTCTGATGATGAGGAGGAGGCAGAGGCAGGTGATGATGATGATGCTGAGATGGCTGATGCACCAGAGCAGCCGCTAGAGCCTGCACGACGTACTAAGCGTCGTGCCACCACTACACCTACTGAGGGACCATCTTCTTCTTCTGCCGCCCCTTCAGGTCCATGGGATTTTTATTCTTTGGGGACTTTGGTTAGTAACATGTGGGAGTCTCAGCAGCACTTTCAGCATTCCCATGAGCAGTTTCAGTCGAGGGTGGACAGTGATTTTAGGTGGATGGGCTCAGGTATGGGTCGTATGATGCATGATCAACATAGATATCAGCCCATGTGGGAGGCCCAGTATAGGGGTGAGCAGTTTCATCCACCTCAGCCGATTCCAGACTACAGCCCTCCCAGTATATTCATTCCAGAGCACAGAGCTGGAGGTGGATTCTTCTTTCCACCAGAGAGTCAGTATGAGGTGGCTCCTTCCCATGATCTTGGAGGGACGGGGCCCGATAACCCTCTTAGCTTTTGCAGGTACGCAGGCTGGTGCAGATGCTGGAGGATCAGGTTCGGCAGAACCATCGTTTGCTGAGCAGATGGTTGGATCGATTTTTGGTACAGGACCTATGCCTGGTTACCCTCACCCTCCTCAGTGATATATGATGGGATGATGCTGCTGCCGTTTGTTGGTGATGATGGCTTGTACTTTTATTTGTTTGAACAATTTTATTTCCGTACTTTTATTTATTTCTATTTGTTTGGTTTGTAATCACCCTTAAGGGTGATGGAACATCGTATTTTACTTTTCCATTTCCGTTTGAATAATTAGGGATAGGATGAATGCATGGTTTATTTGATTATGTTGCTCGTTAATGGTGTGTTCATGTTGATAGCAAGTTGAATGTCATATGCATATGCTGGCAGTAAGTTCAGCGACATATTTTGTTGGCATCATATTCAGGCATGGAACACTCGTCATACCCGGCAAGTTTTTCTTGTTCTTGCTTTTGTTTTTGTTTACTTTTCCCTATTTCCCATAGTTTGCCTTAGTTCATTGGACATTGAGGGCATTGTCCAACTCAAGTGGGGGGGGGGGGGTAAATAGGAAAAAGTCGGGTATTTTTGAGGAATTTTGAACTTTTGCATGCTTGTCCTTGTAGTTAATTGCTTTTGTCACTTAATTATAGAACTTAATAAGCAATTTGACTACACCTTTGGTACAAATTTTAATATGTGGAATGTGTTTTGACTGATTAATGTGGCAATCCCTTCTGGATTAATAATATGACTAGCACGCTCAAAGCACCAAAACACCCAAATTGTGAGATTATTGATTCATTGCTAGTTATGATAGGTGTTTCGGTTTTGGAATTATTAGCCTTGTAAATTTGTCCCTCTCATAGGCTTTTGGATTTATCCAGGAGTAAGGGTTCTTTTAGATCTCTGAACTGTGATGTGCAAGTTTGAGGTTGATTTTCCATTTCCGGATTATTTCATTTGCTATGAGTGTGCCGGTGATTGCGTTGATTCTAGAACTTGTCCTGGTTGATCGTTCCGTGTTATTTATCAGAAGAGGCAAATTTAGGATAAAACCCTTTGTTCTTTGTATATTCACCCCTTGTTTCGTAAAAATTTGTTATGTGCATGTTTTGTTATTGTGCCTAGTAGCTAACTACACTGGTTAGTGAACCACCTGTTAAACCCTTATGTTGCACTCACTTTTAGTGCAAGAAACAATAGAAAACTTGTTGTCACTAGCCTGTTCTTTGTTATTAACTCCCCTTTATATATACACCTTACCTAGCCATACCGATAGTCGAAGTCCTGGTGGGTCATTGGTTGCCTATGCTAGTGGATGGTTTGGGGTTGTCCTTTATGTCAGGTTGGGATATTCTCGGTTATTGAGAATAGATTGATTTCGTCATGTTTGTTTGGATAAAGTCTGGATCGTTCATTTGAGCATATGAGTATATGATTTGTCACTGTTTCAAATGTTATTTAAGAGAATACCAATTAGTCAGAGTAAAAGTAGCTCACAAAAAAAAAAGAATAAAAGAATTGAAAAACAGAAAAAGAAAAAAAAAAGAAAAAAAAAAGAAAAGAAAAAGAGCTTGGGCTGTCAGTTGGTATTTCTCACTTTTGGTCAAATCATTTTTGTAAGTTGGTACATCAATTACACCAACGAAAGGATCTGAACTTAACATTGGTCAAAGGTCAACGCTAGTCAACGTCCAATTGCGCCGCAACCGAAAAACAGAAGAATAAGTTGCGCCGCAATCAATTTCATTGCGCCGCAATGCGTTCAAGTTCAAGCCAGCCTTGGTCAACGAAAGTCAAAGTCAAACGCGAAGTCAAACTTAGTTGCGCCGCAACTGGGTCCGATTCTGGCAGATTTTGGGAGTCATATAAATAGCATGCAAAAACATCCCAAAACCCTTCTTCTCTTCTCCCAGCCGTTTTTGAAGACCTATTCAGAGATATTTTCATCTATTTATCATATTTTAGGATTTCAAACATGATTGGATCAATTTCGTTCGTAGCTTTCAATTATTATCATTCGGTAACAATGATTTCTTCATATTTTCTTTGTTATTCTTATTTTAATATGAGTGGCTAATCACTTCATCATCCATCTTGATGGAGTGAGACAATATGTAAAGATTGCACGATTTTATTAATTCAATGTTGATTTCATTTAACGTTATATCGAGATCTTAGCGTATTTCTTCTTTATTATTTATCTTGAATTGAGTGAGACAATATGTAAAGATTGCACGATTTTATTAATTCAATGTTGATTTCATTTAACGTTATATCGAGATCTTAGCGTATTTCTTCTTTATTATTTATCTTGAATTGATTGGTGATTTATGTGTGTCTTTAATGGTAATTATTGATTTCATATATTTCATTTTGATTGTTTGGGTACAAACGATTGGGTCTATGACGGGTACGGTAGATAATCGTTCATGATAATAGGGAGGAATGTGTTAACGGTTGGGTACAATCGATAGGTATAACTGTTATTTCAATAACCAAAACAATTGTTTGATTAGGGAAGTTATAAAAGATGTCTTGGGGTACCGGTCTTTGTAACAAAACTAGTTTAAGCAAGAGAGTCAAATGATGTCATTAACTTGACGGGTACGGGGTTGGTGCTTTGTTTGAGTCTCAGTTATTTAATCAACTAATTTGGATTTGAACTTCATTTATGTGCAATCTGAGCGTATTGTTGAGCGAAATCAAGATGGATGTCTTTTAAATTATTGTCATAAAAACATTTTCAATATCGTTTGAGGACGATCCCTGCCCCGGTAATACCGGATTTAAGTTATTTACTTTTACTTGTTGCAAAGTGACAATTCGGTCACAAAACCCCTGTTTACTTGAATTACTTAATGTTAACAATTACTTAACTTTAGTCCCTGTGTTCGATCCTGGACTTACCTTTTAGCTATACTATATACGAACGGGTCCACTGCCCGAGAGTGTGTAGTAGTCAGTTCTAGGGTATTTCTTTTTTTAATTTTTAAACTCGATTTTACAATCATAAGATTTTAGATTAGTTACATTATTTATGTTATTAAAATACTTAGAAAAAGTTATGTTATTAAATATTTTAACAGTTTATATTTTATAACTTTTCCTGGCTGATTTACACTCCCAAAACCATAAATTGGAAGACAACATTGACCAGTGACAACAAAACTCATATGAGGTCAATTAACTAAATTTTAAATATTATAGCATAACCTTAATTTGAGATTTGATGACCATATTAAAATGATACCAATATTTTAGCCTGATATCTCCTTCGTTATGCCATGACTACCCCATTAAAACCGTTTCGAAAACACGACTTCATTTTTGCTTAATATGACTACAAATATAAAGTCACGGCCAATTATCAAGATATTGCTTATACGACATCGTGCGTTAACTCCAATTCGAAAAGCTCCGTTTCATGTCACCATAGAAAGATTTCGTTCGTTAGTTAAGTAGCTATTAAAAGACTCGTAGATAACCATTATTGACGAAAATCTTGTATATGACTATTAAGAATACGACCAAAACAGGATACTATTGAACAACGTATTATTGACACATTAACATGGCTTGTTTACTTATGTAAATTGTGAGTTTAACATTGAATTGTAGTTTTGTTTATTGTACAATATTAGTTAACCAAAAATCATTAGTAAAACAATTATAAGAGATTTAGATGTAAAAGGGTATGATCGAAGTATACCTCCGCGAGAGAACACGTCTTTACAACGAAATCAAACGAACTCGAAAACATCTTAGAACGAACAAGAAACAACTCCAAGATGATCACAAAACGAATGGTTTAAGAGTAGATTCGATATAGTTACGAACTTCATGTAACGCGATGTCCCTGGTCTTCTTGTTTAATTACTCTCGTTCAAAAACTCGGTTTCTAATTTCGTGATTGATTTACTATAATTAATCGAACAAATGGGACATATTGTAATTTACACAATGAGATGATCATTAATGTTAATGTGATTATGTGAATATCATCTAAAGAATGGCGGTGCATATGTTGAAGAGTTGAACGGATGGCCGAATGGTTTTCCATGTTACATGACAATTAGGGATTGTAAAGTATATATATTAGTTGTTTTATGGACCTAAACCCTTTCATCTTTCAATTCGGCCCAAACCAAGAGTAGGTTTTAGTTTTGTCAAACTTACTCTCATTTAACTTGGTAATCTTTAATATTTTAATTTTATATAATTTATTAACTTGGTAATCTTTAATATTTTATTTTATATAGCTTAGGATATAATTATAATCATATTAAGGGTAATGGGGGGAACCCTAGCCCCGGTACCACAATTGGATACCCATCGACCCACCCCGTATGAGCCATATGATGCCGGTAAATCACCCCGAAGGATCGAACCCGCGTATTTAAACTTCACATATGGGTGTAGGCTTCATTGGTAACGGGTACCTTAAAGCAATTATTTTTTGTGCCCAGCGGGGATCGTAACCTGAGACCTTAAGTTCACAAAGTGTTTGCCTTAAGCTTAGGATAAATTATCTTTTCAACTACAAATAGTGTCCCCATAAATATATGTCTTACAGATTATCTTATTTATAGTGTTTAATTAATTTTATGGGCTATTACAATATTACCTCCTTAAAAAAGAATTCGTCCCCGAATTCTATCATACAAATAATATTATGACTGAGCTACCATGAATTAAAGAAACCTTGAAACACAGAAGTTTTCTAAAATTTAATTCAGACATAGTTACAATATTAGAATACAGCTATATCTCAACAAAATAAAATTTTTAACTATTTTCCCAAAGCCCAAGTCCATGTAAATGAACCTCAACTTTTATTACCAAATAAAACATTATTTTATTTATTTTAAAATACTAATAACACTTATTTTTTCTATCATTGAAATATTAGAGATCATTTATTTATTAATTTTTTTTTTACTTCGTATCATTATAGAGCAGCAAAGCTTAGTTAATATTTCACATTTTTTTTCTTGAACATAATATTTCTTTTTGCTTCAAAAATTATGACACTTATACAAATATTGTTTTACAATCAAATTTTAGTGTTTTAATTTTTATAGGATATTACAACTCCACCTACCCAAAAGTTTCGTCCTAAAAATCGAAAGACAATCCTACCAAAATCTACCCAATCTCACCGGTCATAACTTAGGTCTTAAGTTTCTACAGAAAAAAATCTATGGCGAGTATAAACCTTAACGGATCCAAAGATTAACTAATCACTCTTTCCACAACTCACAGTCATAACTTAGGACTAAGTTTCTACAAAAAAATCTATGCGAGTATAAACCTTAACGGATCCAAAGATTAACTAATCACTCTTCCCACAACTCACAGTCATAACTTAGGTCTAAGTTTCTACAGCAAAGAATCTATGACGAGTATAAACCTTAACGGATCCAAAGATTAACTAATCACTCTTTCCCACAACTCACAGGTCATAACTTAGGACTAAGTTTCTACAAGAAAGAACCTATGCTCTGATACCATTCTGTAACGCCCCTAATTTTATAAACAATACAAAATGATATCAAAGAACTAAAAGGCCAAAAGGGCGTTAATCTTATTCAAAGTCAAACCAAAGTCAACCTGATAAATCAAAATAAATACTTCTAAAGCTTGAAATAAAACTCTAAGGCAAGGGGTGCTAAGTCCACTTCTATCTACTCTCTTCTCTCGTTCCCAAAGCCCGCTTGATTACCTGCCGTATAAGAAAGAAAAATGAATACGGCTGAGCAAAAAGCCCAGTGAACGGATATAACAAAAGCTGAAGAATAATATATGAAATGCGAATACAAATTTTAAAGACAAACTTATTTTCAAAACAAACTTATTTCAAAACACACTTATTTCGAATCAAAATACAAATAGGTATAACTTCACCGATATCTTATACTTAACAAACAAAATACTATAAAACCAAGTTCATAAAATAATGCACATAAGAGCCAAAACAAATAACTTATCAAAAGGGCCGAATGAAATCATAGGGTAGCTACTCCACTAATCATTCATTTTTGGTGCAAACGCCTCGTATGACACTACGATAAGCGCCCACCGTCAAACTTATCAAAATATGCCTAGGACCGATCCATACGTCTCTTATAATTCCTAGGACCGATCCATACGCCTCTTATCAAAATATAATATAATGAGCTCGAACCACTACCGGGTTATCAAAAGGAGACGTCGTAGATCAAATCAAATACACCGCTACGGCCGGTGCCACGTCATCGGTGTCACAATAACGCGCCCATGGGACCTCCATGGATAGGTTACTCTTATATGCATATCTTAAGAAACCGTTTTGACCGACTCATATACTTAAATATATCGAGTACGTTTTTAAATGACAAAATTAGTTTTCTGACAAATAAATAATAATAAATATTTTTTTTTGAGAGATTTTAAATATTGACTTAAAAGCACATCTCCGTCCACCCAATTCTTACAAAATTTCAATAGAGTCACTTATAAATTTTCGGGTCAATCAATATGATTCATAATATGCGACTGTATTAATTTCGTGGCCAATGAATATGATTCATAATATGCGACTGTATTATCTTTTGGGCCAACGAATATTCGAGGACATATTAGTATACAAATCATCGCATCAAATGTAACACACCGAACCCACCTTTTTCGGGACAGTTTTTGAATCGGGTTTCAAGAGACGGTTTTGACACAACTATCGATAACAAATATTATGATTCCCCAATCAATAATCATGAAGGCAACCTCGTTAGTACATCAAAAGGTAGGGATATCACAATACTTATACAAAGGATAACAAACAAATAACTTTGCAGAATATATATTTATAAAATATCCGTACTATTATATATATATAACAAATAAAGTTTTGAGAGAAAAGATTGTACCGAAAAGCTCCTAATAACCTCTAGAATATCCGTACATATAATAATATATAACAAACAAAAGTTTTGAGAGAAAAGATTGTACCGAAAAGCTCCTAATAACCTCTAGAATATCCGTACTATATATATATATAACAAATAAAGTTTTGAGAGAAAAGATTGTACCGAAAAGCTCCTAATAACCTCTAGAATATCCGTACTATTATATATATAACAAATAAAAGTTTTGAGAGAAAAGATTGTATCGAAAAGATCCTAATAAGATCTAGAATATCCGTACTATTATATATATATAACAAATAAAGTTTTGAGAGAAAATATTGTACCGAAAAGCTCCTAATAACCTCTAGAATATCCGTACCTCAATAAGCGTCTAAACTTCACAAGTCGTCGTGATACTCCACCAAAGGTTCTCAAACAAGGTCTACATTAAAATAATGTAGCTAAGATTTTAGACTTTCAGTTACATTATTTCTGTTATTAAAATAATTAGAAAAAGTTATGTTATTAAATATTTTAACATTATTTATGTTATTAAAATACTTAGAAAAAGTTATGTTATTAAATATTTTAACAGTTTATATTTTATAACTTTTCCTGGCTGATTTACACTCCCAAAACCATAAATTGGAAGACAACATTGACCAGTGACAACAAAACTCATATGAGGGCATTAGTATTCAAGGGGGTTTCACCTGAACCAGAACCATCTCCACCTTCAATAGTGTTCATCTTAGCAGATCTAGGCAAGTTTATTAGCCTTCTGCTCTGATACCACTTGTAAGTCCAACTCAATAGATGGTACTACTGAAGACACCTCTATGTCGATGGTGGAGTTACTTTGCAATATATGCACTGAACTGGAGACGACCAGTTGCTGTGTGTATATACCAAGTTCTAGATAGATTACTTATTTAAAAGACAATAAGTAAAGAACAATGCAATAATACAAAATACTTGTAAAATAAATTGATGAGACAATATGTAATTTTCAAGTGTAATTTATTTATTGATATTAAACAAATTACAAGGTTGATGCGGAACCAAGATAATACAAGAATGTAAATATCCTAACAACCTATGAACTACAATTGATCTACACTCGGAATTTCTCTAAACAATCGAAACACTTAAAGTTGTGAAATGTTCTTTTTTACGATTGAGAGAATATTGCACAAGTTCACAAGAATATTGCAGGTATGCAAAGTGTGAAGTATTCAACTTAAATTCTTGGTTGTGCAATGACTTGTATTTATAGGCAAAGTTAACATTGGGATGTTAACTTTGGCCGTACAAATGTGGTTGAGAGCATTTAAGGAATATCATTTAATTCCTTAAAATGCAGTGTAAAGTTGCAGGATAAAGCAACTTTATTCAACCAGCTTTATGTACCTTTTAGTAATTAAATAATAAGATAAGTCTTATTATCCGGGTAAAAGGACATAAAGGACAAAAGTCAATTCCTCGTAATCAGTGTAAAGCTTTGTAAGAGCTTTCCACTGATGGTCTCCAGTTTGTAACTGACTAGAATGTCAACTTGGCTTCGCTGCCATTGTCATTCTCTATCTTCCATTTGTTGTCTTCGACTTCAACTGGAATGATTCTTCAACTGGTCAGTTCTCAACTGGAGGAAATCTTCAGTTGCGTTGACTGTACGGTGCAACTGGACTTCAATATATTTCTCGACAAATCATCTGGGTCTCAGTTTCACTGGGTCTCCAGATGCAACTGGAGACTGGCCAGTTTACCAGGTGAACTGGTCCTAACAAATTCCCCCTATTTGTCTAGAAATATTGCCAAGTCTTTTTCTAGTTCTTGTATCTGTACAAGTGTGAACTGGAAGGACTTGTTTGATTTAAATCTATCTAAGTTTTCCAAGGCATTTTTATAGATCAATAAATGCCTTAGGTTTTTCTTTTAGGTTTGTTAGATTTTAATCTATTATCTACCTTGTGGTTACAAACTGGTAACTTCATTTATACAAGGAAATGAAATTTATACAAGTTACAGAATGTAAAACAAAATACAAGTAGATAAATGAAAAGAAAGAACTTAATGAGATGGCCCTTCGCCAGTTCTTCTTCTTTTGGTCACTGAAGAGATAGGTTGTGAGTCTTCAGGGTCAATATTCAGCTTTTGCTCCAGGTTTTCTTTATGTTGAATCTTGCCCCTTAAGAAGTTCACCATGCTTTCTCAAACCTATTCTTTTGTGCCTTTGCATCCAACACCTTCACCATTTCCACCCATTCACTGAACCCATACTGCATTGCACCAGGATTGTCAGTTTTAACCAGTAGCCCTCTGGTATAACTAACTTCAACTTGAAAGACTTTGGTGCCTGGCTTGATTGTGTAAGTCCCAACTTGTTAGATGGTACTACTGAAGACACCTCTATGTCGATGGTGGAGTTACTTTGCAATATACTTGCTAAACTGGAGACGACCAGTTAGATAAGTATATACCAAGTTCTAGATAGATTACTTATATAAAAGACAATAAGTAAAGAACAATGCAATAATACAAATAACTTGTAAACAATCTTGATGAGACAATATGTAGTTTTCAATGTGTAATTTATTTATTGATATTAAACAAATTACAAGGTTGATGCGGAACCAAGATAATACACGAATGTAAATATCCTAACAACCTATGAAATACAATTGATCTATACTCGGAATTTCTCTTCTACAATCGAAACACTTAAAGTAGTGAAATGTTCCTTTTAGCGATTGAGAGAATATTGCACAAGTTCACCAAGAATATTGCACAAGTTTGCAAAGTATTTATCCGTTTTTGTGAAGTAACTTGAATTTGCACAAGTTCACCAAGAATATTGCACAAGTTCACCAAGAATATTGCACAAGTTCACCAAGAATATTGCACAAGTTCACCAAGAATATTGCACAAGTTCACCAAGAATATTGCACAAGTTCACCAAGAATATTGCACAAGTTCACCAAGAATATTGCACAAGTTCACCAAGAATATTGCACAAGTTCACCAAGAATATTGCAAAGTTCACCAAGAATATTGCACAAGTTCACCAAGAATATTGCACAAGTTCACCAAGAATATTGCACAAGTTCACCAAGAATATTGCACAAGTTCACCAAGAATATTGCACAAGTTCACCAAGAATATTGCACAAGTTCACCAAGAATATTGCACAAGTTCACCAAGAATATTGCACAAGTTCACCAAGAATATTGCACAAGTTCACCAAGAATATTCAGTTAATGAAACACTTAAAGTAGTGAAATGTTCCTTTTAGCGATTGAGAGAATATTGCACAAGTTCACCAAGAATATTGCAGGTTTGCAAAGTATGAAGTTATTCGTTTGTGTGTGAAATAACTTTGAGAGAACGAATACTTGTTATTCTTGGTTGTGCAATGACTTGTATTTATAGGCAAAGTTAACATTGGGATGTTAACTTTAGCCGTACAAATGTGGTTGGAAGCATTTAAGGAATATCATTTAATTCCTTAAAAAGTGTTGTAAAGTCGCATGTTAAAGTGACTTTACACAACCACCTTTATGTACCTTTTAATACTTAAATAATAAGATAAGGCTTATTATCCGGGTAAAGGTACATAAAGTATACAAGTTAATTCCTCGTAATCAGTGTAAAGCTTTGTAAGGGCTTTCCACTGATGGTCTCCAGTTTGTAACTGACTAGAATGTCAACTGGGCTTCGCTGCCATTGTCATTCTCTTTCTTCCATTTGTTGTCTTCGACTTCAACTGGAATGTTTCTTCAACTTGGTCAGTTCTCAACTGGAGGAAGTACATCAGCATTACCAGTTTCTAACATAGGAATATCAGTGGCCGGCTGGGCAGATGCATCAACAGCTAAACCTTTTCCCTTATCCAACACATTCCCCCTAACAGCTTGCTCACCAGCTTCAGTGCTGGCAGCTACAACTATTTCCATACCAGCTTGTCTTCCAGATGAAGTTCTTCCAGGTGCAACTGGTGCAAGAACTGCACTTCTTTCCCCCTTGGCAGCATCTAGACCTGCCCTAATAGAATCCCATTCAGAAGGGTGAGATGGCAACCGGTCAAGAGGCTGCCATGTTTGCATGTCCTTGCACTCCTTGAAAATCCCACACATCATCCTGAAAGACCTCCACAAATGGTTGGTCTCCTTTGACTGGGTCAAAACATTTGCAGTAACCTGTTCTTGACCAGTTTTTAATTCATTTAAGATTTTGGAGTCTTCATCCAAACCAGATACAACCTTTTCCTTCACTTCCTTATCCTTCTTCTTCAAACTTTCCACTTCAGTTGTCATTTTATCCAAAGACTGAGCATGAAGGGATACCTGGGTGTTCAAATTTTCAATGATGCCTCTCAACTGGTTGATCTCACTGGTGAGTGGGGCCAGATCAACCTGAGGAGTGGCCAGCTTGGTGATCTCAGACATCACCCTTTCAATCAGTTGTTGTTCTCTTGCACCCAGCGTATCCTCTATCTTCTGACCAACTGAAGTCATCAACTGCTCTCCAAGTTCAGTCACATTTAGGCCAGGTTTTTCAACTAATTCCTTTACCTGCCTCTCAATTTCCCTCAAATCTACTTCAGATGTTCTTACAGTGTTGCCAAGCAGATTGGAGATTGACGTTGTGACCTTTGACTGAGTAAGGTCAAAGGCTTCCTTCAAAGATGTTGCTAGAGTGTTACAGCCAGTGACCAACTCATTTAGCTTATTGAACACCAAGTCTTCATTTGATGAAAACTTGTTAATCCCCAGATCAACCACTTTAATGTTTGTCAAGTGAACCTTGTGGTATCTGGAGAAAGACTTGGTGTTTTTGTCAAGTGTCTTTTGAATCTCCTCCACCCTAGTAAGAAGGTTTTGGAGATCGGCTTGCAAAGAGACAACTTGACTGTCCAGTGACGAAGGAGAAGGTGTCACTGGACCAGCATCAGTTACTACTGGAGCAACTGGAGGAGGCAAACTTAAAGAAGTCTCCCCAGTTGTCATACCAGCAGTTGAAGAAATATTAGGAGTGGTGGTAGAAGAAAGGACTGGAAAAACAATGTGTTGTTCATGCTGAGAATGCTCAGGTGTGAACAACGGCGGCGGTGGTGGGGGCATTTCTCGAAGGAATGAGAATTGCCCAGTTGGTGATGGTACCATACCTCTGTTTCCAGACATATAGTTATAAGTGGGGAATGGTATATCAGTAGGCTCATTTTCTTGGAGTGGTGAAAGTGAAATTGATGCATCTGGAAGCGAGACTGGAGATGAAGGGTTTTGATCTGGTACAACAGAATCAAAAATCTCCAAGTCTGTTTCAGTACCTTCAGAATCCGAAGATTCTATAAGGATTTCCTCGTCATTAACATTCATGTCCAGATCCATGAATGTAACTGAGGGCTGACCAGAAAGGTCAGTCTCCAGATGACCTTCCCCAGTTTCCTGGATGGGTGCATCTGTTGGAGGATCAGATACCGAGGTATCTTCACCAGGGATAGATATTATTGGAGTTGCTTCAGTTATGGTTGCTCTATCCTCAACCATAACATTAGACGAACTGGAGGGTCCCTCATTATTTTGAGGCCCACCCAGTTATCTTTCTGACTCACCTTCGATTGGTGCATCAGTTTTAGCGAATGCCAGTTGCATTCGTTCTGGAATCTCGACCTCTCCAGCTTCAGATACCAGAGAGTCTAAATTCCTCAACAAATCTGGCACAGTGTGAGGTGAATCTGTGCTAAAGTATGCATTACTGCCCAAAATTTGTTGAAAACAGAGAGAGAGAAACCTTGAGAAGGGGATACAAACTCCCCTGGTGCCCTTCAGTTTTTGTACTAGGCTTCTGAACAAGATATCGGCAAAGTCTACTCTCAATCCATTCCACAAGCAGTATGCCATCTCTGCTTGTGAGGAGTTAATCTGGTCAAGACCACCAGAACTCTCACCCATACTCTCCACCAGGTGGATGAAAAAGTACCTCCATGAAGGTGTAAGACCCTTCATGGTCATCGCACCCTTCGTCTTCAAAACCCCGTTGTCCAAACATTCCTTATGACCCATTTCGAGGACTTGACGAAAATTAATATTTGGGGGTAAGACAACTGGAGATTCACCCTCTCTCCAGTAATTGAGGTGTAAGGCATCCTTCAATACGTCAGCGGACAAGGTACACTGGATTGTTCCATCCTTTAAGAGATTTACATCTCTTGAACTGGATGATCTAGGTGCCATTGGAAAATGAAATTGAAATTTGGGAATTAGGGTTCTTGATTTGTGAAGCAGAGAGAGAAATGAAGCAATTTTGATGATTGGGAAGTAAATGAAAGAATGTAGAAGGAAGTAAATGAGTTCGGAGTAAATAAGGGTATTTATAAGGGATTCATGATCCCAATGAAATACAAAAATTATATTTTATTTAACCAAAACAACTTTGTAGATATTTTAACAAAAGAAGTTTGAATTTTGAAATAAAATCATAATTTGCCATGTCAACATTAAATGCTACCATGTCAGCATTAAATGCTACGACGGCTTATCTTACCCACGCGCCCACTCACTTTTTATTTTTCCAATACAAACAGTTTTCAAGTACTAAAATAGCTTTAAACACGTCAGATCACGATACCAAGTGGTTTAAAACACTCGAGTACCATCACGTGTCACAAATATTGACCAAGTATTTCTAACGTTATCAAAATAAGACAAGATTGAATCTGGTCACTGGAGGATCAGTCCAGTACCAGTTTCCAACTGAAGAGTTCTCCAGTTGCCATTTTCAAACAAAAACGAATTTTAGTCAGAAAATTATTTTTGAGTCTTTCCCCCTAAAATGATGATCCAAAAATCAATTAGTGCCAGGATAGTATCACAAAGGCGTTCGATAGCCTGGCGAGCAAAGATTATCTGGACCTCCTCAACTAGAGAACTTCATCAGTGTCACTGACGCGTTCAATAACAAAGAAATCTCCAGTTTCAAGAATTTAACATTCCCAGTTCGCTGATGAGATGTTTAAAGGTTTTCTCATCGAGAGGTTTTGTAAAAACATCAGCTAACTGTTTGTCAGTGGGGATGAAATGTAATTCAATGTCTCCTTTCATAACATGATCATGAATAAAATGATACCTGATGTCAATATGCTTTGTTTTGGAGTGCATCACTGGGTTGTGAGATATAGCAATTGCACTGGTGTTGTCACAAAAGATTGGGGTCCTTGTATACTTTTGACCATAATCTAGTAACTGGTTCTTGATCCAGAGAATCTGGGCACAGCAACTGGCCGCAGAAATGTACTATGCCTCAGCAGTGGACATAGAGACTGAAGTCTGCTTCTTGCTGGTCCAACTTACCAGTTTTCCTCCAAGGAAATGACAACCACCAGTTGTTGATTTTCTATCTATCTTACAACCTGCATGATCAGAATCTGAATAACCCATTAGATCTAATCCTGAGCCTTTGGGGTACCAAAGACCAAGATTAGGACACCCTTTCAGGTATCTAAAGATACGCTTTACATCGTGCAAGTGTGATTCTTTTGGGTTAGCCTGAAACCTGGCACATAGACATGTTGCAAACATTATATCTGGTCGACTGGCAGTTAAATACATCAGTGAACCAACCATACCACGATAGTCAGTTATGTTCACTGGTTTGCCAGTTGGGTCAGAGTCCAAATTTAATGGTGCTGCAATAGGTGTGTTTTTCGATGGGATTGAATCATATTTGTATTTTCTTAACAAATCTCTGACATATTTTCCTTGGTTTATGAAAATTCCATTTTCAGTTTGCTTAATCTGAAGACCTAAGAAAAATGTTAATTCACCCATTAAATTCATCTCATACTCAGATGATGTGATTTTAGAAAACTTTTTACACATTGCATCATCAGTTGAACCAAATATAATGTCATCAACATAAATTTGTACCAATAAGATATTACCTCTTTCTTTCAAGATGAATAAGGTATTATCTATTGCACCTCTTTGAAAGCCATTTTTAAGAAGATGTTTAGTTAGAGTATCATACCAGGCTCTTGGGGCTTGTCTTAGACCATACAATGCTTTGTTCAGTCTACAAACCCAAAGAGGATGCTTCTCATCGATGAAACCTGGAGTCTGCTTAACATATACTTTTTCTTCCAATGTTCCGTTAAGGAACGCACTTTTGACATCCATCTGGAAGACCTTGAACTGCAGATGGGCTGCATAAGCCAGAAATATTCTGATGGTTTCAAGTCTTGCAACTGGAGCAAAGTTTCATCAAAGTCAACGCCTTCTGCTTGACAATAACCCTGGGCAACTAATCTGGCCTTGTTTCTTACAACATGGCCATCTTCTTCCATCTTGTTTTGGTAGACCCATCTGGTACCAATGGGTTCTTTCTTTAACCCTGGTGGATAAGGAACAAGCTCCCAAACATTGTTCCTTTCAAACTAGACGAGCTCTTCTTGCATAGCTTCCACCCAGCTTGGGTCTGCCATAGCCTTGTCAATCTTCTTCGGTTCAATTAAAGATAAGAAGGTGACGTTTAAGCATTGCTCACTGGTGGCTCTTCTAGTCTGAACCCCACTATTTGGATCTCCCACAATCTGTTCAATTGGATGTGCTCGAGTCCATCTAGTGTATTGACTAGGATGGTGTAAAACAATATCAGTGCAAGTCACCTGGCGATCTTCTTCAGTTGCATTAACTTCTACATCATGGAATTCTTCTTTCAAAGGCATTTCTTGAAGAACTGGAGAAGTTGGAGTTTGAACTGGTGCTGATATTGTGGTGGCACGTACATCAGATCCAATCACCAATTCTTGTGGTAAGTTGAAATTGATGGAGGGATAGAATGATGTGTCACAGGTGCTGTTCTTCTTCTTAACTGGTTCCAATTTGTTGTAACTGGAAACATCTTTTGGTGAAACAACTGACCGATGAACTTGGTCAGTTTCACCAAAATTGATTGGAACGACTGGAGTAATATCAAGGCTTGGTCTCTTGTTGATTGCTTCATTTGATTCGTCGAATGTGACATGAATTGTTTCATGAACCTTTTGGAGTCTATAATTATAAACTCTAAAGGCCTTTCGAATATCTGAATAACCTAAAAATACACCTTCATCAGCTTTTGCATCAAACTTTCCAAGCTGACTGGAATCGTTTAAGATATAAACTGGACAACCAAATACATGAAAGTATCCAATATTTGGTTTACAATTCCTGAATACTTCATAGGCAGTCTTCTTATGTCTCTTGATGTAGACTGACCGGTTTTGGGTGTGACAAGCAGTTGCAACTGCTTCTGCCCAAAAACTAGTGGGAAGACCTGATTCAGATAGCATACTTCTGGCTGCTTCTATCAGTGTGCGATTCTTTCTTTCCACAACTCCATTCTGCTCTAGAGAGTGTGCTGATGAGAAGTTTTGAGAGATGCCAGTGTCATTGCAAAATGTTTCAAGTACCTTATTTTGAAATTCAGTACCATTATCACTTCGCAATTGACAAACTTTTCGAGTATATTTGAGTTCAATTCTTTTGATGAGAGAGATGATTTCAGCAGGTGCATCACTTTTGGATCTGAGGAATACCACCCAGCAGTATCTGGTGAATTCATCAACCACAACTAGAGTGTACTTCTTTCCAGCTCTAGTTTGAACATTCACTGGACCAAAGAGATCCATATGTAGCAAGTGAAGAGGTTCAGTGATGCTAAAGTTTTGCCTAGTTTTGAAACTGGCTCTTTTCTGCTTGCCTATCTCACACCCTGGACATGGCTTTTCTTTATTGAAAGAAATTTGAGGTATCCCATCAACCAGTTGTTTGCGAGACAACTTGTTAATATTTTTAAAATTAAGATGGGATAATCTTTTATGCCATAGCCAGTTGGTGTCCTCATCAGCCTTGGTATAGAAACATTGCTCTTTTGGAGCTGGTTCCATATCCATGATATACACATTTCCTTTTCTTGGTGCAACCATCACCACTTTCCAATCCTTGTTAAATATGGTGCCTTGAGCAATATCGAACAAAACTCTGAAGCCATCATCACAAAGTTGGCTGACACTGATCAGGTTGTATTTCAAACCATTCACAAATGCAACTCTTTTGAATTCGACTTGTCCATTATTGAGCATACCATATCCTTCAGTCTTTCCAGATTGATCATTACCAAATGTCACTGTCAGTCCATCTTGGACAGTGAACTCTTCAAGCAGGGGCTTACATCCAGTCATAGTCCGGCCAGCAGCGCTGTCCAGATACCAGATATTCTTCTTTCGATCGCCCTGCACATACACAAAAATCATTAGTTATTTTTTCTAACCCATCTTTTCTTGATGGGTTCACTGGACTTCTCTACAGAAGTCACAGTAGATTGTTGTGGTGTTGAACCGGAGGCTGCATCTGGAGGTTTTTCACCAGCTCCAGGTGCAGGAGTAAAAACGATTGGTACTTGATACTTACTCCCCTGATTTTTACCAGATTTAGTTCCAGATGGAATATTCTTTTGATTAGGTTTTGAAGGGAGTGGTTTAATATTTTGTTTGAAAACTGGAGATAATGAACCTCCTTCCAGATTTTTAATCCGGGCAGTACAACTCTGAACCTGTCGAGACAAAAGTTGGAGTTGACTTTCCAGATTAACCAAAATATTATTTTCATCAGGCAGCTTAACCTTGGACCTTGGTTCAGCTGGAGTTTTAGTCTGTCGGGTCTTGGGCACCTTAGACTTTTGAGGTAAAGGCTTGTTACCAGTGGCCCTTTTAACTGGAGCATTAGCCTGTTTGGCTCCAGGTTTAACCACAATGGGGGTGGTCTCAATGGGTTCAGTTTCAACAGCTTCAGGTTGATCATAAGGTGTTTCAACCCTGAGAGTTGGAGGCAATGCATGAAGATCTGGTATGAGAGCTGCCATCTCCAGATCTCCAGATTTCCATGCATTCTTCTGGGCATCGATAGTTCTTGAAAATGCATCATAGTTTTTACCAGATGCTTTTACCCATGACTTGATAATCTTTTGTTCTTTTTAAAGATCAGAAAATAGTTTTTGATTATCAAGTTCCAAAGCCTCAATCTTTAAAACTGACTCCTTGAGAGCCAACTGGACACTTTGTAAATCATTAAGTTGTGGCTTAATGTTGTTCAGTTCAATTAAGATAGTGTCAAGATATCTTTCACTATCAGCTCTTACAGTTTCCACAAAAGCTAAATCACCACTTAATGATTCAGCCAGGTCCAGTTTCAGTTCAGGGTCAACTTGGTTGTCATAATCACATACCTTTTTCAAGATGATGTCCACCCATCTTCCAGTGATGACATCTTCTTTTGCCACGTGCTGCTGCTGTTGATCTTCCAAGGCCATGAAACACATGTCCCTTTCCTCTTCTTCATCAGCTGATGAGTCATCAGAGTACTCCCATTTTCTCTCAGTTTGTGCCATTAAGCACTGATCCTTTTCCTTTTCCATGGACACGAGGGCAATCTGGGCCTTAAGCTTCTTGTATTTAGCTTTGTAGCTATCATCAGGCCGATTTAAATTAGGGACAGGGGGGCCAGTTTGGTTGTTCAACTGACTAGATCTGCATTCCTTCATAAAGTGACCTTTCTTACCATAATTAGAGCAGGTAAGATTGGTTTTATCCAGAGAGCTGGAGCTGGAAGCATTGTTTGGGCCATTAAATCTTTTAGATTTATGCTTAAACCTGTTAAAGATTTTAGCAATCATGGCGACCAGATCATCATCGTCAATTTCATCACAACCATCACTGATTTCAGTGGTCAGGCCAGAGTTCAAGAAACTGTTTAACATCTCCTTCATTGAGTGTGCCTGGACACTCTCTGCAAACATTAAGGCAACACAAGGTCGCTCAGGTACACTAGCAACCTTGGAACTCTGGGCATGGTTCATGGCATCTTGCTCAGCCACCAGTCTTGCAGCATTATTATCTTCAGTGAATCTGAAGGCTTCATAGAGCGATGCAAGAGTATGGCTGTGCAGGGTTTTACCTTGTCTCAAGACAAGAACCATGTTTTCCCATTTGGAAGGAAGAATATCACAAAACTTCTCAAGAAGAATATCCTTATCCTTCTCTACACCCAAGCCTCTCAGCTGATTAATGAGGCTAGAAAATCTGGTGTATGTACCAGTTAGACTTTCATTGGGTAAGGCAAAGAAGGATTCATACTTCTTGTTCAAGGTAACTTTCCTGGTGACAATAGTGTCATCACCTCCTTCAAACTGAATAACTAATTCATCCCACATTGACTTTGCACTGGGGAACAACACAAGTGTTGGAATTAGATCTTCAGGGACAGCTCCAAGGATCATGTTCTTGAGTCTGGTGTCCAGATCAAAAAGTCTATGATCCTCATCAGACCAATGGTCTTCGAGCTTTTCTCTTGAACCTCTTCTTCCAGTTGGATCTAGAAGAGGACTTACCCCAAGAGACATGGGTATATATGGTCCATCCTTAAGGATTTACAACATATACCTCTCTATCCCACCGAAATGCAAAAGCATTCTGGCCTTCCATGTACCAAATGTCTCACTGTTTCCATCAAATTTTGGAACAGGAGAGTTGGAATAATGTACATGGACGTGATTTGGGGCAGTAGGAGGAGGAGGGTTTGTATTAACATTATGAAAAGGTTGGGCATTAGTATTCAAAGGGGTTTCACCTGAACCAGAACCATCTCCACCTTCAGTAGTGTTCATCTTAGCAGATCTAGGTAAGTTTATTAGCCTTCTGCTCTAATACCACTTGTAAGTCCCAACTCAATAGATGGTACTACTGAAGACACTTCTATGTCGATGGTGGAGTTACTTTGCAATATATGCACTGAACTGGAGACGACCAGTTGTAGTGTGTATATACCAAGTTCTAGATAGATTACTTATTTAAAAGACAATAAGTAAAGAACAATGCAATAATACAAAATACTTGTAAAATAAATTGATGAGACAATATGTAATTTTCAAGTGTAATTTATTTATTGATGTTAAATAAATTACAAGGTTGTTGCGGAACCAAGATAATACAAGAATGTAAATATCCTAACAACCTATGAACTACAATTGATCTACACTCGGAATTTCTCTAAACAATCGAAACACCTAAAGTTGTGAAATGTTCCTTTTTACGATTGAGAGAATATTGCACAAGTTCACCAAGAATATTGCAGGTATGCAAAGTGTGAAGTATTCAACTTAAATTCTTGGTTGTGCAATGACTTGTATTTATAGGCAAAGTTAACATTGGGATGTTAACTTTGGCCGTACAAATGTGGTTGAGAGCATTTAAGGAATATCATTTATTTCCTTAAAATGCAGTGTAAAGTTGCAGGATAAAGCAACTTTATTCAACCAGCTTTATGTACCTTTTAGTAATTAAATAATAAGATAAGTCTTATTATCTGGGTAAAAGGACATAAAGCACAAAAGTCAATTCCTCGTAATCAGTGTAAAGCTTTGTAAGAGCTTTCCAGTGATGGTCTCCAGTTTGTAACTGACTAGAATGTCAACTGGGCTTCGCTGCCATTGTCATTCTCTATCTTCCATTTGTTGTCTTCGACTTCAACTGGAATGATTCTTCAACTGGTCAGTTCTCAACTGGAGGAAGTCTTCAGTTGCGTTGACTGTACGGTGCAACTGGACTTCAATATATTTCTCGACAAATCATCTGGGTCTCCAGTTTCACGATGCAACTGGAGACTGGCCAGTTTACCAGGTGAACTGGTGCTAACAAAAATGATACCAATATTTTAGCCTGATATCTCCTTCGTTATGCCATGACTACCCCCATTAAAACCGTTTTGAAAACAGGACTTCATTTTTGCTTAATATGACTACAAATATAAAGTCACGGCCAATTATCAAGATATTGCTTATACGACATCGTGCGTTAACTCCAATTCGAAAAGCTCCGTTTCATGTCACCATAGAAAGATTTCGTTCGTTAGTTAAGTAGCTATTAAAAGACTCGTAGATAACCATTATTGACGAAAATCTTGTATATGACTATTAAGAATACGACCAAAACATGATACTATTGAATAACGTATTATTGACACATTAACATGGCTTGTTTACTTATGTAAATTGTGAGTTTAACATTGAATTGTAGTTTTGTTTATTGTACAATATTAGTTAACCAAAAATCATTAGTAAAACAATTATAAGAGATTTAGATGTAAAAGGGTATGATCGAAGTATACCTCCGCGAGAGAACACATCTTTACAACGAAATCAAACGAACTCGAAAACATCTTAGAACGAACAAGAAACAACTCCAAGATGATCACAAAACGAATGGTTTAAGCGTAGATTCGATATAGTTATGAACTTCATGTAACGCGATGTCCCTGGTCTTCTTGTTTAATTACTCTCGTTCAAAAACTCGGTTTCTAATTTCGTGATTGATTTACTATAATTAATCGAACAAATGGGACATATTGTAATTTACACAATGAGATGATCATTAATGTTAATGTGATTATGTGAATATCATCTAAAGAATGGCGGTGCATATGTTGAAGAGTTGAACAGATGGCCGAATGGTTTTCCATGTTACATGACAATTAGGGATTGTAAAGTATATATATTAGTTTGTTTTATGGACCTTAACCCGTTCATCTTTCAATTTTGTATTCCTGTCTAAAGTGTTAACAAGAATGGGATCAGTCAAGGTCAACAGTCAAAGTCAGAATTAATCACCATTCCAAAAATAGCTTTCATTATTCTTGTATAAATAGGGACATTGAGCTCGTTTGTAATAATCACAATTTGAATAACACAACCAGTTTACAACAATGTAGTCCTATATCAATATGTGTTCTTTAAAGGCTATTCAAAGCCTTATTATCTTCTATCTAATAATAATAATTCTTCTATTTTTCTATATCAATAGTTAACATGGTATCAGAGCAGTGTTCTGATCCTTGGAACAAGCTGCTTACCGATCACAAAATCCCCAACACCCAAACTCAAAACAAAATCAAACATATATCTTCAATCGATTCAGAAACAAGGTAGGTGTTCGTTGTTCCGTTGACCACCATAAACCACTTAACGGAACCCCTCCTCCATTGCCATCTTCGCTTTTGGCTCCTTGTCATTTGATCTGAACAAGACACCTAATCACATGATACCCTCCTATATATTTTTTAGGGGGGGTATAGGCTCATATATCAATCCCACCACCAAGAGGAGCAATGATGAACGAACAGGGGGAGGTGAGAGCTATTGATAAGAAGAAAAAAAAAGAGAAAAAAAAAAGTTGGTCAAATCGATCAACAGAGAAGAAAAGAAAATGGTCGGGTTCTTTGAATCCACGAGAAAAGAAAAATGACGGGTTCAAATCTTTGAATCCGCAAAAAAAAGCAAACCTTCCAACTTGAAGGGGAGTGCTCGAGAAAGAAATATTCCTTTGCAAGTTGGGAGTTCGTAATCTTCACGCTCCAACTTGAGGGGGAGTGTTGAAAAAGGAAAAATACCGTGCCCGAAGGCGGTATCTCACAAACAAAATTGTGAGAATACCATGTCCAAAGGCGGTATCTCAAATCAAGTCTACCATGTCTGAAGAAGGCGGTAGCTGATCAAATCAAATTTACCATGTCTGAAGAAGGCGGTAGCTCAAATCAAGTCTACCATGTCTGAAGAAGGCGGTAGCTCGAATCAAGTCTACCATGTCTGAAGAAGGCGGTAGCTCAAATCAAGTCTACCATGTCTGAAGAAGGCGGTAGCTCAAATCAAGTCTACCATGTCTGAAGAAGGCGGTAGCTCAAATCAAGTCTACCATGTCTGAAGAAGGCGGTAGCTCAAATCAAGTCTACCATGTCTGAAGAAGGCGGTAGCTCAAATCAAGTCTACCATGTCTAAAGAAGGCGGTAGCTCAAATCAAAAAATTACCATGTCTGCAGAAGGCGGTAGCTCAAATCAAAAACTACCATGTCTGAAGAAGACGGTATCTCAATAATCAATCAAAGGCTTCCATGTCTGAACGCGGTAGCTCAAATAAAAGGCTGCCATGTCTGAACGCGGTAGCTCAAGTCAAACTCAAAACCAAAGCCAAAAATCACCAAAACCAAAAATCGAAACCAGTTCAAGTTGAATATTGAAAATCCCACTATTCAACTTGAGGGGGAGTGTTAACAAGAATGGAATCAGTCAATAGTCAAGGTCAACAGTCAAGGTCAACAGTCAAGGTCAACAGTCAAGGTCAACAGTCAATATTAGAATTAATCACCATTCCAAAAATAGCTTTCATTATTCTTGTATAATGTAGGGACAATAAGCTCGTTTATAATAATCACAATTTGAATAACACAACCAATTTACAACAATGTAGTCCTATATCAATATGTGTTCTTTAAAGGCTATTCAAAGCCTTATTATCTTCTATCTAATAATAATAATTCTTCTATTTTTCTATATCAATTGTTAACATAAAGTTCTCGCCCCAAACCAAGAGTAGGTTTTCGTTTTGTCAAACTTACTCTCATTTAACTTGGTAATCTTTTATATTTTAATTTCATATAATTTATTAACTTGGTAATCTTTTATATTTTAATTTCATATAATTTATTAACTTGGTAATCTTTATATTTTAATTTCATATAATTTATTAACTTGGTAATCTTTATATTTTAATTTCATATAATTTATTAACTTGGTAATCTTTATATTTTAATTTCATATAATTTATTAACTTGGTAATCTTTATATTTTAATTTCATATAATTTATTAACTTGGTAATCTTTATATTTTAATTTCATATAATTTATTAACTTGGTAATCTTTATATTTTAATTTCATATAATTTATTAACTTGGTAATCTTTATATTTTAATTTCATATAATTTATTAACTTGGTAATCTTTATATTTTAATTTCATATAATTTATTAACTTTTATTCTTAAATTTTATTTATATAGCTTAGGATATAATTATAATTATATTAAGCTTAGGATAAATTATCTTTTCAACTACAAATAGTGTCCCCATAAATATATGTCTTACATATTATCTTATTTATAGTGTTTAATTAATTTTATGGGCTATTACAGAAACGTTGGACCTCGCTATAGTACGATCCCCGTCACCTTACAATATCCTCTTGGGAAGGGTTGCAATGCAACGATTTGAGATAGTCCCATCTCTAACTCACAGGCTCGTTAAGTTCAGATCCGAGACGGGGATAGGCACGGTCCACTCGTCTTACGAGCAAACGAAGCAAATCAATGATGTGAAAAGAATAGAGTACGGAAGGATATCCGTCACGAAGGTATCTCAGGAACAAGAGGATGCAACAAAGGTGGTTATTAACCCCGCTTTTCTGGATCAACCAGTCTCCATAGGTGCTCAGCATTCGGACGAATGCAAGCATAAGCTTCGAAAGTTATTACAGTCCAACATACATATCTTCGCTTGGGAATATGCGGATATGACCGGGGTCCCTAAGACCGTAATGCTAGATGGAAAGACGTTCGTAACGGAAAATCGCCTAAACGAACGAAAGCATATAGAGCCCGTCCACCAGAAGAAACGTTGCCTCTTAGCCGAAAGGGACGAAGCTTCCAGAAAGGAAGTTGAAGAACTGTTAAAAGCAGGGATAATTAGGAAACCCGCTTACCCCATCTGGATTGCAAATCCGGTAATGGTGAAAAAGGATACGGGGGATGGCGAATGTGTGTTGATTTCACGAATATCAATAATGCATGCCTGAAGGACTGTTACCCCCTGCCAGAGATTGATTAGAAGGTAGAATCACTGGCGGGACATAAACTCAAGTGTTTTTTAGACGCATACAAAGGCTATCACCAGATATAGATGGCGGAGGAGGATGAAGACAAAACAGCCTTTTATACAAGCAAAGGAACATACTGCTATCAGAAGATGTCGTTCGGTTTGAAGAACATAGGGGCTACGTACCAAAGGCTGGTTGACAAAGCATTCGCCACACAGATAGGGAGAAACCTAGAGGCATATGTTGATGATATGGTCATAAAGAGTAGAGATGAGGAAGGGCTCATCGAGGACATCCGGGAAACCTTCAGAAACCTCCGAAAGATAAACATTAAACTTAATCCCAAGAAATGTTCCTTCGGCGTAGAAGAAGGAAAATTCCTGGGATATTACATTAGTAACAAAGGCATCCATGCCAATTCTTCAAAGTCTAAACGGAAAGCTTGCTGCGCTCAACCGTTTCCTTTCACGAGGAGCCAACAGACAACTCCCTGTTAGGTCCAGATTTAGTCCAGACTTACTGGACTGGCTCCAGACTGGACTACTGGAACCTTATTTAGGTTTGTTAAGAAACTTGTTTTGCTGGTCTCGCTCCAGACCCGACTACTGGAGCTCACTGAAGATCTGACCAGAAAACGTTTCTCTACTGGACCTACTCCAGACTTGGAATCTGGAGTCCCTCTGAAGATTTGTCCAGAAATAATTGAAGACTAGTGAGCATTTACTTGTATAGGTAATCTGGAGCATTCTCCAGATTAGCTCACTGAAGACTTCACCCCAGTCCAGATCTACTCTACTGAAGACATTCTGACTGAAGTCAAAGACTGAAGTCTGAAGAAAGAAGACTGACAAATGGCGGAGTCCACTGGAAGTCTTACCAGATCTGCACACTGGAGGATTGTTAGTGTTCTAGATCCTGCAAGTCTGAACACTAATATCGAGGATTGACTTTTGCCTTTAACACACTTTCCAAAGAACAATCCACTTGTTCTTTAATAAAGTATACGTGTGTTAAGGTGGTTGGATAAAAGGATACACTTGCACTTGATGTGACTTTATCCTTATTCCTTATCCAATACATTTAATGTTCTTGTCGGATCATTAAATGTATGCCAACCATATTTGTACGGCACAAATTCACTGGTGAATTTGTTGCCTATAAATACAAAGTCATTTCCTTGACAAAAATACTTTTAAGCATTCCTTTTGCATTTAAGTGAATTTGTCCAAATACTCTCGATCTTAAACAGGGATACTTCACAACTTTAAGTATCTCGATCCTAAAGAGCTATTTGACAAATATAGATCATATTGTAACTCATAGGGTGTTAGGATACACACTTAATTGTGTTATCTTGATTCCGCAACAACCTTGTATTTTATTTAAACATCAATAAATGAAATACCCATGAAACATACATAATGGTCCACTTTATTTGTTTATTGCTTTAAGTCTTGTATTACTTTGTTTATATATCTTGCATCTTTATTTACAAGTAATACTAGTCCAAATCTAGTGATTATTAGACTTGTTGTATTTTACACTTTCTATTGGTTAACCATCTCGTTATTTAAGGGACTCACATTTGGTATCAGAGCACAAGGCTAATCATTGCCTAGATCTGTTCTTGATGGCTAACCAAGAAAATACACAAGGTTTTAGTCTTGGTCCCGATCCTAATGTAAATATTCATGATCAAAATGAACCACAAAATGTTAATAACACTAATCCTCCACCTCCTCCTCCTACTCCTGCTTCTCCACACGTGCATGTGCACTACTCAAATAATCCTGTTCCTAAATTCAGTGGGAACAGTGATGAATTTGGTACGTGGAAGGCTAGGATGGTTTTGCATGTCACTGGTATTGAGAGGAACATGATGAAGATTTTAAACGAATGTCCTTATGTACCTACATCACCTCTCAATCCACTTCTTGATCCTTCTGGATCTAGAAGGGGAAGGGAAAAGAGGGAGGAACATTGGTCAGAAGAGGAGAGGAGATTGGTGAATCTAGACACCCTCCTTAAAAACATGATCCTCGGGGCTGTTCCAGAAACCCTCATTCCCACACTAGTTCTTTTCCTAGTGCCAAAACCATGTGGGATGAGCTACTTAACCAACATGAAGGAGGAGATGACACCATTGTCACCAGAAAGGTCTCCTTAAACAAGAGGTATGAGTCATTTTTTGCTCAACCTAACGAGTCTCTCACTGGTACTTACACCAGATTTATGAGTATCATAAACCAATTGAGAGGTCTTGGGGTTGAGAAGGACAAGGATATACTTCTGGAGAAATTTTGTGACATTCTACCCACCAAATGGTCTCACATGATACTTGTCTTACGACAAGGTAAAACTCTGCACACACACACTCTCTCAACTCTATATGGAGCCTTCAGGTACACTGAAGAAAATCAAGCTCAGAGAGTGGTTGCAGAACAAGATGCTTTTAACCATGCCTCCAGTACTCCTAAAGTGGTTAGTTATTCTGAACCACAAAGTACAGCACTGATATCTTCTGAGAATGTATTTTCTATGAAGAAGATGGTGTCTGAACTTATGGATTCTGGAGAGTCCAGTCAAGTCTCTCCAGACTGTTGTGATGAAACTGAAGATGATGACCTTATTGCAATGATTGCTAAAACGTTTAACCGTTTCAAAGCAAGAGCAAATAAGCCATCTGGACAATTTGCATCTAGTTCTTCCACTGACAAGACCAATTTAACATGCTTTAAGTGTGGCAAAAAGGGTCATTTCATGAAAGAGTGCAGGTCCAACCAGTTTGTATCCAAGCCTGGTCCTTTCTCTTCAAATAATAAGCCTGATGATAGCTATAAATTAAAATATAAAAAGCTTAAGGCCCAAATTGCTCTCATGGCACAACAAATTGAAACCAATAATAAGTGCATGATTGCAACAACTGAAGAGAAGTGGGTTCCTTCTGATGAATCATCTGCTGATGAAGAAGAGGAAAGAGATTGCTGTTACATGGCTCTGGAAGTTGATGAGCACCTGGTGAAGGAAGATGTCACATCTGGACGATGGGTGGACATAGTTATTAAAAAGGTTAGTGATTATGATAATGCAACTGACCAAGAACTAAAATTGGACATTGCTGAAGCTTTAAATTCTGATTTGATTTTTGTAGAAACTGTTAGATCTGATTGTGTAAATGGTCTAGAAACAGATTCTTCTGAAATAAATGCTTTAAAATCAAAATTAAAAGAGCTTCAAGACATTGAACTGGCATTTCAAGCCCAGGTTCTGGTAACTGAACAATTGATTCAAGAAAAGCAAGATCTTGAGATCATTTTAGAGAAAGAAAAAACTGGTAATAAAGTCATGGCTAGAAACCAAAAAGCCATATGATGCTTCAGTTAAACAATTTCCTGCTCAAAAACGTGCATATTTAGATGGAAATACTAATGTTGCATCATTAATACCAGTAATCGATCGGTTACCAGAGGTGTTAAGGCCCACAACTGTTTATGATATGCCTGTAACACCCAAGACCAATTTAACATGCTTTAAGTGTGGCAAAAAGGGTCATTTCATGAAAGAGTGCAGGTCCAACCAGTTTGTATCCAAGCCTGGTCCTTTCTCTTCAAATAATAAGCCTGATGATAGCTATAAATTAAAATATAAAAAGCTTAAGGCCCAAATTGCTCTCATGGCACAACAAATTGAAACCAATAATAAGTGCATGATTGCAACAACTGAAGAGAAGTGGGTTCCTTCTGATGAATCATCTGCTGATGAAGAAGAGGAAAGAGATTGCTGTTACATGGCTCTGGAAGTTGATGAGCACCTGGTGAAGGAAGATGTCACATCTGGACGATGGGTGGACATAGTTATTAAAAAGGTTAGTGATTATGATAATGCAACTGACCAAGAACTAAAATTGGACATTGCTGAAGCTTTAAATTCTGATTTGATTTTTGTAGAAACTGTTAGATCTGATTGTGTAAATGGTCTAGAAACAGATTCTTCTGAAATAAATGCTTTAAAATCAAAATTAAAAGAGCTTCAAGACATTGAACTGGCATTTCAAGCCCAGGTTCTGGTAACTGAACAATTGATTCAAGAAAAGCAAGATCTTGAGATCATTTTAGAGAAAGACCAATTTAGACCCAGTTCAATCCCCAGAGGTTAAGACTGGAGCTGTCCAGATGACTGCTCCAGTTAAAAAGGTGAAGCAGAATAGACCTTTACCTCAGACCAATCCCTTACCAAAGCCTTTGACTGGAAAGGCTAAGGTATCATCTGAAGAAAATATTTTGTCCAGGATAGAGAGCCAGATTCAAATTCTGACTCGTCAAGCACAAAGTTTTAATGCAAGATTAAACTTTATTGAGGGTACTTCATCTGGCCCTAGACAAAATATAAAACCTTTTGCTAAGACAGACAAACTTATTTCTCCAGTTGAGAAAATGAAAAAGGTTTTAAAACCATCAACCCCAGTGGTCTTTTCTTCTAAGACCACTATTGAACAAAGTAAACTAGACCAGATTGCCCCAGGGACCTATAAGGGAGGGTCCAGTGAACCCATCAGTCGATGGGTTCCCAAATCTAACTGATAAATATCTGGTGTATGTGTAGGGCGATCGAAAGAAGCTTATCTGGTATCTTGACAGTGCAGCTGGCAGGACGATGACCGGATGTAAGACCCTACTGGAGGAGTTCACCATTTCTGATGGACCCTCCATCACGTTTGGAAATGATGGTTGTGGGAAGACTGAGGGATATGGTGTTCTGAACAATGGACAAGTCAAGTTCAGACGAGTTGCATTTGTGAATGGTTTGAAATATAACTTGATCAGTGTAAGTCAACTGTGTGACGATGGCTATCAAGTCTTATTCAATGTTGCTCAGGGCATCGTATTCAACAAGGACTGGAAGGTAGTGTTGATTGCTTCCAGAAAAGGGAATGTGTACGTGATGGATATGGAAAGCTCTCCTTCAGAGCAGTGTTTCTATACTCAAGCTGATGAAGACACAAACTGGTTATGGCACAAAAGGTTATCCCATTTAAACTTCAAAAACATTAACAAGTTGTCCAGAAAACAACTTGCAGATGGGATACCTTCAGTTTCCTTCAAAAAGGAAAGACCATGTCCAGGATGTGAGATGGGTAAGAAAAAGCGTACCAGTTTCAAGACCAGACAGAATTTCAGCATTACTGAACCTCTTCACATGCTTCATATGGACCTTTTTGGTCCAGTGAACGTTCAGACTCGTGCTGGAAAAAGATTCACCCTGGTGATCGTAGATGAATTCTCCAGATATGGTTGGGTGATCTTTCTAAGGTCTAAAAGTGAAGCTGCTGCTGAAATCATCTGTCTTATCAAGCAAATTGAGCTCAAGTACAGTCGAAAAGTGTGTCAGTTAAGAAGTGACAATGGAACAGAATTCCAGAATGCAACTCTGGAGTCATTCTGTACTGACACTGGCATCTTCCAGAACTTCTCTTCAGCCCGCTCTCCAGAGCAAAATGGAGTTGTGGAAAGGAAAAATAGAACGCTGATAGAAGCTGCCAGGAGTATGCTTGCTGAATCTGGACTGTCTACCAGTTTCTGGGCGGAAGCAATTGCAACTGCTTGCCACACCCAGAATCGATCAGTGTACATCAAGAGACACAAAAAGACAGCCTATGAAGTCTTAAGAAATAGAAAACCAAATATTGGTTATTTTCACGTTTTTGGATGTCCAGTTTACATCCTGAACGACTCCAGTCAGCTAGGCAAATTTGATGCCAAAGCTGATGAAGGGTATTTCTTAGGCTATTCAGCCATTCGCAAGGCCTTCAGAGTCTACAACAAGAGACTGGAGAAGGTCCATGAGTCAATTCATGTAACATTTGATGAATCAATGCCTCAATCAACAAGAAGCCAGCCCTTGACACTCCCCAGTAACACCAATTGTCTTTTGTGAATCTGATCCAATAAACGACAAAAATGAAGATTCACCAGACTCAGCTTCCAGTCATCCTGATCTGGAACCTGTTCAGAAAAAGAAACTCTCCAGTAGTACTCCATTCTATCCCTCTATTATTTTCAAACTACCCTCTGAAATTAATATTGGTTCAGATGTGCGTACTACTCCTCCAGTATCAGTATCAGTTGAGAATGTACCAGAAATATCTTCTGGTGACCAAACTGAACCAGTACTACAAGAAATACCTTCATATGAAGAATTTCATGATGCAAATCGTGATTTAAATGAATCAGATGAAGATGTTGAAGTAGTCTATGAAGAACCTCCTCCTGAAGCAACTTCAGAGGAGACTCAACTGAATTCTTGCACTGATATTGTTGTCAGTAACAATCCTGGTCAGTACTCCAGATGGACAAAAGCTCACCCTATTGATCAGATCTTAGGTGACTCCAGTCGCGGTGTACAGACCAGAAGAGCCTCCAGTAATCAATGCTTATACGTCAGTTTTCTATCTTTGATAGAACCTAAGAAGATTGACGAGGCTCTGGAAGATCCAAACTGGGTGACTGCTATGCAAGAAGAGCTTCACCAGTTTGAAAGGAACAAAGTATGGTATCTGGTTCCTTTCCCAGTTGGAATGAAAGAACCAATTGGAACAAGATGGGTCTTCAGAAACAAAGTAGATGAAGATGGCCACGTAATTAGAAACAAGGCCAGACTGGTAGCACAAGGCTACTGCCAGTCAGATGTCGACTTTGATGAATCTTTTGCTCTAGTGGCTAGACTTGAAGCGATCAGAATTTTCTTAGCATTCGCTGCTAATCATCAGTTCAAGGTCTACCAGATGGACGTAAAGAGTGCTTTCTTGAATGGGAAGCTTGAAGAAGAAGTTTACGTCAGACAACCTCCAGGTTTCGTTGATGACAAGCATCCACATTGGGTATATCGTCTGGACAAAGCACTATATGGCCTCAGACAAGCCCCACGTGCCTGGTACGATACTCTGACTAAACATTTGTTGAAAAATGGTTTTAAACGAGGTGCAATTGACAATACCTTGTTCATTCTTCATGAGAAAGGTAATCTGTTAATGGTACAAATTTATGTTGATGATATAATTTTTGGGTCTACTGATGAAAACATGTGCAAGAAATTTTCTAAAATCATGTCCACTGAATATGAAATGAGTTTGATGGGTGAATTAACATATTTTATTGGACTCCAGATTAAACAAAACAAAGATGGAATTTTTATTAATCAGGAAAAATATGTTAGAGATCTTTTAAAGAAATTCGATATGAATTCTTCACCATCTAAACCAACTCCAATTTCTGCACCACTGACACTGGACTCTGATCCAGATGGTAAACCAGTGAACACCACTGTCTATAGAGGCATGGTTGGTTCACTGATGTATTTAACGGCCAGTAGACCAGATATTATGTTTTTAACATGTTTATGTGCCAGATATCAGTCTAATCCAAAGGAATCTCATATGCTTGCTGTAAAGCGCATACTGAAGTACCTTAAGGGTGTCCCCAGTTTGGGTCTTTGGTATCCCAAAGGCTCAGGCATGGATCTAATGGGTTATTCAGATTCAGATCATGCAGGTTGTAAGATAGATAGGAAATCCACAACTGGTGGATGTCATTTCCTAGGTGGCAAACTGGTCAGCTGGACCAGTAAGAAGCAAACTTCAGTTTCATTATCCACTGCTGAAGCTGAATATGTGTCTGCAGCCAGTTGTTGTGCTCAGATACTCTGGATGAAGAACCAGTTGCTTGATTATGGTATTAAATATTCAAAAACTCCAATCTTTTGTAATAATACCAGTGCCATCGCTATCTCCAACAATCCAGTCATGCACTCCAGAACCAAACACATCGATCTAAGGTACCATTTCATTCGCGATCATATTATGAAAAACAACATTGAACTCCATTTTATCCCCACTGACAAACAACTCGCTGACATTTTTACTAAACCACTGGATGTAAAAACTTTTGAATATCTGGTTGGTGAGTTGGGAATGTTAAACCCTTAAATCTGGAACCTTGGTATTGAACGCCATTGTGTACTACTAAGGATCTTTGATTTAAAGATTCAAAAAATTTATTTCTGGATCAACATTCCAGGGAAGACTTGAAAAATATTTTCTCTTAAAAAATGGTTTTCGCTGGTACTTTACTGGAGTGTCCCTCCAGTGTACCATCAGTACATGTTCACTGGACTAATCCACCAGTGATACTGGACGGTCCTGTCAACCTCCAGATGCACTGAAATATGTCATAATATTTTCAAAATACTTGATCTTTGTATGTGCCACGTAAGCAAACTTTTTCAAAGATATTTATCTTATAAATCCTACGTGGCATGTAATTTTTCAAACAAGGCCAGACTGGTAGCACAAGGCTACTGCCAGTCAGATGTCGACTTTGATGAATCTTTTGCTCTAGTGGCTAGACTTGAAGCGATCAGAATTTTCTTAGCATTCGCTGCTAATCATCAGTTCAAGGTCTACCAGATGGACGTAAAGAGTGCTTTCTTGAATGGGAAGCTTGAAGAAGAAGTTTACGTCAGACAACCTCCAGGTTTCGTTGATGACAAGCATCCACATTGGGTATATCGTCTGGACAAAGCACTATATGGCCTCAGACAAGCCCCACGTGCCTGGTACGATACTCTGACTAAACATTTGTTGAAAAATGGTTTTAAACGAGGTGCAATTGACAATACCTTGTTCATTCTTCATGAGAAAGGTAATCTGTTAATGGTACAAATTTATGTTGATGATATAATTTTTGGGTCTACTGATGAAAACATGTGCAAGAAATTTTCTAAAATCATGTCCACTGAATATGAAATGAGTTTGATGGGTGAATTAACATATTTTATTGGACTCCAGATTAAACAAAACAAAGATGGAATTTTTATTAATCAGGAAAAATATGTTAGAGATCTTTTAAAGAAATTCGATATGAATTCTTCACCATCTAAACCAACTCCAATTTCTGCACCAGTGATACTGGACGGTCCTGTCAACCTCCAGATGCACTGAAATATGTCATAATATTTTCAAAATACTTGATCTTTGTATGTGCCACGTAAGCAAACTTTTTCAAAGATATTTATCTTATAAATCCTACGTGGCATGTAAATTTTTCAAACGCAATGATGGTCTTTTTACTTTGGGAAAACAAAAAGTACAAGTTGTTACTGTTTTGTGGGCTGTAAACCGTCATGCATTTATGTGTGATGTGATGTAATTAATGCGGATCTCAGAACACGATCAAAAATTGTATTTGATAATTTCAAATTAATCGTTTGAGTTCCACATTCTCAATCCTATATATACCCACTTTCACTTTCAATTTCATTTACTTCGAACATTTACTCCCAAATCTAAAATTCCTTCATTCAATTCCTTAAATTTTTCATTCATTTTCCAATCATATAACTCCTATATTAACTGCAATTCATTAAATTCTTCATCATAAACCCTAAAATCATTCAATTTCATCTTCATTTATAATTCCAATGGCTCCTAGACAATCAAACTCACCAAGAAATCTTCTATCTGCTGAATATGTTCCGGCTGCAGATGTCGTTAAAGCACCTCATATCACCCTTGAAGCAAAGACTATAAGGATGAATATGAATAACTGGATGGCAAAACTCTCGCTATCCAGTGTCCATGATCCACAATCAATCATTGGGAGATTAAATACCTTTTTTCTCTCATGTCCACTATATGGTGCTCTAACATTAAACCCAGAAAAGATGTATCACGATTATCTATGTGAATTCTGGTACACAGCCGAATATAATGAAGCAAATTCATATATTGTTTATTCTCTTGAGCAAGGGACCAGACCCTTGACTCTTACTGTACATTCTCTCAGAACAGCTCTTCAGTTAAATTATCTGGATGAGAATGAATTGGCAATGCCACTCCCTACTGGTATTAACTTCAGAGAAGTATGCAGATTAATGGGGCATACTGAAATAGTGGATGAGCATGGTCAGTTGCTAAGGAAGGGAACAATATATATGAGCAGACTGACGGATTCGTGGAGATATTTCTTCACACACATTGTCGAGTGCCTTGGAGGTAGTTCTGGAGGGTTAGACCAGATCAATCAAACCCACCTCCAGATTGCCTACTGTTTGTGGTTTGGGCTAAGGGTTGATTTTGCCCAGATATTATTTGATGATCTGGTAGAGCGTTTAAAGGTAAAAGGTAGAAAGCCCTTTGTACCATACATTTGTTTTCTTTCAATCATATTTAAGAACGCCCTTGGAGCCCAGTACGATTTTGAAACCACTCATTTTTCAATGAGTGAGTACATGAGAGATCTGACCAACTTAAGGTCCAGAGATGGTGAGGTGGATATTCCTCAAGCAATGTTGTCACTTCAAAGAATAGAAGAGAATGTGGCACCAGGCAGGGTCCAAGTTGTTGAAATACCTGCTGGTAGCGAAGATGTTGAAATTGTTGAATTGGTTCAACCTATTCAACAAGTGGCTCCAGTTGGTGGACCAGAAACTGTTGAGCTTTCCAGACGACCAAGATCACATAGGCGTCTGATGAGGAGAGGAGTCCAGGTAAATCCATCAACCCATCCTGGTGATATAATGAATATAGATGGGTCTCCTATTTTTGAAGAGGAGAATATTGATTCTACTGTACAATCTGAACAGAGAGTGGACACTGAAGTCCAGGCTGTTGTACAAGATGTGGCTCAAGCTGGTGAGCAACTAGAATGCCACCACCTCCTCCAGAAACAGAAATGCCACCACCAGAAATACCGAATGCCACCACCAGAACTAATGCCACCACCAGAACCTAGAATGCCACCACCAGAACCTAGAATGCCACCACCAGAAATACCTGAATGCCACCACCAGAACTGAATGCCACCACCAGAACCTAGAATGCCACCACCAGAACCTAGAATGCCACCACCAGAACCTAGAATGCCACCACCAGAACCTAGAATGCCACCACCAGAACCTAGAATGCCACCACCAGAACCTAGAATGCCACCACCAGAACCTAGAATGCCACCACCAGAACCTAGAATGCCACCACCAGAACCTAGAATGCCACCACCAGAACCTAGAATGCCACCACCAGAACCTAGAATGCCACCACCAGAACCTAGAATGCCACCACCAGAAACCTGAATGCCACCACCAGAAATACCTGAATGCCACCACCAGAACTAAATGCCACCACCAGAACCTAGAATGCCACCACCAGAACCAGAATGCCACCACCAGAACCTAGAATGCCACCACCAGAACCGAATGCCACCACCAGAACCAGAATGCCACCACCAGAACCAGAATGCCACCACCAGAAACCGAATGCCACCACCAGAACCAGAATGCCACCACCAGAACCAATGCCACCACCAGAACCGAATGCCACCACCAGAACCAAATGCCACCACCAGAAACCGAATGCCACCACCAGAACCAGAATGCCACCACCAGAACCAGAATGCCACCACCAGAACCAGAATGCCACCACCAGAAACCAATGCCACCACCAGAACCGAATGCCACCACCAGAACCAGAATGCCACCACCAGAACCAAATGCCACCACCAGAAACCAGAATGCCACCACCAGAACCAAATGCCACCACCAGAAACGAATGCCACCACCAGAACCTAGAATGCCACCACCAGAACAAATGCCACCACCAGAACCTAGAATGCCACCACCAGAACCAGAACCACCACCAGAAACCAGAATGCCACCACCAGAACCAGAATGCCACCACCAGAACCAAATGCCACCACCAGAACCAGAATGCCACCACCAGAACCAGAATGCCACCACCAGAAACCGAATGCCACCACCAGAACCAGAATGCCACCACCAGAACCGAATGCCACCACCAGAACCAGAATGCCACCACCAGAACCGAATGCCACCACCAGAACCAAATGCCACCACCAGAAACCGAATGCCACCACCAGAACCAGAATGCCACCACCAGAAACCAGAATGCCACCACCAGAACCAGAATGCCACCACCAGAAACCAATGCCACCACCAGAACCAGAATGCCACCACCAGAACCAGAATGCCACCACCAGAACCAGAATGCCACCACCAGAACCTAGAATGCCACCACCAGAACCAGAATGCCACCACCAGAAACCGAATGCCACCACCAGAAACCGAAATGCCACCACCAGAACCAAATGCCACCACCAGAAACCGAATGCCACCACCAGAACCAGAATGCCACCACCAGAAACCAATGCCACCACCAGAACCGAATGCCACCACCAGAACCAAATGCCACCACCAGAACCAGAATGCCACCACCAGAACCTAGAATGCCACCACCAGAAACCGAATGCCACCACCAGAACCTAGAATGCCACCACCAGAAACCGAAATGCCACCACCAGAACCAGAATGCCACCACCAGAAACCAATGCCACCACCAGAACCAAATGCCACCACCAGAAACCGAATGCCACCACCAGAACCAGAATGCCACCACCAGAAACCGAATGCCACCACCAGAACCAGAATGCCACCACCAGAAACAATGCCACCACCAGAACCAGAATGCCACCACCAGAAACCGAATGCCACCACCAGAACCAGAATGCCACCACCAGAACCAGAATGCCACCACCAGAAATGCCACCACCTCCTCCAGAAACCGAAATACCAACACCTCCACCAGAAATACCAACTCCTACACCAGAAATGCCACCACCAGAACCTAGAATGCCACCACCAACCACCACCACCAGAACAATCCACCACCAGAACCGAATGCCACCACCAGAACCAGAATGCCACCACCAGAACCTAGAATGCCACCACCACCACCATCAATTTCAATCAACTCCATACTTCACACCATTCATTCAACCAACACAAACTCAATCACCACCAGTTGAAGCCCCAGTAAACCCAACCGAACAAAGTGTGCCAGTCTCAAATGTTGAAACTGAAGAGGACTGGGCACAAGTACCTATGATGACCAGATTGACTTCTCATCTGGAACAACCCTCTGGTCTCTCCACTTCCTCTTCAACCGAGGTCCAAGGCCTTCTTAGTAAGGTGGCGGACCTGGAGAGATCATTCCAAGGGGAAAATTGTCAGTTCCATCAACTGGTGACCAAGAGTTAACAAGGAAGAACTTTTGGTTCACTAGACAGGCTTATGATGGAAGAGTTGTGGAATGATCTAAAGTCCAGGACTAGAGATCATTCCAAAGGGGGAAAATTGTCAGTTCCATCAACTGGTGACCAAGAGTTAACAAGGAAGAACTTTTGGTTCACTAGACAGGCTTATGATGGAAGAGTTGTGGAATGATCTAAAGTCCAGGACTAGAGATCATTCCAAAGGGGGAAAATTGTCAGTTCCATCAACTGGTGACCAAGAGTTAACAAGGAAGAACTTTTGGTTCACTAGACAGGCTTATGATGGAAGAGTTGTGGAATGATCTAAAGTCCAGGACTAGAGATCATTCCAAAGGGGGAAAATTGTCAGTTCCATCAACTGGTGACCAAGAGTTAACAAGGAAGAACTTTTGGTTCACTAGACAGGCTTATGATGGAAGAGTTGTGGAATGATCTAAAGTCCAGGACTAGAGATCATTCCAAAGGGGGAAAATTGTCAGTTCCATCAACTGGTGACCAAGAGTTAACAAGGAAGAACTTTTGGTTCACTAGACAGGCTTATGATGGAAGAGTTGTGGAATGATCTAAAGTCCAGGACTAGAGATCATTCCAAAGGGGGAAAATTGTCAGTTCCATCAACTGGTGACCAAGAGTTAACAAGGAAGAACTTTTGGTTCACTAGACAGGCTTATGATGGAAGAGTTGTGGAATGATCTAAAGTCCAGGACTAGAGATCATTCCAAAGGGGGAAAATTGTCAGTTCCATCAACTGGTGACCAAGAGTTAACAAGGAAGAGAAAAGAAGAGGTTGTAAGGGCAGTCGCTACTGAAAGCGTTGTTCAGAGAAGACAAGTGACTGGTACTGATGCCAGTGAGCCCCAATTTGAAAACTTCCTAGACATTCCTACTACATTGAAATCTATTAAAGGAAAAGAAAAGGTTGTGCAGCTGGTTACAAGGGTAAGCTCTCTGGAGAGTAGGCCCACACTGGACCAGAGTGCAGTTGTTCGCACTATCAGTGAAGAATGTACAAGAAGGTTCAGAAATGATATGCTGAAAGAGATCACTGAAGAAATATCTGGATCTATCCTTAGATCATTTCAGGATGTTATGTTGCCAGAAGTTGTGAAGATGATTGAGGTTGAGCTGCCAAAGGACTTGCCAGAAGCAATTGATAATATTAAAAGGGAAGTCCAGGCACTCAAGACTGGTATGACTGCTTCCTTGCCAGAACAAGGAAGAACTTTTGGTTCACTAGACAGGCTTATGATGGAAGAGTTGTGGAATGATCTAAAGTCCAGGACTAGAGATCATTCCAAAGGGGGAAAATTGTCAGTTCCATCAACTGGTGACCAAGAGTTAACAAGGAAGAGAAAAGAAGAGGTTGTAAGGGCAGTCACTACTGAAAGCGTTGTTCAGAGAAGACAAGTGACTGGTACTGATGCCAGTGCACGTATAGCCCAGAGAGCACTTGGCACTGAAGCCATTGTGCAGACTGAAGAAGAGGCTACTGGTACTGATGCCAGTGCACGTATAGCCCAGAGAGCACTTGGCACTGAAGCCATTGTGCAGACTGAAGAAGAGGCTACTGGTACTGATGCCAGTGCACGTATAGCCCAGAGAGCACTTGGCACTGAAGCCATTGTGCAGACTGAAGAAGAGGCTACTGGTACTGATGCCAGTGCACGTATAGCCCAGAGAGCACTTGGCACTGAAGCCATTGTGCAGACTGAAGAAGAGGCTACTGGTACTGATGCCAGTGAGCCCCAATTTGAAAACTTCCTAGACATTCCTACTACATTGAAATCTATTAAAGGAAAAGAAAAGGTTGTGCCTGGTGAAGAGGAAGAGCAATTTGAAGATGTTGACAATGAAACATCAAGAAAATTGCAACAACAGTGCATTATGATTGAAATATTCAAAAATAATCAAAGAGATGAACTGCTGGCCCATCATAGGGATATGGCAACAATGGGTACTCTGGACTCCTACAACGCTGGCAGGTTAGGCGTAAATATTGAAGTTTTCAAAAGGATGAAAGATGACCTAAGAGTTCATCAGTGTCTTGATGCACTGAATGATGTTCATATACGCTCGTTCTATGCTGAGGAAGAACAGGTATATGACTCATTGATATATGGTGTTACAATTCCAGAGTTGATCAGACAAAGAAAGGAGGAGCTGGTAAGCCTCCAGAAAAAGATAAGAAGAAATGCTGGTGCTCTGGAGTTGGAATACAGAAAGAGAATGACTGGTCTGCCTAAGCTTACTGCCAAACAATTAAAGGCAATAAAAGATGGTGATGTTAGCACCTTTATTCCTCTGGATACCACTCTGAAGATCAATAGACAAGAACACCAGTCCACTGAAGGACAACAGAGTGGTGTATCCAGGGATACTGAAGAAATGGTACAGTTGGCTAAGCAGAGGGCTAAATATGATGAAATGATGAATTTCAGGGCCAATGCAAGAAAGATTGTAAATGCTGAAATCAAACTGGCTGAAAATCATCAAGGTATGACCAGATTTAATGTAAAGTTGACCAGAGAGGGTAACTTTACAGATGAAAGGAAGGATACGTCAGTCCAAGCTTTTGGATGGACTGAACTAAAGGAGATTGGGTTGACTTTTAAAGGTAAGACTGATCTCTCTCCAAATGTGAAGGCCTTTATGAAGAGGATTGAGAAGGTCTGGAAGAGAATTCAACAAATGGAAGCTGTGTTGGGTCTGAGACCACCAGTGTCTGTTCCATCATCTCCATCTCCAAAGAGGAAGGCCACTGAAGATGCACCAGGGCATTTATCGAGAAGAAGGGCCTAAACTCTTATCATTGTACTTATTGTATTTAGTGTCTTATGAAAGTTGTAATTATTTTCCTTTTTGATGAAAGTAATAATAGTTGCAATTTTTTATTTTTTATAAGTAAATGACCAGATTTAGTCTAAGTTAGAACTTAAAAGATGAAACTGAAAACACTCATGATCTATAAAGTGTTTTCCAGTAACTTAGATTTTTTTTTTTAGACTTAAATCGACCAAGTGTTTTCCAGACATACAAATTTGTATATCTATAAGTCTAAAAACACTTGCATTATTTCTAAACAAATAGGGGGAATTTGTTAGGTCCAGATTTAGTCCAGACTTACTGGACTGGCTCCAGACTGGACTACTGGAACCTTATTTAGGTTTGTTAAGAAACTTGTTTTGCTGGTCTCGCTCCAGACCCGACTACTGGAGCTCACTGAAGATCTGACCAGAAAACATTTCTCTACTGGACCTACTCCAGACTTGGAATCTGGAGTCCCTCTGAAGATTTGTCCAGAAATAATTGAAGACTAGTGAGCATTTACTTGTATAGGTAATCTGGAGCATTCTCCAGATTAGCTCACTGAAGACTTCACCCCAGTCCAGATCTACTCTACTGAAGACATTCTGACTGAAGTCAAAGACTGAAGTCTGAAGAAAGAAGACTGACAAATGGCGGAGTCCACTGGAAGTCTTACCAGATCTGCACACTGGAGGATTGTTAGTGTTCTAGATCCTGCAAGTCTGAACACTAATATCGAGGATTGACTTTTGCCTTTAACACATTTTCCAAAGAACAATCCACTTGTTCTTTAACAAAGTATACGTGTGTTAAGGTGGTTGGATAAAAGGATACACTTGCACTTGATGTGACTTTATCCTTATTCCTTATCCAATACATTTAATGTTCTTGTCGGATCATTAAATGTATGCCAACCATATTTGTACGGCACAAATTCACTGGTGAATTTGTTGCCTATAAATACAAAGTCATTTCCTTGACAAAAATACTTTTAAGCATTCCTTTTGCATTTAAGTGAATTTGTCCAAATACTCTCGATCTTAAACAGGGATACTTCACAACTTTAAGTATCTCGATCCTAAAGAGCTATTTGACAAATATAGATCATATTGTAACTCATAGGTTGTTAGGATACACACTTAATTGTGTTATCTTGATTCCGCAACAACCTTGTATTTTATTTAAACATCAATAAATGAAATACCCATGAAACATACATAATGGTCCACTTTATTTGTTTATTGCTTTAAGTCTTGTATTACTTTGTTTATATATCTTGCATCTTTATTTACAAGTAATACTAGTCCAAATCTAGTGATTATTAGACTTGTTGTATTTTACACTTTCTATTGGTTAACCATCTCGTTATTTAAGGGACTCACATCCCCTTCTTCAAAACTATAAAAGGCTGCGTCCAGGAAAAAGATTTCGCATGGACAGAGGAAGCAAACAAAGCTCTGGAACTGATGAAAGAATATATTGAAGACTTACCAACACTTACAGCGCCAAGACCAAAGGAGACACTCTTTGTGTATTTAGCAGCTTCATCCGAATGTGTCAGCACTGTGTTGATAGCTGAAAGGGATCGGCAGCAGATACCAATCTACTTCGTTAGTAGAGTATTACAAGGCGCCGAAGCTAATTATCCAGAATTAGAGAAACTTGCATTGGCCTTAGTCCATGCGGCACGAAGGTTACGACGATATTTCCATGCACATCCGATCGTCGTGCTATCAGATAAGCCAATAAAGCAGATACTGTTGAAACCAGAGAAATCAGGAAGTGTGGCGAAATGGGCTATTAAGCTGGTAGAACACGATATAGAATTTCGGGCTCGACATGCGATAAAAGGGGAGGTATTGGCCGACTTTATCACCGAATTACAAGAGTCCAAGGATTCGGTGGCACACTCTGCATCTTTAGAGGTAACAGGTGTGGTCGAATGTTCGGTAGCACACTCTGCCAGTTCTGACGGTTGTGGGGTCGGCCTCGTGTTGGTCAACCCGGAAGACAAGGAATTCACCTCTGCACTAAGATTTGAGTTCACCGAGACGAACAACGAAGCGGAATACGAAGCATTGTTGGCAGGGCTTCGAATAGCAAGGGATATGAAGATTCGTAACATCCAGGTATATGTCGACTCTCAACTAGTTGCATGCCAAGTAAAGGGAGAGTACGAGGCAAAACAGGAAACCACAAGGTAGTATCTGCAGATGGTACAAGAGTTAAGGGAATGCTTTAGTCACTTTGAGATAGAACATATCAGAAGGAGCCAGAACAAGAAAGTGGATGCCCTGAGCAAGTTAGCTTCCTTGACGTTTGGCCACTTGGGAAAAAAGGTGCTGGTAGAAGTTCTGAAAGAAAGGTCAATTGAAGAAAAACAAATATCAGATCTTATGGAGGAAGAAGGAAAGAATTGGATGACTCCCATCTATGAATTTTTGGTAAGCGAAATACTCCCAGTCGACAAAGATGAAGCTCGGAAAATAAGAATCAAAGCTCCGCAATACAAGATCATGGATAAAAAACTGTATAAAAAAGGATCCGTCACGCCATGGTTACGGTGTACAGGACCTAAACAAGCAGAAATGATTATCCGAGAGATACACGAAGGGATCTGTGGATCCCATTCAAGGGCTAGGTCAGTCGCTACGAAGGCTATGCGATTGGGATACTTTTGGCCGACCATACACAAAAATTGCGCAGTACTGTTGAAGAATTGCGAAGCATGCCAGTTACGTGCCAATGTGCCAAGACAGCCTAAAAACGACATGACTTCGGTAATCTGGCATGGCCCTTCAAACAATGGGGCATCGATTTAGTAGGACCTCTCCCCGAAGCTGCAAACAAAAAGAAATTCCTTGTGGTAGCCGTCGACTACTTCACTAAAAGGGTAGAAGCGAAACCACTCGCCTCCACCAACAGAGACCAAATGAAAAAATTCATGTGGGGGCACATAATATGCAGATTCGGAATACCACAGACAATAGTGTCCGATACCGGGCCACAGTTTGCCAAAGGAGCTTTCCCTGAATTTTGCAAACAATTGGAGATAAAGCAGTCATTCACATCTGTGTATCACCCTCAAGGGAATGGACAAGTGGAAGTGACCAATAGGGAGATAATTAAAGGAATAGAGAAGAGGCTAGGACGAAGCCACAAGGGATAGGTCGACGAGTTACCATTAGTCCTCTGGGCCAACATAACGACTCCGAAACGAAGCAACGGAGAAACCCCATTTAGCCTGGCCTTCGGCACTGAAGCTGTAGCACCAACAGAATTCCAAGTGTCCACTCACAGGATGCTAAACACGGAAGGAAACGCTGAGGAACTAAGGGTCGATTTGGAGCTACTCGAGGAACGAAGAGAAATCGCAGCCATCAGAGAAGCTTCATAAAAGAAGAAGATAGAAGGATATTATAACAAAAGAGTGAACCCGACAACTTTCAAAACGGGAGACTATGTGCTAAGATTAAATAGCGCAAGTTAAAAAGAATATACAGGGAAGCTGGGACCTACATGGGAAGGACCATATCGGGTGCAGATAGCCTTCGGAAATGGCGCGTACAAACTGGAAACACCCGAAAGGGATCCGGTTGACAGGACGTGGAATAGCTCGAACTTACGAAAATTCCATTGTTAAAATTCCCTTTTTAAACTAATTGTAAAGGCAAAAACATTGCCTAGATTATTTAAGAAAGCAGAAAAGTCCCCATGAGGGACCATGCATTTAAAAGACTAATTGTCTCAAATAATTAAAAAGAGGGTCGCTACCTCAGTACTTACTAAATACAGCAGCCAAGTGGGAACAAGCTGACAGGGACGCCTGAAACAGACACCCCAATGCACGCACACAATAAAATATATATAAAATGCAAAATAAAAAGCATAAAAGATAAATATTAAATTCAGTACAGATAGAAGTATTAATACATGTTCATAATAGACCTAATCGAAACGGGGTTTCACAAGCAAGAAATGATAAACCCCTGGGTCAAACAAGTGGGTAGTATCATAAATAAAGTTGCTATGGTAACTGGTGTAAGTCCCCTTGAACTGGATCGTTAATAGCCTGCTACAGTTATCTTGAGGTGCGGAATCCCTCACTATAACTTGCTGATTCACAACAAGCTTTCAGATTATCTGTTGCCTCGCAGATCTTCTCTAGGCTAGCGGAACAATCTATTGACGACTTAACCTGCACAATATGCTTGATATTTCGACAAATGTTCAACCCTAATCTCTGTTAGGGTTCGATATATATAGGGAATACACGATCTGGGCTTCAGCGAGCTAGCCTCGCATTCCTGACCCAGCTCGACACCTTTGCGAGGTCGCAACACGTGTCCTACCTCGTATTTGACCCTGCAAATACGAGGTCGTAATTCCCTCATCAAATGCGAGGTCGCATTTCATACTTAAGCAGATTATTACACATTCAATACTTAAACTTAATCTAGTATTCTATGCATAATACTAAGTTCATTAATGACAATCACATTACAAATACATATTACAATATAAGCCCAAACAATCTAGACTGCTATTGACATAGACGTGCACTTACAGACTCCCCCTTGGCAATAGCTTCTAGACGTTAAAATATATATGTCTTGGTCTTGTCTTTGTCACCAATCTCCTTCTTCTGCTTCTTTGTATCAACCTTCTTCTTCTTCTGAACTTCCTCTGAATCATCTGCAGCCTTATAGAAATCGCAGTCTTAATGTAAACCAATCTTCAAGCACAAACTCACTGCATTCCTATATCGCAACGCTGAACCCTGAAAATCTTTTGGAATCCAAATCTTAACACTGTTCAGCTACATGTAAAGGCTCATAAATCCTCACAATCTCATAGTGATTATGGTCGTACATTACAGCTTCATATGTTGTAAGTCCCCTGGCACGGATCTTCAATAGCTTGCTCCAGTTATCTTGAGGTGCGGAATCCCTCACAATAACTTGGTGATCATCAAAAAGCCCCTAGATCACCTGTTGCCTCGCAGATCTTCTTCAGGCTAGCGGAACAACCTTTGACGACTTAACCTGCACAAGTATGCTTGATATTTCGACAAATGTTCAACCCTAATCTCTGTTAAGATTCGGTTTATATAAGTAACACCCGACATGGGCTTCAGCGAGACGGCCTCGCAAATCCAGCCCAGCCCGTCACTAATGCGAGGTCGCATTCTGTGATTGGCCTCGTATTTGACCCTGCAAATACGGAGTCGTATTCCCTATGTGAAATGCGAGGTCGCATTTCACCCTTAGCAGATTTATTACACATTTAATACTTAAACATAATCTAGTATTATATGCATAATACTAAGTTCATTAATGACAATCACATTACAAAGACATATATCAATATAAGCCCAAACAATCTAGACTGCTATTGACATAGATGTGCACTTACAGACTCCCCCTTGGCAATAGCTTCTAGACGTTAACATACCTATGTCTTTGTCTTGTCTTTTCATTAATCTACTTCCTCTGCTTCTTCTTATCAACCTTCTTCTTCTTCTGAACTTCCTCTGAATCATCTGCAGCCTTATAAAAATCACAGTCTGAATGTAAGCCGATCTTCAAGTACAAACTCACTGTATTTCTATATCGCAACACTGGACCCTAAAAATCTTTTGGAAACCAAATATTAACACTGTTCAGCTTCAGCAGATCTTTCTTGCAGAAGTTTACTAGATGTAAAGGCTCATAAATCCTCACAATCTCATAGTAATGATCACCATACATCACAGCTTCATACGTCTTACTATCAAAGTACCAGCCTATCATAATTCCAATAAGTCCTTCTTGAATTTCTTCAAAGGCACTTCTTTGGCAAACTTGGTCGGCTCATACTTCAAAGTAACGATAGGCTTCTTTGTCTTCGGATCTATCTTCGATTTATCCTTGGCCATCTTGCCTTCCTGTGGATGATACTTTCTCTGAGATGGATCCTTGATCTTCATGTCTTTCGCTATAGACCTAGCAATATAATTTCCAAGCTCAGATCCACTAGGATTGATTAGTTCTAGCCTAGCTAAGCACCAAAAATCAACATCAGTAAGTGAGTTGATGGCTTATTCGTTATAGTCCAAATACTGCACTCCGTCTGTTCTCCTGATAATGAGAAGTCTCAACTCATCATCCCAATGAAAACTCACGATTCTTGAGCATGCAGTAGTGGCGTAGGCTTCAACCTTCTCTCCCTGAATCTTGTCTTTATACTTGATAGGTTTATGCGATGCCTCATACTTAGCCATGTTTTTCTTCCAAGTAATAACCCAATCTAGTCTAGTATCAACAGGCTCTGTATGTTGCACATCAGGATCTTCAGCAATTGGTCCTTGCATGACTGGAGCTTCATGATCTTGGACTTGTTCAGACCTGTCCATTCTATCAAGCTTAGCTCTGAAGTCATCAATACTAAACCCTTTGCGCTCAGCATCTTTATCCACAAGCCTTGAAGCTGTAACTGGCATATCGACTTCTGCGATATCCATCCAGCTCTCATCACCATAGATTATTTCACCTTCTTCCCTTACAGCATCAGTTGTCTTAGAAGACCCTACCATACCAGTTGCAATCTCATTCAAAGACTCTATTGCCTTGGTCAGATCTTCTTGATGCTTATTGCCTTTATCTTTTGCTGCATCCGGGTCTTGATTTGAATCATTATCTTTCTTTTTCGAAAGCTCATCACCCTTACAGCCTAGATCTGGCAACAATTTCTTTTTCACCAAAAACTTCTCAAACAATTCATTTAACTCTGATTGCATCACACAATCTAGCATGACATCTGCAATCTTAGTCATCTGTTCAGCTACTCTAACTACTCCTTTATTCGCTCTAGTAGCCGAATTTTCTGCCTTAGTAGCTTCACAACGAACCATGTCAAAGTTGGACATGAGAGTGTTAATAAAGTCTTGATGATTCTTTCTTTCATCATTAAGAGCTTTCTTTAACGTCTCAACTTCCTTTTGCTTTCTCTGCATCTCTTTCTCATGGTTCTTTTTTTGTTTCTCCAACTCATTAAACAAACCATTAACTCTAGCCTCTAACACCGTCATCTTTCCTTTCACGTTAGCCATACCAAACACTGGTGGTAATATAGGAACTTGACGTGTAGTCGCTTCAGTTCTTGGTTCAGGATTAGGCACTGAATCCTTCATTCTATGAGTTGTAGACGGCCTTTCAAGATTTACAGTTGTCTTCTGAGATCTCCTTGGTATCACTGTCTCTGCATGTGATTCAACTGATCTCCTAGACCTCTGTTCAGGAACTCTGCTTGATACTTCTGGAGTTTTGATTTTCTCATCTACTCCACTAGCAGCAGTTTTTTCCTTGACTTTCAATTTGATAACAGTTTTCTTCTTTGGAGCAGGTACCTTTTCAACTTCTGGCACCTCAGATTCCCTAGAAGACTATGCTCGTTTCCTTTTCAGACCTGAATCAGATGAAACTTTCTTTGAAGCACCTTCAGAAGTACTAGCAACATGATCAACGGTATCTTCATGTGCTTCTGCTTCCTTTTCAAGAACCACATCTCTCTCAACTATCACCTCTTCTGTGCCTTGAACCTGTGGTTATGCTATGTCGCCAATTGGCACATCTGGCATCACCATCTGTAGAGGAACTGGATTAGCTACTGGCTCATGTGGAACAATCTCAGTCCTGAATCTGGCAAACTCTTCAGCTGTAGGTGGATTGAAATTAATATCCACTAGAGCTCCAAACAAAGGAATATCTTGAGCACCTGGATCACCATCAAAGCGACTCTTAAGCTCATCATATGCCCTTTTTACAATAGATGTCACTTTCAGGACTGACTTAGTAGCAGGCAGATTAGGAATGTGATGATTAATGATCATCATAACGAATCTAGGATAAACCATAAACCTATGCCCTAGTCTGGCAGTTGTTTGTTTCCTCAATTCGTTGAAGAAATACTTAGAAAAACTATACGGTTTGTTGTATACCATACCAACCATCTGAGCTTGAGATTCTTGATTAAGTGTATCCCATCCGGTTCTTTACTACACAAACTAACCAACAATACGTGTGCTAAGTATCTCCACCTTCCAAAGAATCCGCGCTTCTTCAATGTTCCAACATTTAAGTCCTCATCATATCCCATCCTAGTAAATCCTCCAACAATAACCTCTCTACTAAAAGTATTAGGTCCATTCTCTCCTCCTTCTTGATCTACTGTACCTAACTTCAAGATATCAATAAGATCGGAAGCTGAGAACTTAATGGTCTTGCCCGCAACCACTGTCTCTATTATCTCCTGAGTAGCAGTCTTTTTATGCTTTGCATTTTCCCCAGAGCTCTACCAGGTATGACTCATATAGCACAGGTGAATGAGTAAGAATATGGTGAATTCTTGACTGCTTCAAAAACCTGAAAATATCATGATAATATTCTGTTCCATCTTGATTCTCGTCCAATTTAATCAGAAAGTTATGACCTGATACAAATTCTCTTGCCATTTCTGTAATCAATAACAAATAATTAATTACTCAAATAGACATAAAAATTCATATGCAGTCATACAATTAACTTTAATTATCCCTGTAATAAAGTTAACACAACATAAATTATCTCGGTAATTTAGTTAAAAGCATAAATTAACTCATTTTCAAACATTTATAAGAATAAACTTTTGAAAATCTGTTAAGTCAAAAACACGAGGTCGTATCCCTGTACGAGGTCGTATTTCGAGGTCAAAATACGGTCAACCAAACTCTAAAATACGAGGTCGTATTTTCCAATTTGGCCACGTATTTGATCAGGTCGTAAATCGGCATCGTATTTCGAAAGTCAAACCGGTCAAAATAAATTGACATTTACGAGGTCGCAAATCTGGGCTAGCAAAACCCAACTGCGAGTGCGTCGCACTGTTCGTCTTCCCCAACGCGAAAACGCGATTTACCCAACCAAAACTGGTAAAAATTGTTTCTTTATACTCGTATTCAAACAATAAAGATACCCCAACCCTTACATTTAACCAAAAAACATCAGAATCGAAGAAACTAAGGAAACCTAATTCGAAAATTTTGAATCCTATTTTCTTGATTTTCTTGTTGCATGGTTAACTACTGGACGATTAGATAGTATACCTAGATTCGGTTTTTCATAGTGATGACGAATATTTCAACCAAAAACACTTGATCTAATTGTATATATCGAATTTAATACGGGGTAGCAAAGTAATATTTCGGGGTCGTAAAGCTCAATTTTGATAGAATAAAATGTGAGGTCGTGTTTGGCTAAAATGGGTTTATATACCCACTTGACCCGAATGAATCTGGGTCAACCCGGCCCAATTACGAGGTCGTATTTGCCTAAAGCCCAATTAGACCAATTACGAGGTCGTATTCTGCTTCTTGCAATTACGAGGTCGTAATTACCTCCTGCACACTTTAAAATCAAAATTTCGTCAAAGTTTCTGAATAATTGATCAACGATTACCACAAACTTCCTGGAAATATGAAAATTTAAAAGATCAAACCTGTAGGCATCAAATTTTCATCTTTTCCCTGATCTTCGTCTTAAACCTGAAAAGTTAATAAACTTACACAAAATTCTTTAACTTTTCAACGATCAATCTTTCCAAAACTTTCTCGAATCTGTACCACTTGCAACAATTCATATTTCTAACCAATTATAAAATTGATTCTTCATTCTTATACCTCCCCCTCAATTTTATGACTAGGAAGTATAACGATGACTAATCATTAAAACAACTATCATTCTTATGTCTCCCCCTCAATCTATGACTGGATACATAACTATGATAGAACAAAATATTGATTAAATACTTCATATTCTTATGAAAACACAATTGACTAGGTACTCCTCCTCAATTTATGACATGTTTTCATAACTATATGATCTAAATAATCAATCCTTAAGCCTTTCACATTCATATATGTTTCTATATCTAAGGTAGCAAAGACCTTTCATATTCAAACAATATATCTATGTCTAAGGCATAAAATATTAACTATGTAGCCTTTCACATTCAAACATGACATTTCTATGTCTAAGGCACAATATAGTCAATAACCTTTCATATTCACTTAACGTCTATGACTAAGATTTTCTTAATCTTCTTCATTCACATTAAGTCTATATCTAAGGATTTATTTAACCTTCTACATTCACATTATGTCTATGTCTAAGATTTTAATAATCTTCTACATTCACTTAATGTCTATGTCTAAGGTTTTACTAACATAGTTGATAATCTTTCATATTAAAATAAAATTATTTCTATATCTAAGATCTTCAACTAGAAAAACATCGAGCATTGTCTACCGCATATTCTAGACCTTGCCTGATAGCAATGTTTTTAATACCTCAGAATATTGCTCAGAAATCCTTCTTTTAGATTGACTTCTCTGCAAATACACTGAAAAAGAATTTCGAGACAACAAAATTTTAATTGCTATACCCAAAACTCGATCTTCTGAAACTTTAGATTTGAAAGACAAACTTCAAACTCTCTGTATCGTCATAATAATCAGCTAATGCACCATAGCTTGTTGTAGTTCTCCCCCTCAATGATAAATCCCTCCGAATTAAGCATATGCAATCTTCCTTCTTGGATATATTGCTCAAGTCCCTGCTCGCCTTGCATAACCGACATGTAATAGAGAGGTAGAATTTCCAACAATCAATCCTGAACTAGTTGACTCCCATGAAAACCAGAAACTTTGAAACTTGAATCACAAACTTCAAACATGGATCCTGTTTCAAAAGCAATACCTTGTCTCCATAAAATGTTTCTTCTGATTATGATCAACATCTTCAGACAAAACATATAAAATACAGCTTCTTGTGCCTATACCTGCACAAACTAGCTTAAACAAAACACAAAAATGAGATAAAAATGATAATGTTATTCTTCATTATTTCATCACTATTACATTTGATAGTAACGACTTAATCTAGAACTACATTTTTCATTTTCTTCTCCAAATTTGTTATTCTTCACTATCATAAGTCATAAGCATATGACATTATCTTAGTCTAGAACTACAAATCTTCAAGAACTTGAACCAAACTAAACCCTTATAATCAAGATTTTAAGGTTCAAAAGTAAGAATCTTAAGATCCCTGTCTTATCATTCTACAGATATTTATCTATAATCTTAAGAACCATGTCTTATCATTCTACGGATACTTATCAAAAATATAGAGTCTTAAGATCTCGGTCTTATCATTCTATGGATAACCTAAACTAAGGTCTTCCAACGCAAACTTATATAGATTCCGTTTCTAAAGTCACATGTCTTTAACTCTGTAAAAACATCTAACTGAAACCTAATCTCTTATACTTTTGCAAACGAGATTTGATAATGCAAAATCCTAAAACCATATGAAATACTCCTATGATTGCCTCATCAAACTAGTATTCATCTTGGTTAAACAATTATAAATACTCCTATGATTGCCTTATCAAACTAGTATTTATCTTTGTTCCGGATATATTTGCATGATCCATATCTTGCTTCCATGGTGAGATCTTGCTTGACAACCTACAAAAAACGAATATTTGTCCGCTGTCCTGCACATCTCAACACATACACATCAAATCTTCTCAAAGTAAAATCATACAATCTGAAGAATTGAATAAAGTAGCAAGATAAAAATGAATATACTTAGCAATCTATTATTAGAGTGATTTAGGCTAATAATTCACTGGAAGCACTTACAAATTTTTCACATAACATATCAAAATTATTTAGAATCTCTGTTCCAAACTTTTTGATTCAAAAATCATTCAAAGATTAAATTCAAAACTATGAACAACTCTGTATCCATTCTAATGAAAATCTTCTTTCTAAGATATAAAATTATTCTTTTAAAGATAAAATTCAAAACTATGAACATCTATGTGTTCATTCTTAAGAAAATCTTCTTCCTAAGATATAAAATGATTCTTTTAAAGATAAAATTCAAAACTATGAACATCTCAGTGTTCATTCTTAAGAAAATCTTCTTTCTAAGAAATAAAATACATATTAACCTAATATCTGTTTATTGAAATCAACAACTTTGTGTTCTTTTCCTTAAACCCATATTCTGTTAATGTGACATACTTTCTTTTAGCTTTTGATCACAACACTATTGCTTAAATACCCTACTCGTTTATTCACTGTTCCATAAGAACGTAGTTGAGTCCTCTTGGAAACTAGATTCTATTCTGACTCTGTCTCTCGTGCAATAGGAACTTTTATTTAAACAATACAATAGTAAAACACAAGTAAAAATTAAACACTTTACGAAAAACATAACTCACACACACACACAAACACTAAACATAAACGAATAACATGGTTACAAGAGCTAAAGTTACTGCTAATTAGATCAGATTAGCATGTTACATAAGCCTACTAGCGAGAAATAATTCTCTTATTTTTAGTTATGAACAGTGATCCATCAACGATTACCAATATGTTTGTCCTCTTAAACACTCAGTACTTCCAGTCTCCTTTTTGGTTTGTGACACTTTCGACATACCCTATCCAAGGACAGTCACCATGCAACCCGAGTAGCCTAATATGTCACTTAATCACGTTTGCGAACTTATGTGTCCCCATATTCAGATACACTCTCACAATCGACACAAGCACTAAGATTAAGACATTTGGTGAGTAAAGTGAGAAAGTCTTTAAGAATCAAGTCAGCGGTGACAGGTCGGTGATTCCTCACGCGCAAAGCGACTTAACTTGACTCACGTATAGAAATATACTCAACATTGCATAATGCCAAGTACTTGCATATTTGTGACATTATTTTAAGCACTTATGAAAACCCGTGACTTTTGATGAGACCCGTGTAGCGAACTTTCTAACAACCTATCCCAAGTTGGAAGCTTTAGGTAGGCTAGGTATACAAAGACACCCCAAGGACTTACTTGTTCAAATCTCAAAGGCCACATTAGCTTCATATTTTCAACAGATTTATAGTTTTATTAGATATTTGCATATCTTGTCACAAATATACATCCGAAAAAGCAATACATACACATATATGTACCCGAGACCTTCTATATAAAGACCAAATATACATAATTACAATGCAAGATCTTTCATAAGATTTAAAGGACTTGTCTATTTTAAGAACAAGCATTCTCAGCCATATATCTGAATACGTTTCCCATAAGAACATTGTTTATATTAAGTTCAAATTATAAGGAAACCTTGGTACTTTGTGCCTACCGATACATCATATAATGGTATCACTGAACTGAGCAATTTAAAGTACAATTAAGTAGGCTTAAAAGCTAAAGTATCGTCACGTCTATTCGTCTTGATGCAGTGACCTTACTCTTATTTATTATTTTCTTTTTCTTTTCTGATTTTTCTGATTTTTCATTTTTATTTTGTTTTTCTGACACTATATGACACACATACATTACGACACAAACACTGACTCATTTTACAAAGTTCCTTTTGAGAGACACTGTCACTATAGATTTCTCATTCCAATCAATTGGACTAACAACTCGAAACGAGTTCGGTCGAAAGCCTTAGTGAACAGATCAGCTAAATTAAAGTCACTCGGCACCTTTTCTAGGACTACTAATTTCTTTTTAGCACAATCACGTATCAAATGAAACCTTATGTCTATGTGCTTAGTCCTACTGTGCTTAACAGGATTATTAGTTATGGATATGGTGGATTAACAATCTGTCTTTATGAGAGTACAAAGGAAAACCTAACCGTGATAGCTAGAGCCGGTGAATGAGTATTCACTTGCTGTTATGTATTCCAATCTCTCCCCTAAGACAAACATCCACTGATGTCTACTTCCTGAAGAACACCAATTTCTTCATCCCTGTGATTAAACTAGTGCACTTCTGGAACTGACATATAACATAACCAACAACATAAATCAAACATATAAAAATTAGAACATGTACTATAGATCATCATCTAGTCATGATCTTCTATAGTACTTTGTCTATCTCATGAACAAAATATAAACTAATTAGAACAAGTCTTCTTGGAACATTGATCATGAGTTACATGGATTTTTCTCTTTCATCCATCTAACACATCTTCAAAGTGCTTGACAGCTTGCTCATGAGACCTACAAATCTCTTCTTGTTCAAGAGTTAACACAAGAGGCACAACTTTCGGACGATCATAACTACGATCCTCATTGTTAACTTCTACACTCCATACCTTGTCAATCAAAACCCGAGAAAAACAAAATCTTGAAAATTCCATCTCGGTAAAAACTCGATCACTACCCTTTAATGTATAATGAGTAAGATAGACTTTTTCCTTTTCTAAGTCCTTCTTAGACATTGATACGCCTGGCAAAAGGTTCTGATCCTGTTTTTCAACAAAATTAACATTATCAATTAGGACGCTTCCTTTTACAACTCTTCCAACCCCGGAAATTTTTCCGCCTTTGGAATCCATAAAACAGACATAGGACCCTTTAACAGGAGTAAACTCCGTCAATAGTCCCTTGTCCTCCATAATGTGCCTGGAGCTTCCGCTATTGACAAACCATAAACCTGCGGTCTTCCTTAGCAGCTCCTGCACATTCATAAACAGTTAGTTTTTCAAAGGACCCCTAGCCCTGTTGGCTTTGGGTCTATCATTCTCTTCATCAGAGACTATGTCAGCCCAAAATTCACCAGTAGGCACCCAAGCCTTAGCTGGTTTAACAGTTGAGCTGTCAACAGGCCTTCTGCTGGGTGAAATTCGTGAATTTCTTCCAGCACTAAGCCTACGATTGGGGGAACCACTAGGCCTCCTTTCTGTAACACCCCAAGCCGAGGCTCGAAATATCACGGAAATCATATAACACAAGGTGGAATTACAATAGAACAAGAGCTAAATGCAAATAAAGATTCAGTGAATCCATTACAATACGAAACAAGTACCAAAATACATAAGGAGCAAATAGCCATCAAAGTTTACATAAGAACATCCCGAAGATGGCAAAACGATCCTAAGTATAATGCAGAAGAGGGGGTCGATGAATCCTTGATTCATAAAGTCCAAAGCCCGGGTTTAACAGCAAGCAAGCGACTAAACTCCCCCGGGAATAACCTGATTACCTGAAAAGTGTACTAAGCATAGTCAACACAAGGTTGGTGAGTTCGTAGTAATGGTCCCTAAAGAACCAGCGTCAATAATCACAATGTACGAGTAAAGGCTAGACATGACTTACAGCGAGCCTCTAAGTAACACAATAACGTCCAACAACAAGATTATACAAGACAAGTGAGTGTATACTATGAATGTACGAATGATATGCGTATCAATGCAAGTACCGAATGCATAATAAGCCAACGTGCCTATCCTATGCTTGAACTCAGGTCACCTATGCAACGATACCCGCCTGTCATCATAATGAACAAGGCTGTATCTCAAAAACATCGAGATAAAGAACTCATCATCCATCAGATATTGTATACATCTATACACTTGGATGTAGGCACTCCTCAATCGAGGGATTATGTACAATGTATGCATGCTTACCATCAATCGTATATGCATCACAATCGTCTGCCATGAACCAACAATCGATATTCGACAAACATGAGCCAACAATCAATATTAACACCAATTCTATACGTACATACACTTAAGAGGATTCTACTTTCTTCAAGTCCCAGATGCTTATATATAGGGTCACCCGCAGCCTTCCCACCACATCTAAAACCCAATGAAAGCATAACCGACTTCCATGTATGTACATCTATCCTAATATTAATGAGATACTTAACAAACGTAATCCAAGTTAATCAAACGTGATATCCGTCTCATTAATCCAACATTTAAACCAAATCAATCAAACAATCAACAACGTAAGTAAACACGCAAGTTTACACTTTTCAGCCCGAATCTCAAGCGAGTAGGGAGATACGAAACTCACATCGATTGGTTATGAAAAGTTAAGTTGATATAAAGTCGAGTTATTGTCGTACAATGTTCACTTCACGTCCAACACCTAAATATCGATCATATACATTCACATCAACATACATAAACACATATACGTAACTTAACAATTCTCGACAAAACCCTAATTAGGTTCTCAAAGTGCTTCTCGATGTTAAATGACTTTTAAGACTCTTATTCAATGTTACATAAGATAAGAAGTGAATTAGATCAATGCTCGACGCGTAAAAAGGTCCAGAAAGTCAATTTAGGTCAAACAAGAATTTCTGGAAATTACAACTGGCGTAACCTACGCCCCACACTGGCGTAGGTTACGCCCCTTATAAAAATTTTGGGTAAAGGGGGCGTAAGGTACGGTGCTCTCAAAAGTGCAATTTTGTTGGCGTCTGTAGGGGCGTAAACAGTAGGTTTTGGCGTAAGATGGAGCATTCGGCGTAAGCTACGCCCCAAAGGGCCGTAACCTACGCCCAGTCAAAATAGAACTAGCGTAACCTATGCCCCATAGGGCCGTAGGTTACGCCCCTTACTGGGCAGCAACACGACCAGCAGCAGTTTTATGCAGGAAAATGACCCAAAACCCTAAATCACTTGAACCACAACCCTAAATCGCATTGCAAGATTAAAGGACTCATTTTGATGTTACATTTGACCTTCTAATGCATAAATACACTTACCCAAACCCATATTTCCATCCATAACATCACCAAATTCTCCAAATCGATCAAAACCTAGTCAAACCCTAATTCGACCCAAAACTCATTTTAAGGCGATTTAGAACTTGTAAATGTACGAGGTGACTAGAAACGAGTAGATTAACATAGATAGAAGTAAATGGGATGAATTAGACTTACCAAAACTTCCTTCTTGAGCCCAAACCCGAAATTAGGTCAAATGGGTTAAAATGCAAGAACTTCCACCTTTGATTCTTCAATATGACGATAATGTGGTATAGATGGCGATGATTCTAGCATTATATCAGTTTCAAAACACCAATCGATGCTAGAGAGGTGAAGGAATGAAATGGTTTCCTTGCCTTTTTACTTGAGAGAAATGAGAAAGATAGATAGATAAGAAATGAAAGGGGGAGAAAGAGATATGGGGAGAAATGGGTCAAATGTGGCTGGTGGGTCGTGGACTACCCACGGGCCGACCCGTTTCTCTTCTCAAGCCAAATTACAATCGTTACCCAATTGAACACCGATCAAAACATATTATCGACCCGAATATAACACATAGTCATTTAATTCATAAAACGACTCAAATACTTCATTAACTTATATTGTTAGTCATATTACACATAAAGTCAATGGGTCAAAATGTGGCTGGTGGGTCGTGGACTACCCACGGGCCGACCCGTTTCTCTTCTCAAGCCAAATTACAATCGTTACCCAATTGAACACCGATCAAAACATATTATCGACCCGAATATAACACATAGTCATTTAATTCATAAAACGACTCAAATACTTCATTAACTTATATTGTTAGTCATATTACACATAAAGTCAATGGGTCAAATGTGGCTGGTGGGTCGTGGACTACCCACGGGCCGACCCGTTTCTCTTCTCAAGCCAAATTACAATCGTTACCCAATTGAACACCGATCAAAACATATTATCGACCCGAATATAACACATAGTCATTTAATTCATAAAACGACTCAAATACTTCATTAACTTATATTGTTAGTCATCTTACACATAAAGTCAATGGGTCAAAATTTACGGATGTTACATTATTCCCCCGTTGAAAGAATTTCGTCCCGAAATTCAACAAAACACTAACTACTAAATAAATGCGGATACTTAGACTTCATATGATCCTCTCGCTCCCAAGTGAACTCGGCTCCACGTCTAGCATTCCATCTAACCTTAACAATCGTGTAGCGTTTATTCTTGAGTTTCTTGTCTTGACGATCCATGATCTCAATCGGCTCTTCAACAAAATTTAGGCTCGAATCCACCCTAATCTCGTCCATGGGCACATGATGTGTAGGGCCCGCCAAACACTTGCGTAGATTGCAAATATGAAACACATCATGCACACCGCTAAACTCTTGTGGTAATTCTAATCGGTAGACAACCTTTCCAACCCGTTCAAGAATCTTGAAAGGACCAATATACCTTGGCGCAAGTTTTCCCCGCTTCACAAAACGTACAACACCTTTCCAAGGTGACACTTTCAAAAGTACATAATCACCAATTTCAAACTCCAACGGTCTCCGCCTCACATCGGCATACTTCTTTTGACGTTCACGGGCCAATTGCAACTTCTCCTTAATTTGAGATATTACCTTAGTAGTTTCAACCACAATTTCTGGCCCGATAAGTTGACTCTCTCCAATTTCCGCCCAAGCTAGAGGAGAACGACATATCCTACCATATAATGCTCTAAAGGGCGCCATTTGAATGGTAGCATGATAACTATTGTTGTATGAAAACTCAACTAGCGGCAAATGGACTTCCCAACTTCCACCAAAATCAATTGCACAAGCCCTCAACATGTCTTCAAGTGTTTGAATGGTTCTCTCGGTTTGCCCATCCGTTTGAGGATGAAATGCCGTGCTCATGTCGAGTCGAGTACCCATTGCTTTTTGAAAGGCTTCCCAAAAGTTCGATTTGAAACGGGCATCTCTATCCGAAATGATAGAAATCGGCACTCCATGTTTAGATATTACTTCCTTGATGTACAAACGAGCCAAAGTATCAAATTTATCGGTTTCACGAATGGCTAAAAAGTGAGCCGACTTCGTTAACCGATCTACTATCACCCAAATCGTGTCACGACCGCTTCTCGTCTTCGGTAGTTTAGTAATGAAGTCCATTGAAATATGTTCCCACTTCCATTCGGGCATCACCGGTTGCACCAACAATCCGGGTGGCTTCTTGTGATCGGCTTTGACTTGTAAGCAAGTAAGACACTCACTCACATACCTAGCCACATCACGCTTCATGCCCGGCCACCAATACAAGTTTTTCAAGTCAAAGTACATCTTATCCGACCCGGGATGGACCGAATAAGGCGATTGGTGAGCTTCATTCATAATAAGTGTTCTTAAGTCACCGAAAATAGGAACCCAAAGTCTTCCAACCATGTATAGCGCATTATCACTCTTTCGGTCGAATTGTTGTTCCATGCCATCTAGGTTCTCGTCTCCAAAGTTTTCCGGTAGGGTGGCTTGAATTTGGGCTTCAATGATCCGGTCACGAATATTTGGCCCCACCGTGAGGCTCATAGCTCTAGCCCGTCTCGGCTTTACTCTCTCCTTCCTACTCAAGGCATCGGCTACTACATTTACCTTGCCCGGATGATAACGGATGTCACAGTCATAATCACTAAATAGTTCAAGCCAACGCCTTTGCCTCATATTCAATTCACTTTGATTAAAGATGTGTTGAAGACTTTTGTGATCGGCTTTGACTTGTAAGCAAGTAAGACACTCACTCACATACCTAGCCACATCACGCTTCATGCCCGGCCACCAATACAAGTTTTTCAAGTCAAAGTACATCTTATCCGACCCGGGATGGACCGAATAAGGCGATTGGTGAGCTTCATTCATAATAAGTGTTCTTAAGTCACCGAAAATAGGAACCCAAAGTCTTGTCAACCATGTATAGCGCATTATCACTCTTTCGGTCGAATTGTTGTTCCATGCCATCTAGGTTCTCGTCTCCAAAGTTTTCCGGTAGGGTGGCTTGAATTTGGGCTTCAATGATCCGGTCACGAATATTTGGCCCCACCGTGAGGCTCATAGCTCTAGCCCGTCTCGGCTTTACTCTCTCCTTCCTACTCAAGGCATCGGCTACTACATTTACCTTGCCCGGATGATAACGGATGTCACAATCATAATCACTAAATAGTTCAAGCCAACGCCTTTGCCTCATATTCAATTCACTTTGATTAAAGATGTGTTGAAGACTTTTGTGATCGGCTTTGACTTGTAAGCAAGTAAGACACTCACTCACATACCTAGCCACATCACGCTTCATGCCCGGCCACCAATACAAGTTTTTCAAGTCAAAGTACATCTTATCCGACCCGGGATGGACCGAATAAGGCGATTGGTGAGCTTCATTCATAATAAGTGTTCTTAAGTCACCGAAAATAGGAACCCAAAGTCTTGTCAACCATGTATAGCGCATTATCACTCTTTCGGTCGAATTGTTGTTCCATGCCATCTAGGTTCTCGTCTCCAAAGTTTTCCGGTAGGGTGGCTTGAATTTGGGCTTCAATGATCCGGTCACGAATATTTGGCCCCACCGTGAGGCTCATAGCTCTAGCCCGTCTCGGCTTTACTCTCTCCTTCCTACTCAAGGCATCGGCTACTACATTTACCTTGCCCGGATGATAACGGATGTCACAATCATAATCACTAAATAGTTCAAGCCAACGCCTTTGCCTCATATTCAATTCACTTTGATTAAAGATGTGTTGAAGACTTTTGTGATCGGTATAAATCACACATTTGGTGCCGTAGAGATAATGTCTCCAACACTTCAAAGCAAACACAACCGCTCCCAATTCCAAATCATGTGTCGGGTAGTTCTTCTCATGCACCTTCAATTGACGGGAGGCATAAGCAATGACTTTACCCCTTTGCATGAGAACACAACCCAACCCTTGCCCCGAGGCATCACAATAAACAACAAAATCTTCAATTCCATCCGGTAGTGTCAAAATAGGAGCATCGCATAGCATATCTTTAAGAGTTTGGAAGGCGTTTTCTTGTCTTTCGCCCCATTCAAAAGTTCTCTCCTTTTGAGTCAAGAGAGTGAGTGGTTGCGCAATACGGGAGAAATTTTCAATAAATCTTCTATAGTAACCCGCCAATCCAAGGAATTGGCGGATCTCGGATGGCGTTTCGGGTCTTCTCCAATTCTTGACCGCTTCAATCTTGCTTGGGTCCACATGAATACCATCCTTGCTCACTACGTGACCAAGGAAGTGGACCTCTTCCAACCAAAACTCACACTTGGAGAACTTAGCATACAATTTCTCTTTCCTTAGTAGTTCAAGCACTTCACGCAAGTGCTCAACATGCTCCTCCTTCGTCTTCGAGTATACAAGTATGTCATCAATGAACACAATGACAGACTTGTCTAAGTATGGTTGACACACCCGGTTCATCAAGTCCATGAACACCGCCGGTGCATTAGTCAACCCAAAAGGCATCACGGTGAATTCAAAGTGGCCATACCTTGTGCGAAAAGCCGTCTTGGGAATATCATCTTCATGTACCCGGAGTTGATGATAACCTGAGCGAAGATCGATTTTTGAGAAGTGCTTAGCACCTTGGAGTTGATCAAATAAGTCATCGATTCTAGGGAGAGGATATCGTTCTTCACAGTGAGCTTGTTTAATTCCCGGTAATCAATACACATTCTGAAGGATCCATCTTTCTTTTTGACGAAGAGAACAGGAGCACCCCAAGGAGATTTACTAGGGCGAATGAAACCCTTCTCTTGGAGCTCCTTGAGTTGAGTTTGTAATTCTTGCATTTCGGTTAAGGCTAGTCTATACGGAGCTTTTGCTACGGGTGCGGCTTCGGGAATAAGATTAATACGAAAATCAAGTTCACGAGTTGGAGGTAATCCCGGTAAGTCATCCGGAAAAACATCAGGAAATTCACAAACAATAGGAACGGCCTTCAATTCTACCTTTGTGATGGTAGCACTAAAGACTTTCGGATTAGAGGAATCAGAGATTTCGCCTTGAACCGTAAGAATTCTACCGTTAGTCAAAGGTATCTTAACAACTCTCTCACACAATCAATAGTCGCTTTTACCGCCGTTAACCAATCCATACCCACTATAATGTCAAAACTACCAATGTCAAGAGGCATGAGGTCAATGAAGAAGTCGACATCTTCTAAAGTCAAGACAAAGTCGCGAAGTACTTGACTAAGTCTAGTTAGTGACCCGTTTACCATTTCAATGTCAAGCACATAATTTAGAGCACAAGGATGCACATCAATCAAAGGAATAAAGTTAGAGGACACGAGGCTATAATCGGCCCCGGAATCAAATAGAACGGTTGCATAGTGACCATTAAGGAGAAAGGTACCTGCTACTACGTTGGGATCGTTGCGGGCTTCATTTGCATTGGCCGCAAAGGCTCGGCTGCGTGGTTGCACTTGATGGCCTTGTTGTCCCCGGTTTTGGTTAGGCCCGACCATTTGTAGTTGGTTGGGGTGGACGGCTACTTGCACTTGTTGTCCCACCCATCGAGGACAATTATTACGATAGTGGTCACGACTACCACATTCAAAACACTCGCCTCTCCGTTGATTACCTTGGGGAGGAACGGCCCGAACAGGAGCCACATTCATTGGGCCCGCTCTTGGAGCCCTACAATCTCTGGAGAGGTGCCCCACTTGGTTACAATTAAAGCATGCTCTACATTGGGCATTGGCGGGGTGATGTTGGTTGCATCTCCCACAGAAAGGATGGGGTCCAGTATAAGCTTTCCTGGCCGGTTCCACTGCCGCCATCACCCTACCCCTATTGGCATTTTTGGGGTCAAACCTTCCCATTTTCTTCACCCCACTCGACTCTCCCACTTCTTTCCTCTTGTTTGTTGAGGATTTGCTCAAGACACCGCTCCTCAACAAGTCTTCAGTCACACTCCCGGCTCGGTTAACCGCATCGGCCAAAGAAGTAGGCATGTTAGAATTCACATAAGATCGGACTTGAGGATTTAAGCCCAATACAAACTTCTGGATGGCCTGAGACTCGGAACCCACCAAGTGAGGAATGAGGGTAGACAACTCTTGAAATCGTCTAACATAGCTCTTGTAATCGGCTCCTTCCATATTGAGATTAGCAAACTCAATGGTCAAATTTTGTAGTTCATAGGGAGGACAAAACTTTGCCTTCACTTTTTCCTTGAAATCGGCCCATTCCAAGTTATAAGTCCGCCCTAAGGTTATCTCTTGATTCCACCAACTCAAGGCGTCATGTCTAAACATGCCGGATGCATAAGAAATCCGGTCGTCATAGGTGCAATGACTTCTTTCAATCACTGCCTCGATCTCTTCAAACCACCTTATACACTCAGTGGGACCACCCCTTCCATTAAACTCCGGTGCCCCACAGCTTTTGAAGTCCTTAAATATACATCCCTGTCGGTATCCTCCGTATTGATTATACATGGGCATGCGGTTATCAATTCTCACTGGTTCCTCTTCTTCATTTTCCACGGCCTGAGGTTGAGCATTTTCGTTATTTACATTTTCTAGGGCTTCATTGTTTTGAGGCCCATTGTTTTGCCCAAGATTTGCCGTGACTTGAGCAATAATGGTTGGCATGATATTGGCGATCGTTTGAGTGATCACCTCAGCCATGTTTGGCTCAGGAGCTTCACCACGACCCCTTCCTTGGCCTCTACCACGACCTCTACCACGGCCCCTACCTTCTTGTACCTCCGGTTGAGCTTTCGGTTGAGGTTCTTCCTCTTCAGCCCTATAGTTCGTTCCGGCTCTCCTTGGTCTTACCATTTCTATAAAACAAGTGACACGTTGACCCGAGAGTTAGTCTCAAATGCTCACATGTTAGTCACACAAGTAGTCAATGCTCTCATACCGATACCACATACTCATTTCATATCATTAAGCTAAGGCAAGAGTGCTAGAATCCTATGTCACACCCGCCCTAGACGGGGTATGACGTACATGGATTCACAACACAAGATATACTGAACGACACAAAACGTTGTCGTTTTAAAATACATTTATATAAAAGCATTGTTCACAAATTTATATTACAATTTATGAAAGATATTATTCTTGAAAACATTTATTTAATATTAAACAATATTAAACAGTAGACAGAGACTTTAGCAAATTGACTTGTCTTTACTAGAGTCTGAGGGTAGGCCATGGTCCAGTATGTTGTATGCAGCGGAAAAATGTCCCATGTATAGAGTATCGTCTAGTTACCTGAGAATACATGCTAAAATACGTCAACATAAAGTTGGTGAGTTCCATAAGTTTTTCATATAGAAAATATAGTTTCACAAAATGCCAGAGTTCAGTGTGACCATTGCCTTACCGCAATGTCAAATAGTTATGATACAATATTAGCAAAGAGTATCATATGTTTTTAATTAAAATATAGAGTATGAACCACAAGATTTAAAGTAACCATTTGATCACACAATGGATCAAACATAAGCAAGAGTTGAAACTGTATATACCAAGTTCTAAGCTCATGAACCGAAACTAGACAAGTGTGTGTTTATTTGCCTCCAGAGTAGGTACCTTGTTCAGGGTACCCTAAGCTTTCCAAATATAATGCATCCGTATCCAGTTGGTATGACCAACACGGATGGGGGTGCTTACCCCAATAGTACTATTCAATATACCCACGTTTATGTTTCCATAATTAATCGTTCATGATAGTGAGGACTTTGAGTGAACAGAGCAACTTAGAATCAACCATATATACATTTTTGGAGTACTTGTGTTCATCATAACAGTAAAGAGTTTGTATTTTACCCCGAAGGTAAGATAAATGAAGCGGAGTTACAAAATATATAATATAATATATATATTTGTAAATATACATATAAGTATATAACTTTGAAAATATACATATAAGTATAACAAACAGTTTTCATGCATGTATCTCAGCCCCTAAATAAATAAAAGAGTTGAAAAGGGGATTATAGAAACTCACATAGTATATTATATATCATATAGTTTTGCAATTGTTCTTCAAAGTTTCGTATATATATAACATAAAATAATTATTATGCATGTATCTCAGTCCCCGAAATAAATCATATAAAAGAATTAAAAAGGGGAATATGGAAACTCACATAGTATATATAACATATATATAAATGTCCTTCAAAGTTTTATACATATAGATAACATAAAATAGTTTTATGCATGTATCTCAGTCCCCGAAATAAATCATATAAAAGAATTAAAAGGGGGAATATGGAAACTCACATAGTATATTTATATCATATAGTTTTGCAATTGTTCTTCAAAGTTTCGTATATATATAACATAAAATAATTATTATGCATGTATCTCAGTCCCCGAAATAAATCATATAAAAGAATTAAAAGGGGGAATATGGAAACTCACATAGTATATTATATATCATATAGTTTTGCAATTGTTCTTCAAAGTTTCGTATATATATAACATAAAATAATTATTATGCATGTATCTCAGTCCCCGAAATAAATCATATAAAAGAATTAAAAAGGGGAATATGGAAACTCACATAGTATATTATATATCATATAGTTTTGCAATTGTTCTTCAAAGTTTCGTATATATATAACATAAAATAAATATTATGCATGTATCTCAGTCCCCGGAATAAATCATATAAAAGAATTAAAAAGGGGAATATGGAAACTCACCTTAGTGTTGTAGAAGAAAGATCACTTAGACGTACTTAATCTTGTGTGATTATAAGAGAGAAATTTAGAAGTGAATATATGTTGGTGTGAATATTAAGGTTGAATATCGTCGGCTATTTATAGGCGAACGAATTCGAATTCGTTCGACGCGTTTTAAATATAATAATATTACTTTAACTTTATAATATAATAATATTACTTTAACTTTAATAATATCGATCGATCGATATAATTTTATTATTATTATATTATATTATTATTATATTATAAAGTTAATCATGAATAAGGGGTATGTATGTATATAGTATCCTTTTTGTCCATACATCTAGTGAACTAAACCCGTGATTCATAATTTATAAATTTTAAATTATAAAGTAGATAAAAGTGTGTTTCCCACTACCTCTTGGACGTTTCTAATGATAGATTTCTTTTATACTAGTAGTATATATTTATACATTGTTTTAATCCTAAATTCAAATTTCTATAAGATCAGAAAATTAAGATCTACAACTTTCATTTTAATAATTTTTACTCAACTAACCCCTGTGAGCGGGTTTTGGACGTTTATATTATAAGAATAAAGTATGAAAGCGATGTTTACTATTCAACACTATTCACTTTTGAATTTATTCGAATTCAGAATTCAACGTAGACTTTAAATTATTTGACGTGGGTCCCGCCTTTATATTATTTTATTTTATTACCCTTTTTACAATTTACTTTTACTTTACTATTTAAGATTTACCTTTTACCTTTATTATTTACAATTTACTTTTACCTTTACTATTTAAGATTTACCTTTTACCTTTATTATTTAGAATTTACTTTCTACCTTTACTATTTACCGTTACTATTCACAGTCACTATTCACGATACTATTCACGTTCACTATTCACGGTCACTATTCATGATCACTATTCATGAATACGATTTCTAGATACGATTACTATTCACGGATACGGTACTATTCATGTATACGTTACTATTCATGAATATGATACTATTCATAAATACGGTTATTGATAGTATAAGTATGAAAAAGTATTTCCTTTTTATTTATAAGTTAGTTCAAAGTATCTCTGTGAAAAATTAATAATTTCACGCACGTTAAATATATATATATATATTCAACATATATTTTATAACAGAATCTATATATTTAATTTGCTCTTTTTAGAATATTACAGAAATAATAAGTTAATTAAATTTTAAATTTACCCGGATTTTTGACAGTTGTTACATTCTCCCCCTGTTATTGAAATTTCGTCCCGAAATTTAGCTAGAAGTAACATTGATATATACCCACTGAGTGGTACATACAAATATATCCATATTTGTTTAAGTTCATAGGTTTTGAGACGGACAGTCAAGACATGTCCATAGATCTTCATGTATTTTCTCACAAAAGAAATAAAATTTGTAACAAAATGTTTATAAATAAAAGTCTAACTTAACCTTTGCAATTATTATTAAATATTGAATAAAGAAGATTTATTTTATGGCCTTTGTGATAGATACAAAGTATATATATATATTATATATATATTTTGTTAGGAATATATGAATATATTCAAGTTTACAATAAAATTTTCAAAAGATTATTCAGATAAGACGCAACACTATGATTCAAGAATGTATCATCCAAACAGTATGTTGTTAGTGAACTAAATCGTCTCTTTAAACATATGTGTTTATAGACTATGATATATGACTGTAAGTATATGTTTATTAGCATTTTATTTTAATATGGTATAGAAAAGGTGGAACTTGTATAGTTATGCTCTATTGAATTTATAGGTAAGGTATATGTATATCGCCACCTAAATTTTGTAAATGTAGTCATTTGCCAGTTCGGACAATTGAAAGAAAATTAAACCAAATTGAGAATCAAACAATTTTTAAAATAAATAAATATTGTTAAATCGTTTAAGAAAGATATGAATTAAGATGATAAAATATTATCATGGTAAAATATGAACGTAAATCTTTTGGACATATACTCTTCAAGACAATATAGATTTATTGAATTTTAAAATATATTTATATATATATATATATGGATGTTAACAATTGAGTTGTAAATATACTTAACGATTTCAAAAACTATAAACTTAAAAGTTATATGGGTTAAATAAATTTTTAAATATACTGATGTATTTTGATATTTATGTTTAGTGAAATCAAATACGGTAAAGCTTAAAATACCACACAATTTTTTTATTTTTTTTTTAAAAATTTACACATATGTATCATTTTTAAAAGGTGTTTTTGATATAAAGGTGTATAGAGTGAGTCTTGTGAAAAATTACCCAAATATGAATAAGTGAAATCTCAAAACGTGATTAAATACTTCAAAATAAGAATTTATTGTACATATGCTTATATTAAATCAAGACGGTAATTTCACAACACTAGGCACCTAGCGCGGTTGACTGGGTGCGCGAAAGGGTGTGGCCTAGACCTGGGTTCGATTCCGGGGACGGCCGATTTTACCATTTTTATTTTATTTTTATTATGATTATTATTTTTCTTATACCAGAGATTCACTTTCTAACTACCCAATCTAATCCTGTCTGTAGTCAACACTATATTGTTGCCTAAATCAATAATATTATGTAAACAGCTTTATTATGTCAAAATTATTCTTCGTCGGTTATTTTGAAAATTTGACATCATTGCTTACGTTATCTAAGCAAATAGAATATTGTAGTAAATTCATTTTACCTTCAAAGTACAAAATCATTAATTTCTAGACAATTCCTGTAGTCATGTATGAGAATATAGGTATGATATAATATCAATTAAACTCTGGTATGCAAGCGATGTATATATATACATATTCTTAACATGTATAATCAAAATATTAATTCTAAGTCTTTAAACTAGCATACTTCCATATTTAACGCATTTAACTTAAGTTATTCTAATATACGATCATAATAATGCTGCAGTCATTATTGTGATTATATATTACAACGCCTTGAGTTAAATTCATTAAATACTTTCATATGCTACCATAAAGCATCCTATATCAAGTAGTCAGGTAAAGATTATAACAAGTAGTCAGGTAATGATTATAACAAGTAGGATTATGCAGCGGATATTTCTAAATAGGGTTATAGTCTAGGTCCGTCAAATAAGGTTATAGTCTAGGTCCGTCAATTTGCAACCTAGTTCACTATAACTTATGCTCTGATACCAATCTGTCACACCCGCCCTAGACGGGGTATGACGTACATGGATTCACAACACAAGATATACTGAACGACACAAAACGTTGTCGTTTTAAAATACATTTATATAAAAGCATTGTTCACAAATTTATATTACAATTTATGAAAGATATTATTCTTGAAAACATTTATTTAATATTAAACAATATTAAACAGTAGACAGAGACTTTAGCAAATTGACTTGTCTTTACTAGAGTCTGAGGGTAGGCCATGGTCCAGTATGTTGTATGCAGCGGAAAATGTCCCATGTATAGAGTATCGTCTAGTTACCTGAGAATACATGCTAAAATACGTCAACATAAAGTTGGTGAGTTCCATAAGTTTTTCATATAGAAAATATAGTTTCACAAAATGCCAGAGTTCAGTGTGACCATTGCCTTACCGCAATGTCAAATAGTTATGATACAATATTAGCAAAGAGTATCATATGTTTTTAATTAAAATATAGAGTATGAACCACAAGATTTAAAGTAACCATTTGATCACACAATGGATCAAACATAAGCAAGAGTTGAAACTGTATATACCAAGTTCTAAGCTCATGAACCGAAACTAGACAAGTGTGTGTTTATTTGCCTCCAGAGTAGGTACCTTGTTCAGGGTACCCTAAGCTTTCCAAATATAATGCATCTGTATCCAGTTGGTATGACCAACACGGATGGGGGTGCCTACCCCAATAGTACTATTCAATATACCCACGTTTATGTTTCCATAATTAATCGTTCATGATAGTGAGGACTTTGAGTGAACAGAGCAACTTAGAATCAACCATATATACATTTCTGGAGTACTTGTGTTCATCATAACAGTAAAGAGTTTGTATTTTACCCCGAAGGTAAGATAAATGAAGCGGAGTTACAAAATATATAATATAATATATATATTTGTAAATATACATATAAGTATATAACTTTGAAAATATACATATAAGTATAACAAACAGTTTTCATGCATGTATCTCAGCCCCTAAATAAATAAAAGAGTTGAAAAGGGGATTATAGAAACTCACATAGTATATTATATATCATATAGTTTTGCAATTGTTCTTCAAAGTTTCGTATATATATAACATAAAATAATTATTATGCATGTATCTGAGTCCCCGAAATAAATCATATAAAAGAATTAAAAAGGGGAATATGGAAACTCACATAGTATATATAACATATATATAAATGTCCTTCAAAGTTTTATACATATAGATAACATAAAATAGTTTTATGCATGTATCTCAGTCCCCGAAATAAATCATATAAAAGAATTTAAAAGGGGGATATGGAAACTCACATAGTATATTATATATCATATAGTTTTGCAATTGTTCTTCAAAGTTTCGTATATATATAACATAAAATAATTATTATGCATGTATCTCAGTCCCCGAAATAAATCATATAAAAGAATTAAAAAGGGGAATATGGAAACTCACATAGTATATTATATATCATATAGTTTTGCAATTGTTCTTCAAAGTTTCGTATATATATAACATAAAATAATTATTATGCATGTATCTCAGTCCCCGGAATAAATCATATAAAAGAATTAAAAAGGGGAATATGGAAACTCACCTTAGTGTTGTAGAAGAAAGATCACTTAGACGTACTTAATCTTGTGTGATTATAAGAGAGAAATTTAGAAGTGAATATATGTTGGTGTGAATATTAAGGTTGAATATCGTCGGCTATTTATAGGCGAACGAATTCGAATTCGTTCGACGCGTTTTAAATATAATAATATTACTTTAACTTTATAATATAATAATATTACTTTAACTTTAATAATATCGATCGATCGATATAATTTTATTATTATTATATTATATTATTATTATATTATATTATTATTATATTATAAAGTTAATCATGAATAAGGGGTATGTATGTATATAGTATCCTTTTTGTCCATACATCTAGTGAACTAAACCCGTGATTCATAATTTATAAATTTTAAATTATAAAGTAGATAAAAGTGTGTTTCCCACTACCTCTTGGACGTTTCTAATGATAGATTTCTTTTATACTAGTAGTATATATTTATACATTGTTTTAATCCTAAATTATGCATACGGACTCCTATTGAGAAAATTCAAGTTTCTATAAGATCAGAAAATTAAGATCTACAACTTTCATTTTAATAATTTTTACTCAACTAACCCCTGTGAGCGGGTTTTGGACGTTTATATTATAAGAATAAAGTATGAAAGCGATGTTTACTATTCAGCACTATTTACTTTTGAATTTATTCGAATTCAGAATTCAACGTAGACTTTAAATTATTTGACGTGGGTCCCGCCTTTATATTATTTTATTTTATTACCCTTTTTACAATTTACTTTTACCTTTACTATTTAAGATTTACCTTTTACCTTTATTATTTAGAATTTACTTTCTACTTTTACTATTTACCGTTACTATTCACAGTCACTATTCACGGTACTATTCACATTCACTATTCACGGTCACTATTCACGATCACTATTCATGAATACGATTTCTAGATACGATTACTATTCACGGATACGGTACTATTCTTGTATACGTTACTATTCATGAATATGATACTATTCATAAATACGGTTATTGATAGTATAAGTATGAAAAAGTATTTCCTTTTTATTTATAAGTTAGTTCAAAGTATCTCTGTGAAAAATTAATAATTTCACGCACGTTAAATATATATATATATATATCAACATATATTTTATAACAGAATCTATATATTTAATTTGCTCTTTTTAGAATATTACAGAAATAATAAGTTAATTAAATTTTAAATTTACTCAGATTTTTGACAGTTGTTACATCCTATGAGATTGTTACTTAGCACATCATCATGTCAATTTCATTACAATCGTTCATTATTTATTCAAGTAATCATGCTCAAAACATCATGCAATCAAATAACTAACACGAATGATTCAAAGTATAATCCGAATTCGATATGCTCTCTAGTTATCGACCGGGTATGTATACAGGGTGTACCAATGGCTAACCCTCCACCTAATCGACTTCCATTAAGCATATCGGTTCCTTATTATACTTTAAGCCACACGTGCGCAATCCACGATGTCATGAACTTGCTATAATGTCGGGTAACCATAAAAGAGTTGATCGGGTTCTTTTAGGGTTGCCACAATATTATACTAAGTTAATGGCATCACTTCATTTTGCCCTAAATCATCAAATTAGCTTCAACCAATAACAACAACAAATCATATTAACCACATTCATCACATTGAATTCAATCCATCACACAAGTGGTCTTAACTACGAACTCACACGGGGATTCACATAATTCACATTGCACACGAATTTCCTAACCATGCATGCTATATGAAGAGTTTCAACTTAAGCCGTAGTCTAGGTCAAACCGCCTAATTCTCTACGACCACGCATGGGCCACCATTCTGTAACACCCCAAGCCGAGGCTCGAAATATCACGGAAATCATATAGCACAAGGTGGAAATTACAATAGAACAAGAGCTAAATGCAAATAAAGATTCAGTGAATCCATTACAATACGAAACAAGTACCAAAATACATAAGGAGCAAATAGCCATCAAAGTTTACATAAGAACATCCCGAAGATGGCAAAACGATCCTAAGTATAATGCAGAAGAGGGGGTCGATGAATCCTTGATTCATAAAGTCCAAAGCCCGGGTTTAACAGCAAGCAAGCGACTAAACTCCACGCCCAGGAATAACCTGATTACCTGAAAAGTGTACTAAGCATAGTCAACACAAGGTTGGTGAGTTCGTAGTAATGGTCCCTAAAGAACCAGCGTCAATAATCACAATGTACAAGTAAAGGCTAGACATGACTTACAGCGAGCCTCTAAGTAACACAATAACGTCCAACAACAAGATTATACAAGACAAGTGAGTGTATACTATGAATGTACGAATGATATGCGTATCAATGCAAGTACCGAATGCATAATAAGCCAACGTGCCTATCCTATGCGTGAACTCAGGTCACCTATGCAACGATATCCGCCTGTCATCACAATAATATGCTTTACTTTCTGCTTCGTAATCTTTCTTTTGATCTACAGTCATTTGCTTATACGAAGCCGCTTTTTCACCACCCGAACCAGTAGGTTCTTTGTCATTTTGCACAGTGGGATGAACATAACCAATAACAATACATATCCACATCCTTACATCCATTAACCTGCAATATGACTCGAATCTGCCCTTCCAACTGAAATATCTATCAAGGCTTATTAACTTGGGCGGTGAGTTGGCCTTTCCGGTTTCATGATCCATCAAAATTAGTTGATTCAGCAAAGATTGATAATTTACGGGTAATTGAGACGTCATTTTCTCCGAACTGTTTATAAAAACGAGGTCGTAAAAGTTCACGAGGTCGTAAAGAAAAACGAGGTCGCAATTAAATACTCGAGATCGTAATTGAACTGGCGAGGTCTTAAAGAGCTCAAGAGGTTGCAAACGAAATTCGAGGTCGTAATTAGCTACCCAGATCACAATACGAGCTGGATGAGGTAATACGAGCCCGCGAGGTCGCAAACGATGTTGGAATCCTCAGATCTCTTGAAATCGAAACCCTAAAAACCAACAATAACACCTTCGACTGCTGCAAATACAAATAGAGGTCACAAACAAGATTTCTGATTGTAAACTCGTGAAAGAATCACGTCTAAACGGCCCTAAATCAATATTGTCTATCACCAACAAGCTATAACCTTCCGGTATTAAACCAAGAGGCTCTGATACCAACTGTAAGTCCCCTGGAACGGATCGTCAATAGCTTGCTCAAGTTATCTTGAGGTGCGGAATCCCTCACAATAACTTGGTGATCAACAAAAAGCCCCTAGATCACCTGCTGCCCCGCAGATCTTCTTCGGGCTAGCGGAACAACCTTTGACGACTTAACCTGCACAAGTATGCTTGATATTTCGACAAATCTTCAACCCTAATCTCTATTAAGGTACGGTTTATATAGGTAACACCCGGCATGGGCTTCAGCGAGACGGCCTCGCAAATGTAGCCCAACCCGTCACTAATGCGAGGTCGCATTCTGTGATTGGCCTCGTATTTGACCGTGCAAATACGGAGTCGTATTCCCTATGTGAAATGCGAGGTCGCATTTCACCCTTAGCAGATTTATTACACATCTGTAGAGGAACTGGATTAGCAACAGGCTCATGTGGAAAAATCTCAGTCCTGAATCTGGCAAACTCTTCAACTGTTGGTGGATTGAAGTTAATATCCACTAGAGCTCCAAACAAAGGAATATCTTGAGCACCTGGATCAACATCAAAGCGACTCTTGAGCTCATCATATGCCCTTTTTACAATAGATGTCACTTTCAGGACCAACTTAGTAGCAGGCAGATTAGGAATATGATGGTTGATGATCATCACAACGAATATAGGATAAACCATAAACCTATGCCCTTGCCTGGCAGTCGTTTGTTTCCTTAATTCGTTGAAGAAATACTTAGAAAAACTATATGGTTTGTTGTATACTAGACCAACCATCTGAGCTTGAGATTCTTGATTAAGTGTATCCCATCCGGTTCTTCTACTACACAAACTAACCAATAGTACGTGTGCTAAGTATCTCCACCTTCCAAAGAATCCCCGCTTCTTTAATGTTCCCACATTCAAGTCATCAGCATAACCCATCCGTGTAAATCCTCCAATAATAACCTCTCTACTGAAAGTAGTAGGTCCATTCTCTCCTCCTTCTTGATCTACTGTACCTAAACTCAAGATATCAATAAGATCATGAGCTGAGAACTTGATGGTCTTGCTAGTAACCACAGTCTCTATCACCTCCTGAATAGCAATCTTCTTATGCCTTGCATTCTCCCAAAACTCTACCAGGTATGACTCATAAAGCACAGGTGAATGAGTAAGAATGTGATGAATTCTTGATCGCTTCAAAAAACTGAAAATGTCATGATAATACTCTGTTCCATCTTGATTCTCATCCAAATTGATCACAAAGTTATGACCTGATACAAATTCTCTTGCCATTTCTGTAATCAATAACAAATAATTAATTACCAAATATGACATTAAAATTCATATGCATAACATATACGATTAACTTAAATTATCTCTGTAATCAAGTTAAAATACAATTAACATAAATTATCCCTGTAATTTAGTTTAGATAGAATTAACATAAATTATCCCTGTAATTTAGTTAGCTTGTATTAAATTATCCCTGTAATTTAATTAAAAAATAACTCATTTTCAATTTTTTATGAAAATAAACTTTTGAAAATCTGTTAAGTCAAATACGAGGTCGTAACCCTGTACGAGATCGTATTTCATGGTCAAAATTACAGTCAACCAAACTCTAAAATACGAGGTCGTATTTTCCAATTTGGTCCAGGTCGTAAATCCAACTCGCAATCTAGAAGTCAACAATAGTCAAAATAAATTAACAAATACGAGGTCGTAAATCTGGGCTAGCAAACCCACTTTTACGATGTCGATGTACTGTTCATCTTCTTCATCGCGATTTTACGATTTACCCAACCAAAACTTGTAAAAATTGCTTCTATACATTCGTATTCAAGCGATAAAGTTACCCCAACCCTTATTTTTACCCAGAAAACATCAAAATCGAAGAAACTAAGGAAACCTAATTCGAAAATTTCGAATCCTATTTTCTTGATTTTTTTATTGCATGGTTAACTATATTACGATTAGATAGTATACCTAGATTCAGTTTTTCACAAGGAACACAACGATATACTCGAAAAACACTTGATCTAATTGTATCTATCAAATCTTAATCGGGGTAGCAAACTCTATTTTCGGGGTCGTAATGCTCTAAAATTGGTTTTTAATATGTGAGGTCGTATTAGGGTTATCTGGTATATATACCCACTCGACCCGAATGGGCTTGGGTCAACCCGGCCCACTCAATTACGAGGTCGTAATTAAACTTGGCCCAATAGACCAATTGCGAGGTCGTATTCTGCCATCTTCAATTACGAGGTCGTAAATACCTCCTGCACACTTTAAAATCAAATTTTCGTCAAAGTTTCTGAATAATTGATTAGCGTTTACCACGAACTTCCTGGAAATATGAAAATTAAAATGACCAAACCTGTAGGCATCAAATTTTCATCTTTTCCTCGATCTTCGTCTTAAACCTGAAAAGTTAATAAACTTACACAAAATCTATAACTTTTCCACGATCAATCTTTCCAAAACCTTTTCGTAATGAGCTTTCCCGATCTGTACCACTTGTGAAACATACTTAAAAAGTTATAAAATTGATTCGTCATTCTTATACCTCCCCCTCAATTTTATGACTAGGATGTATAACTATGATTAATCACTATAACAACAATCATTCTTATGTACTCCCCCTCAATTCATGACTGGGATATATAACTATGATCAAATAAACAAAGCAATAATCATTCTTATGTACTCCCCCTCAATTAATGACTGTGATACATAACTATGATTAGGCAAAAATACTCATAAATTCTTATAATATAAAATCTCATTATATCATATAAATTTCAAATCAATATTGTGAAATTTATATAACCTTCTACATTCACATTATGTCTATGTCTAAGGTTTTACTTAACCTTCTACATTCACATTATATCTATGTCTAAGGTTTTACCAGTACAAAGTTGATAATCTTCTATATTCAAAATAAAGTTTCTATATCTAAGATCTTCAACTAGCAGAACATAGCTATCATCATCTCGTAATTACTATATAAATAATATTATAAAAACCTGATGATCTTAGCTTTGTCTTGACCATTGCAGTCTTTTGCCTTTAAAATCCTTCCTTTAGATTGACTTCTCTGCAAATATACTGAAAAAAATAACTTTGAGACAACAAAATTATATTGCTATACCCGAAACTCGATCTTCTGGAACTTCAGATTTGATCAGCAAACTTCAAACTCTCTGTATCGTCATGATAATCAACTAATGCACCATAGCTCATTGTAGTTCTCCCCCTCAACGATAAATCCCTCCGAATTAAGCATATGCAATCTTCCTTCTTGGATCTATTGCTCGAGTCCCTGCTCGCCTTGCATAACCGGCATATAATGGAGAAGTAGAATTTCCAACAATCAATCCTGAACTAGTTGACTTCCATGAAAACCAGAAACTTTGAAACTTGAAGCTCAAACTGTAGGAACATGGATCCTGTTTCAAAAGCAATCTTAATCATGTCTCCATATCTTAACAAATCTGAATGTTTCTTCTGATTACTTGTAAAGTCTTCAGATAAAACATGTAAGATACAGCTTCTTGTGCTCACACCTGCACATACAAGCTCAAAGACACATAATCAAGATAATAATGTTATTCTTCATTATTTCATCACTATGATAGCAATGACTTAATCTAGAACTATATTTTTCATTTTCTTCTCCATTTTTTTATTCTTCACTATTATAAGTCGGTAAAAGGTCGTCACCCCCGGTTAACTTGTATTAATCACAAATAAGAACAGGCAACATGGTTGAATGCCAGTTGACTTAAACATTTACATAGTAAATGCCCTCACGGGCCCCCCGCAAATAATAAAGGGGACCCAGAACACCCAAGAACAATCGAACTAGCAATATAAACAATAAGAATGAAAACCAAAGCTAGTAGTCAATATTTATGAACCAAACATCTACATGAACGGATCAGTGTCACCTTCAATGGATTCAACTTCATCGCTATCAGACTCATCCTCAAAATCATCATCAGCAGGAACAATAGGCTCAACTGAGGGAGTACTGACCTCATCAGTGTTAATCTGACAAAGTGCATCATACTGGTTCCTAGTCTCAACACCAGGTGCAGGAGGGGTAAGAATAGAATCATGATCTGTAGTAGCCTGTGTACCTGAATGAGTGTCTGTAACTGTAGTAGTAGTTGTATGAATCTGGAGTGGTCTCTGAGGGACTGAAGCTGGAGCAGTAGGAAATCTAACTGGAGCTGATAAATATGTAGTGGCTGTAGTAGAAGTAGCTGTTGCTGGAGCCTTTCCCTTTGAATCTTGTGTCTTCTTAGGAACATACATGACCTTAGGCTTAGGAATAGAAAATGAAGGGGCCTTTTTGGGCCTCCTCTTACGTCTCTTGGGCTTCTAAAACCCATCATCTGCCTGGGCCTCTGCTGGATCAACCTGTTTAGCCCCTGATGGGCCATCCTTGGTCCCTGATGGACCAACCTGTGATGATGGAGCAGTAGCCATACGGGCTTCCATCTCTTTCTGTGTCCTTGGTCTCACACTACAATCATCAAATTTATGCCTGAAAATCTTGCAATGTGAGCACCTAGGAGGAAGCCAATGATACTCAAGTCTGAACCTTCTCACAGAATCTAAAATCTCAGCCTCAGCAAACATAGGAATATCTCTCAAAGAGTTATACTCAACCAAAATTCTAACAAATACTGCCCTACCTTTCTTGTTTTCATACATTTCAGCAATATATCTATCAACAGCAATAGGGATACCAACAGAACTAACCAAATGACTAAGAATGTCATAATTCCACATAATTGCTGGCAAATCATAAATATTAACCCATAGGGCAACCTTATCATTAGCTGGTTTGTCAAACCAGATTTCAGGTTCCCATTTCCTAAGCATGATGGGAATATCAATAAATAACCATGGCCCATTCTCAAACACATGCAGTTGACCCTGTTCAGACTTGAACTTAAACAAAAAGAAATCCCGGTCATTCAAGATCACATCCTCCAAACCAAACTTTTTCCACAAACGATTAGCATGAAATTGCACAAAAGGGAAAGCAGGATGTTTACCAATGAAATGACCAACTAAAGTATTATTCCAGCACTCACTTTGTTGCAACAAAAGATCACGTGGAATAACAGCTCTAGGAACACCAGAAGTAATAACAGGGGGAATGAATCTCAATGTACCTTTTTTGCGAATGTTAGTAGCATCCTGAAAAATAGAAGCATAAGTGCGAGGTTGTTGTGTCTTGGGACTGTCCGGGTGTCCACCAAGATCATCCGGGGTGACATCATGCTTAGGTGCATCATCTGAAGTAGTAGGAATGTCATGTGCATGATCTGTAGCTGGCTTGAAGTAAGTAGCACCTGGAGGGAACTTAGGAGGATCCGGCATAGGAGGAACAGAGGAAGCACCACCTTTTGCATGTAAACCATGCAAAGGTGGTTCTGCAGTCGAGTTCAAACCATCACCAGTCGAGTCATTCAAGTCCCTACCATCATCAACATGCGAGATAACATTTTTATCCCAAGAATCAACCACTTTTTCCATGGTGGCCGTGTCACTTGAATTGTCACAAGGTTTTTCGGTTTCAAGCTCAACACCAAAGTGTTTATCGAATTCATGAACAAGTGGGACCCGTGGCTGTGAATCTGACAACATCTATATGACATTATCTTAATGTAAAACTACAAAAGTTTATAAACCTTGAGAACACTGTCTCATTGTTCAAAATAAATGACCTAATCTATATGATTTCGTCATTTTTATGATACTAGATGTAAATACTCATAGTATGGCCTCATCAAACTAGTATATATCTCAATCAACCTTGGAATGACCTATGGACTTAGATCATCCAAAAGGGATTGTAGATGCAGATTTGTGTGACAGTAGCAACGTAGATTTGATTAACGTTTTTGTTTTTAGGAATATCTGTGTAATCGTTTAAATAATAAGTCATTAGGACTTACGTTAGTGTTTAATGATTACGTTTGAACTTTAATATAAGATCAAGTTATGGTTTTATTATGTTTGTGTGTTATATAATTGTTTTGCAGGTACAAGAATGTAGAGCCAAGGTTTATAAGTGTCGTAGAACACTTAAACGATGGCTGAACGTTATGTACAAGCGAAATAAGCAATCCAAGAAACACGTCCTCGTGCTGACGTCAGCAGCATGTAGGAATGTCTTCGTGCTGACGTCAGCAGCAAGGCTGTATGTCTCGTGCTGACGTCAGCAGCATGTAGGAATGTCTTCGTGCTGACGTCAGCGTGAAGACAAGGCTGTTTGGTGGATCGGGCCTTAGCCACTTCGTGTGAAGCCTTTAATGGAATGAAAGGAGAATCTCTTGATGAGATAATTGCTCGATTAAGTCATCTGACAACTGAGTTATCATATTTTGAGGTTGTCTATCCTCAGACTGAGTTAGAAGATAAGTTTTTGGATTCACTACCAAAAATATGGACTGAATATGTCCATCACCTTCAAGATGACAAGGAATACAGTTCATGGGATTTCGAAACAGTAGTCTCCAAACTTAAGAATAGAGAAATTAAGAGAAGAATCAAGGATACTCATGCAGATTTTACTCAAGATCCATCTTTATATCATGCTTCTTCAGTTCATTTGGCAAGTACTAGCTCAGGATCTAATGCATTTCTAAGTGGTGTTGATGCTACACCAATAGTTGATGCAGAAGGAATTGCAGGTTATATTGCATATGACAATTCCACAACTAATGTTAAGAGCAATACTCAGTCATATCATTCCATGCCAATAAGTATGAGCTCTACAGAGGGAAGAATGAATCTCTACTCAGCCTTCTGTTCGGCTCATGAAGCTTATATTGGTGGAAAGGTTACTGATCCTGCATTGATTGATGATGATTACAATCAGATAGATCCTGATGATTTAGAAGAAATGGATCTACAATGGCAGCTTGCAATGTTAACTATTAAAGTCAGAAGATTTTCTCAGAGAACTGGAAGATTTTTGGGTAATGGCACAAAAGGTTTTGACAAATCCAAGGTGAAATGTTATAATTGCGATGGATTTGGTCATTTTGCAAGAGAGTGTCAACGTCCAAAGAGGACTGATAATACCGTTGTTGGTAGACAAAACTACAATGAAGGCGGTATTACTCCACCCAATTACCAGAAAACTCAAGCAATGATTACTTTTCCTGCTACTCCTCAACAGCAAGGTTCTCCGCAGCTTCTGGAGTCCAAGGCTGTTGTTGTTCAAAATCCAGATGGTACTTATCAGTGGGATACACAATCTAAAGATACTTCAAATCATGCATTTTTAGTTGAGATTTATGATGACTATGCGCATGTTGCAAATAAAGTTGCTGAAACAATTGATTATGCTGTATACACTAGTGAAGAGAGAGCATATGAGATAGTTAAGCAGAATATGAAGAAGGTTGCTGAGATAGTGAGATCTGGGAGTGAACCTATGACAGCTGTTAAAGCTACTGAAGGAAATACTGAGTCATCTAAACCAGTTGATGACGTTTCCGAGAAGAGCATTGAAGATCAGATGAAAGAATTTGTGATACCTGAAGGTATGACAACTGAAGATTTTATTGCATACATGGCAGACTGCAAGGCGGCAGATCAGAAAGGAGAACCAAGGAAGCCTATCAGTCTTTGGTATGTTGACAGTGGATGCTCTCGGCACATGACAGGGGACAAGAAATTGTTGTCCAACTATGTAGATATTAATGGTTCTTATGTTAGTTTCGCTGGTCCCAAGGGCGGCAATATCTCAGGCCAAGGTGATGTTGTCAATGGGAAAATTACATTGGAGAAAGTCAATTATGTGGAACAACTATCTCATAATCTCATGAGTGTTTCTCAGATTTGTGACAGGGGGAATCATGTCCATTTTACTGAGAAGGAAGCACTTATTTTGAAACCTGGGTATGTTATTCCTGAAGACTGGATCTTATTGAAAGCTCCTAGGAAGAAAGATATCTATGGCCTTATGTTAGGTGTTGATGATTCGAAGGAGCCAATTTGCTTATTAACAAAAGCAAATGAATCTGAATCTTTATTATGGCATAGAAGAATGGGACATATTCATTTCCGAAAGATGAATGATATTGTCAAACATGGTTTGGTTGAAGGTGTTCCATTGAAAAGGTTTGAGATGGAAGATAAATGTGTACCTTGTCTGAAAGGTAAGCAACAGAAGTCTTCACATAAACCAAAGATTGAAAATTCTATTGCCAACCCTTTTGAATTACTTCACATGGACTTGTTTGGTCCTGTGAATGTAAGAATATAGGTGGGACGTACTATTGTTTGGTGGTTACTGATGATTACTCAAGATTCTCATGGGTATTCTTTCTTCAAACGAAAGATGAAACTCCACAGATTTTGATAAATTTCTTTGTCGAAACTGAAAATATTTATGGAGTGCGTGTTAAGAGAATTAGGAGTGATAACGGAACTGAATTCAAAAATAAAATGTTGGAAGTCTTCTGTATGTCCAAAGGAATCCAACATCAATTCAGTGCACCGTATGAACCACAACAAAATGGAGTTGCTGAAAGAAAGAATAGGACTCTAATCGAAACAGCCAGAACAATGCTTGCTGATTCAGGGCTTCCTACTATGTTTTGGGCAGAAGCAGTAAATACAGCATGTCATATTCTAAATCGGGTTTTGGTAGTTAAGCGTCATAATAAGACATGTTATGAGCTTCTACATAAGAAGAAACCAAATTTACAGAATGTCGAACCATTTGGTGTTCCGTGTACCTTCTTGAAATATCTTCCTCAGTCAAAGTTTGATCCAAAGGTTGAAGAGGGATTTTTCATGGGTTATAAACCGGGTACTTCAATTCGAAGGGTTTACAATCAACAGACAGGCAAAGTTGACTTAGGTACTAATGTCAAGATTGTCAGTCATAAACCTGCTATTCATTCTGGAACTGGCAAGAATTTCGATTATGATAGTGTGTTTAGTTTGTTACACGGTCCTGCTTCTTATTCAGGTCCTGACAAAGTTGATGAAGTGATCATTTTAAGAGATCATATGGATTATACTCCTACATCTCCTCCTGTTCAAAATGTTGATACTACTCCAACCAAAGTTCAGTCTACTACTGTTGTTGGCAAAAGTAGTAAGAACAATGATAAGACATCAGACATAGATGTTAATGAACCTGAGAACACTACTCCAACTAATCCTTTAAGGGTTCCATTGCCAGATGATGATCCTATTTCTGAAGAATCGAAAGATGATTTTAGTTCTCCAGAATTTCAAATTCGTTCGAATTTAGGAGATAATCTAAATGTTGATTCGGTTCCTCAATATCGAATAAATAAGGCTCATCCTGTAGAAAATATTCTTGGTGATGCTTCAGAGCCTGTTCGAACTAGAAATCAGTTAAATAAGGAGATGACTAGTTTATTTTGTGAAGTAAAGGATTCAGGACGAATAACTGAATGTTTGTATTCCTGTTTCATTTCACAAGAAGAACCTAAGAATGTTAAGGCTGCACTTCAAGATCCTTTTTGGCTTGCAGCTATGCACGAAGAATTAGCTCAATTCGAGAAACTTGGAGTATGGGAGTTAGTAGATGTGCCTAGAGGTAAAGAACCGATTGGAACTCGTTGGGTATTCAAATGCAAGCGAGATGACAAAGGGATCGTTACAAGGAATAAGGCACGTTTAGTTGTTCAGGGGTTTGCACAACGAGAAGGATATGACTATAACGAAACTTTTGCGCCAGTTGCCCAGATTGAAGCTATAAGGTTATTTTTAGCCTATGCAAGCTTTAAAGGTATAAAGGTGTATCAGTTGGACGTTAAGAGTGCCTTCTTGTATGGTGAAGTTAAAGAGGAAGTGTATGTTTTTCAACCACCGGGGTTTGAAGATCCTAATTATCCAAGACGAGCATATCGACTTGATAAGGCTCTTTATGAATTGCATCAAGCACCCAGAGTGTGGTATGAAAAGTTGTCAACACATTTGTTGACAAATGGTTTTACAAGAGGATCGATAGACAGCACATTGTTTATCAAATGGCGGAAGCAAGATTATTTGATTGTACAAGTTTATGTTGATGATATCATTTTTGGTTCATCTAATGTAAAGATGTGCAAAGAATTTGAAATGAGCATGAAAAAGCAGTTTGAAATGAGTGCTATGGGGGAACTACAATTCTTCCTTGGACTGCAGGTTGATCAGAGGAAAGATGCATTTTTCATTCACCAGTCTAAGTATGTCGATGACATCTTGGAGAGGTTTCAAATGTTAGAATCCAAGACATATGGTACTCCTATTCAGCTAAATCATGGTTTAGGGGTTCTTGATCCTAAAGATATGCCTGTTGATGCAACTTATTATCGTGCTATCATTGGCTCATTGATGTATCTGACAGCTTCGCGACCGGATATTATGTTCGCTGTTTGTCTTTGTGCTAGATTCCAAGCTAGTCCGAAAGAGTCACATTTAGCTGCAGCAAAGCATATCCTACGTTACTTGAAAGGAAACCAAGGGCTTGGTCTATGGTATCCTATGGGAGGATCGTTTGAGTTTGTTGCATATACTGATTCAGACTTTGGCGGTTGTAACAACGACATGAAGTCTACAACTGGAGGATGTCAGTTCTTAGGTGGGAGACTTGTATCGTGGCAGTGTAAGAAGTAGACATCGGTTGCTCAGTCTTCATGTGAGGCAGAGTATATGGCTTCTGGTAGCTGTTGTTCCCAGGTATTGTGGATTCAGCAACAACTACGTGACTACGGTATGGATTTTCTTGATACTCCTATTAGAATAGACAATAAGTCAGCTATAGACATTACTAATAACCCTGTCATGCATAAAGTCACCAAGCATATTGATATTAGACATCATTTCTTACGTGACTGTGCCCAAAAGAAATTAATTCATTTGGAAAAGGTTATAACTGATGATAGTCTAGCTGATTTGTATACTAAAGCATTTGATAAGACTCGCTTTGAAAAGCTGATTCTTCTCAATGGTATGAAGAATGCTGATTCATATTAGATCTCTCAAAGAACTATTTTTTTTGTATATTTTATATTATGTCTTAGTTAAGTCTGTAAATAGCTAGAGTCATAAAAAATACAAAAAGAGTGTCTAGTTTAAATTCTGTATATAATTAGTGTCATAAAAATATAAAAAGTTGAAAATGAGAAAAACAAAATAAATAAATAAGATAGAGATTTAAGTTGATGCATTCAGATGATTAGAAGTGAGGATACTTTAGCTTTTAAGCCTACTTAATCGTAATATAACTGCTTAGTTCAGTGATTACAATTTAGGATGTATCGGTAGACACAAAGTACCAAGGTTTCCTTATAATCTGAACTTAAATGTATACAATGTTCTTATGGGAAACATATTCAGATATATGGCTGAGAATGCTTGTTCTTAAAATAGACAAGTCCTTTAAATCTTATGAAAGATCTTGCATTGTAATTATGTATATTTGGTCTTTAAAAAGAAGGTCTCGGGTACATATATGTGTATGTATTGCTTTTTCGGATGTATATTTGTGACAAGATATGCAAATATCTAATAAAACTATAAATTTGTTGAAAATATGAAGCTAATGTGGCCTTTGAGATTCGAACAAGTAAGTCCTTGGGGTGTCTTTGTATACCTAGCCTACCTAAAGCTTCCAACTTGGGATAGGTTGTCAGAAAGTTCGCTACACGGGTCTCATCGAAAGTCACGGGTTTTCATAAGTGCTTAAAATAAATGTCACAACTATGCAAGTACTTGGCATTATGCAATGTTGAGTATATTTCCGTACGTGAGTCAAGTAAAGTCGCTTTGCGCGTGAGGAATCACCGACCTGTCACCGCTGACTTGATTCTTAAAGACTTTCTCACCTTACTCACCAAATGTCTAAATTTTAGTGCTTGTGTCGATTGTGAGAGTGTATCTGAATGTGGGTCACATAAGTTCGCAAACTAAAATTGTGGCATGAGTAACTTACTAGGTTACATGGTGACTGTCCTTGGCTCAAGTAATACGAAAGTGCCACAACCCAAAGGAAACTGGAAGTACCGAGTGTTTAAGAGGACAAACATACCGGTAATCGTGGTTGAGTCATTGTTCATAACTAATAATAAGAGAATTATTTCTCACCCGCAGGCTTATGTAATTGCTAATCTGATCTAATCAGCAGAAACTTAGAATTTCTTGTATATAAATAATGTAGTTTAGATTTAAAGTGTTTAATTTTATTTTTATTTTTATTTTATTTTATTTTTGTTTTTTTACTAACGTTTTAGTTTTGTGTCAGTTTGTAGTGTCAAACTAGTTCTTATTGCACGAGAGATTTAATAAGCATCTGATAATTCCATAAAAGAAGTTATATGATCCTTAGTGGATTATATGGGTCTTGTTGCTTATGGTATATGTGTTTAAAAGATGATATTTTTCTAATTAAGACATAAGTTGTTTAATTTAGAAAATGACTTTTGGATTGAAATTGAAAAGTCAAAATATTTTTGAATGTGTTTCAATATATGTTTGAGATTTCAATTGTTTTTGGTTGATAAGTATGCTTGACAAAGATGTGACTTGCCTTAGATCTTATTTTGATTGCTAGGTTAAGATTTTGATTGTTTTTGCATGCTTATGTTACTAATTATGTTATTTCTGTTGATTTTGATGCATTAATGAAGTTTGTTAAGTGTGCAGGCTACAGATAATGAATTTCATTTAAAAGGAAAATGACATCAAAATTTCAGATCGCGATTGAGGACAAAATCGTCTCCTCTTGCCCATAGAATTGCATTGCAACGGACAATAGTCTATGCATGTAACATGCTACAAGGGTTCATAACCTTGTAATAACCTAGAACTTGGTGTAATAGGTTATAATTGTTTTATCAAGATCACAACCTAAGACTTATTGTGATAGGTTGGTGATATGATACATAATTTGTAAGGCATTATACATTGAATGTATTTCGATGTAAGTTTGCTCTTGTTAAAGTTAAACATCAATGGAAATATGATCGATTTTATGTCAAGATTATAATGTAAGATTAATTTGATACATTATTTTGATGACAAGATTAGTACGGATGATGTATGGTAAGATTACATTTTCGAGCAGATACAAGTTTCAGGTAACAAGTATCTACAGGTTTATGTTTTCTGAAAATTTGTAATTTTTCTTTGTTAAGTTTTCTGAAAATTTGTAATTTTTCTTTGTTAAGTTTTCTGGAAAATTTATGAATTTTGGTTAAGTGTGCAGCTCGATTGTGATTAATTTGAAGTTCGTCCGTGCTGACGTCAGCATGTTTCACGGTGACGTCAGCAAGAGCCCACGAAGTTCTCTTCGGCCCGGCCCACGAACTTAGATATAAATATGGGTTTTAACTTTTAATTAATTACCATTTACGAAATTAAACCCTAAAGTTAATCACACGAACTAGTCTCCTTCGCGTGCACTGTTCATCCGTTCCACTTTTCGATCGATTTCATCTTCTTTTTGTGTTTCTTATCCAGATTCGTTGGTAAATTCATGATCTAGGATAGTTTAAAGATGTTTTAACTTGGAATACCATCGATTTTAAGTCGTTATAATGCCCAAATCTCGACTTATTACTTCGCGTGAATAGTATAGTGGACGAATTGAATTTTTGATCTTCAGTTTTTGATGATTTGACTTAAAATTGGACTTAAAATTGGATTAAGTGATGTTTGTACACCTTATATCTAACAAAAGTTTGAATTAACATGTTTAAAATCAAGATTAATTGAAGAAAATATGCTTTGGCCACTGTTCACACGAACTTCGCGAAGAACTTCGTGTTCACGAAGTTGTCTTCGGATTCATTTTCTGGGCTTAAACTACATAAAATCAAGTCCAAGTTGATATAAACTTTGATTTTAATCGATTTTTATAACATATGGAGATGATTTTTGTGTTAGTATATTAGGCTCGTGCTGACGTCACACGAAGAGGATTTGTTCCTCGTGCTAACGTCATCACGAAGTTGATTATTTTTTTAAAATTTTTAATTTTTCTGTTTTTCTTTTCGTTTTCTTTTTATTTTATGCAGGTATGACAGGACATGGTGCTAATGCTCGTGTCTTTCGTTTAGTTTTACGATGTTCTACATTATCTCGCACGCTCGCGTATTCGATTTTCTCTTACCGAGAACCCTCCATTGATCAGAGACTATATTACTCAGTTCTGGAATTCAGCCAGACAGGTGCAGATGGGTGCTCATACTGTTATTCGCACTACTGTTCAGGGACATAATATTGAATTTTCTGCTGGAGAGTTAAGGACTATATTAGATCTTGGTAATGATGAGTTAGAGCAAGGTCCTACAGAGTATGAAGAAAGTTTCTGTGACGGTGCTCTAAGACGTATGGGATATGCTGGTTTGATTAAGCATCCTTATCCCAAATCTAGTTTGAGAGGCAAATGGAGATTGCTTGCCTACTACTTGTTGAGATCTATTAGTCATCGTGGTGCCGGTTATGATCAGATGAATATGCAGTCGGCTTCTCAACTTGTTGCTCTTGTATTGAACAAGCCTTACAGCTTTTCTCAGTACATTTATGACAGTTTTGTTAGACAATTGAGAGCTTATGGGAACGAGAAGAAATTCTTTCTTTTTCCGAGATTTGTCATGATTATTATCAGACACAAAGCAGCTATTTTACCATTCGTTGGTGATACGTTTAATTTAGGTCATGTTACTCACAGAGTGTTTAATGACATGATGTCACACTCTGCTGGTAATGTTCCAGCAAATGTTGATAATCCACCATTGTTCGGACATTTGTTTAATCCAGACTATGTTGCTCCAAGACAAGGTTGGGAAGATGAAGAACCTTTTGCTGCTGTTGATGATGATGCTCAAGATCAAGATGATCCTCAAGTAGAGAGAGCTGATCAGTTTGAGGGATTGAATGAAGTTCCTTTATTTACTGATGTTCCGGAAGATGATTCAAAAATGGATGTTGTGAGTCCCTTAAATTACGAGATGGTTAAGCAATGAAAGTGTAAAATACAACAAGTCTAATAATCACTAGATTGGACTAGTATTACTTGTAAATAAAGATGCAAGATATATAAACAAAGTAATACAAGACTTAAAGCAATAAACAAATAAAGTGGACCATTATGTATGTCTCATGAGTATTTCATTTATTGATGTTTAAATAAAATACAAGGTTGTTGCGGAATCAAGATAACACAATTAAGTGTATATCCTAACAACCTATGAGTTACAATATGATCAATATTTGTCAAATAACTCTTTAGGATCGAGATACTTAAAGTTGTGAAGTATCCCTGTTTAAGATCGAGAGTATTTGGACAAATTCACTTTCATGCAAAGTGTTATGCTAAAAAAGTATTTTTCTCAAGGATATGACTTTGTATTTATAGGCAACAAAATTCACCAGTGAATTTTGTGCCGTACAAATATGGTTGTATACATTTAATGATCCGACAAGAACATTAAATGTATTGGATAAGGAATAAGGATAAAGTCACATCAAGTGCAAGTGTATCCTTTTATCCAACCACCTTAACACACGTATACTTTGTTAAAGAACAAGTGGATTGTTCTTTGGAACTTGTGTTAAAGGCATAAGTCAAACCTCGATATCAGTGTTCAGACTTGTAGTATCTAGAACACTGACAATCCTCCAGTGTGAAGATCTGGTAAGACTTTCCAGTGGACTCCGCCATTTGTTAAGTCTTCTTCCTTTAGACTTCAGTCTTTGACTTCAGTCAGAATGTCTTCAGTAGAGTAGATCTGGACTGGGGTGAAGTCTTCAGTGAGCTACTCTGGAGAATGCTCCAGAGTACCTATACAAGTAAATGCTCACTAGTCTTCAATTATTTCTGGACAAATCTTCAGAGGGACTCCAGATTCCAAGTCTGGAGTAGGTCCAGTAGAGAAACGTTTTCTGGTCAGATCTTCAGCGAGGCTCCAGTAGTCGAGTCTGGAGCGAGACCAGCAAAACAAGTTTTCTTAACAAACCTAAATAAGGTTCCAGTAGTCCAGTCTGGAGCCAGTCCAGTAAGTCTGGACTAAATCTGGACCTAACAGATGCTCTAGAGGAGGATATTGATGATCCGGCAAATCTTGTGATGCCGACTACTAGGGTTTCTAATTCTACCTCTGCTCCAGTAGATGTTGTTGGTCCTTTTGAACCACATATTGTTGCTGTTAATGCTGATGAGGGTTCATAAACTGAAGATGCAGATAGGCCACTGAAGAGAAGAAGAAGACAAGGGAAAGGGATTGACGTTGTTGAGAAGATTCAAGCCCTTCAGCGACCTCAGTCAGAGATTGATAGTTCCTGCTCCTAGACCTCGTTTTACTCCTACTCAGGCGTTAGTTCCTGTTGCTACAGCTATGGATCATCTGTTGTTACCATTGCAAAGACCGCAGATGCCTCCATCAGGAACTTTTCATGTTCGTATGCCTTTATTTGAGACTACGATGCCACCACCTGCTTCTACATCGCACATTGCTTCTACTTCAGATTCAGCTTTGCCAATACAAGTTCAGCTGAGTCGTATTGTTTCGGAGAAGAAGTTGTTAGAGATGCGAGTCACATCGTTGGAGAGAAAAGGCCGAGAACCAAGTTCACGATTCGTTTAGATGGTTCCCATGCTAGAGTTGTCACTGAGGCTACGACTGTTACGACTACTAGAGCTCCAGAGTCGTCAGTTCGTCAGGAGCCAGAGCTGATAGTTCCTGCTCCTAGACCTCGTTTTACTCCTACTCAGGCGTTAGTTCCTGTTGCTACAGCTATGGATCATCTGTTGTTACCATTGCAAAGACCGCAGATGCCTCCATCAGGAACTTTTCATGTTCGTATGCCTTTATTTGAGACTACGATGCCACCACCTGCTTCTACATCGCACATTGCTTCTACTTCAGATTCAGCTTTGCCAATACAAGTTCAGCTGAGTCGTATTGTTTCGGAGAAGAAGTTGTTAGAGATGCGAGTCACATCGTTGGAGAAACAGTTGAACCTCCAAGCTGCAAAACATCAGGAAGAGATGGACATTATGACAGCACTTGTTCATTCTCTTGGTGATAAAATTGACCGATTCTTGTCTCAAGGGGGAGATAAAGATGGTTGTAAGGATGATGAGCTAGCAAAGAAGCAAAAAGATGATGATCAAGATCCAGCTCAAGATCCAAATCGAAGTCAACCAAAAGATGGTGAGACAGAGAATCAAGGTCAAGGTCAAGATACTAATGCTGATGCTGTGATTAATTCAGAGACTGCAGATGTTCAAGGGGAGTCGCCAAGACAGAAGAGTCAGAGATTGCTGGTACATCTGGTGCTAGTACATCTGGGACTCAGAAAGGAAAAGTTGTGATGGCTGCTGCTCCAGATGCAGATCCTGAAGATCCAGACAACTCGTCAGATGATGAAGATTCCAATTCAGGTAACTCTAATTCTAGTAAACATCCTGATTATCATAATCCACGGAGTGTGAGATCAGAAGAAGATAGAATAGAATGGGAGATTGCAGAGAAATTTGGGAATGATCCTCATATTCGAGTTGAGGCAGAAGCTAAAGTATGGGAAAGTCATAACTTTGAGGTTGATCAGGCTAATATTGATCTTGATAGTGATGAATGGTCAGATACAGATCGTCATAAGAAAGAGAGAAAACGATTAATGATTGTAAATCGTTTACCGTTTGTCTCTGGTTCTAGTTCTGATGATCCTGAAGACTCAGATTATCAACCTTAATGTTATTAATTTTTGTTGGTTAAAATAGATAAAGATTATAAGATAAATATTGATGTAATTGTTACATTATATTTATGATATAATATTATTTATTTTATCATGTTTTATGTATTTATACTTATTTTTATGTCTTGACTTATATATTTTATGTTCTTTTATCTTTGTATGTTTGAATATGTTAAATTGCAGATAAGCTTCAAATAGGTGCATTGGACGATATTGATCATGTTGATGATGACTTTGATAGTATCATTGATGAAGATCTGGAAGAAGGAGAATTTGTTTCTGAAGCTGATAGACAAAGGTTGATGGAAGAACCTTATGATTTCAATCATGTCTTTAATGAAGATAGAGACATTCCGGTTGAACCAATAGCTGAAGAGGAACATTTCAGACTTAATCCGATCAGAGAAAGTCCAGATGATCCAAAAAATTCTGCAAAGTTAAGATTCAAAGTGTTTGCAAAGATAGTGCATGAAGAACATGAATATATTGTTGATCTAGGCTGGAAGATAAATGCTACGCGAGAGTTTAATATTAGAAATTTTATTATACCTCCGGCGGAGCAAGACCCTCAGTTTTGTATAAATAGATGGGTTCCAGTTTATAGAGGACGTACTGGTATGCCAATGGATGGATTTAATAAACCGTCGATGTTTTGGGAGTTTATCTCAGACAAGGACGCACCTACGTATTTCTCAGTGATACAGAGTTGGTTCTATGATCATAGAATTAAGCTATTTGTTATCAAGAGAAAAGAAGGTTGCCAGTATATGTCAATCAGTGCAAGACATTTCCAAAGTCTTAGTGAATCTGATTTGATAGACTTAGGAAGGAGATGGTTCGTTAATCTTCAAAAGAATGGAAATGCTGATTATTATTGGCAGAGATTCCAAAGAGAAAGAATTTGGCATTTTAGTGAAAGAGGTTTGAAGCCTGAAGATAGGTTGATTAAACCTAGGCCAATGAAGAAGATTACAAAACCAGATGGCACAGTTCATTTTGTTCAAAGAAAGATTGAATGTGTTAAAGAAGTTCCTGCTATCAAATGGGATCAAGATTTGCTGACAAACATGACTTATTGGCAGATAGATATCAAGTCAGGCGAAGCACATATGTTTGTTGATGACTCAAAGAAACAGATGTTGTTGCGCATGTATGATCCAATGCAAGTTGTCAATTTGTCAAGAGGTGATCAAAGAAGATTGATTGAGACACCTTGTTCAGCTGTTAGATTTTGGAGAACAGAAGTTAGACGCTATCAGAATATTCTTGGTTTTTGTTTGGTCGAGAAAATTCATGCAAATAGCATAAGACTTTTGTTTGATGGTCGAGTTTGAAGTTCAAGATTATAGGACTTGTTAAAAAAATCTAGTCGCTAATGTCAAGGGGGAGTCTGTAGATGCAGATTTGTGTGACAGTAGCAACGTAGATTTGATTAACATTTTTGTTCTTAGGAATATCTATGTAATCATTTAAATAATAAGTCATTAGGACTTACGTTAGTGTTTAATGATTACTGTAAGTCCCAACTCAATAGATGGTACTACCTGAAGACACCTCTATGTCGATGGTGGAGTTACTTTGCAATATAAACGCTGAACTGGAGACGACCAGTTACAGAGAGTATATACCAAGTTCTAGATAGATTACTTATTTAAGTGACAATAAGTAAAGAACAATGCAATAATATAAAATACTTGTAAAGGAAATTGGTGAGACAATATGTAATTTTCAAGTGTAATTTATTTATTAACTTTAAATAAATTACAAGGTTGTTGCGGAACCAAGATAATACAAAGTATGTGAATATCCTAACAACCTATGAACTACAATTGATCTACACTTGGAATTTCTCTAAACAATCGAAACACTTAAAGTTGTGAAATGTTCCTTTTTACGATTGAGAGAAGATTGCACAAGTTCACCAAGAATATTGCAGGTTTGCAAAGTATGTGTTCTGTATATTATTCTTGTTGTGCAATGACTTGTATTTATAGGCAAAGTTAACATTGGGATGTTAACTTTGGCCGTAAAAATATGGTTGAGAACATTTAAGGAATAGCATTTAATTCCTTAAAATGTTGTGTAAAGTTGCAGTATAAAGCAACTTTACTCAACCAGCTTTATGTACCTTTTTGTACTTTATTCATAGATAAATCCTTTTATCCGTGTAATAGCACATAAAGCATAAAGTCAATTCCTCGTAATCAGTGTAAAGCTTTGTAAGAGCTTGTAAAATGAAGAATTTGAGCTTATGTGTGTGTTAGTGTGTGTAACAATGGTGGTTTGAAGAGAGAGAAAGTGGAGAGAGAAAGTGTGTTTGGCAGGGAAGATTAGTTTGCATAAATGGGGTGAAAGGTTACAAAGTTCTTAATGGAGGGGGTTTATATACATATGAGCTATTTACACTATGCCCCCTTCCATAGTAACAAGTTTACATTATAAGTACAAATTAACATAAAGGTACACAAATCAACTACTACATTTATATTTCTAACAATCTCCCCTTAGTAGTGATTTGTGAAAAATATCCAGTCTTTGTCATTCTTCAAGCTCTTGTATTCGGTCTATCTTTGTTTGGATGCCAGAACCAATTATCTCCTTCAGGTCTGTAATCAGGAACAATCATGTTTGCTTCATAGTTTCTTGGTGGAATGTTTTGAGGACCTGGAAGATGACTTGGCTCGTACTTGATCCAACAACCTCTTCTTCGACGTACGACGTACTTAGACTTCTGAACATTCTTTGCCTCTCTCATCATTCTGATACTGTCTCTGTACTCGAGTCTTTGATTGATCTTGGAGATTACTTTATCAAATACTTCCTTTTTCTTTTCATCTTGATCATCTTCTTTCAAGCACAACAAAACATTCTTACAAAATTCTAATGTTCCATCTGAATAAGAAGCAAGTTCATCCATACGAATGAAAATCTTCTTCTTTCTGCTATTCAAAAAGACAACACCGAAGGATGGTTCTTCTATGACATGACCAATACTGAGCTGTTAGGTGTCTTCGGTGTAAAGACTTTGATCTGGATATGGTACATTAATCTTTCTCTTAACAACTTCAAAACCAATTTGAAAGTCTTCAATGAAGCGTATTGAATACAGCTTGACATGTATCTTTTAACAGCTTCAAAGGCAATAACATCTTCTTTGTATCTTTGCATTGCATTCAAGAAATGGTTGTAGAGAAAGATAATGTCATCAACTGGCAGCAGCTTGAACTAAGCTTCTGTGAATTTGTACATTTTATTGTTATCTCTTTTCACATGAAAGCAAGGAATAGAGATAAAAACCCTTTTAATCAAGATTACTCTGACAAGCACCAAAATCTTGTGGTTTCTTTGTTCTTTGAGAAGCTTTGGATTGTATTGCTTAGTGAGTTTAAGAAGCTCTTTGTATTCTTCAATTTGTCTTGCTTCCTTAAACTTGTACATCGAATCCAACTCTGGTCTCTTCGTTTTGGTTACTTTGGTAGCTCCACAAAAGATCGGATAAGCTCTTTCTTCCAGAAATCTAGACTTCTTAGCTGCCTCATTTGGCTTAACACCTAGAGCAACCATTCTTTCTTTATCCCTCAAGAAGTATCCCCGATTAATAAACCTCCTTTGTTCTTCAGTCAATTCGGTTGGAAAGTAATCAGGAAGAACTTCCTTGGATATGATTGCTTCTTTCAACACTTGTTTATATGTTGACTTCTTGAAATTCTGAGATGCAGCTTCAGGAGTCTTTCTCAATTCATCAAAACTATTGAAGTCTTCAAAAGTGTAATGCTGTGGAGTTGTGCTAGCAGGAACAGAAGATTCTCCAACTTCAATTCTGCTTGAAGAACCTGTTTTAAAGTAGTCAAGATCTGGAAATTCTTCAAACATTGGTTCTTCATCAGCTTCTACATTTGCTGGAGTCTCAACTATTTCTGGCTCATCCAAGATTACATTATCTTTTCTTGCCTCATCTTCTGCTTCTCCTTCAGCATATTCCATAACTTCATTTCAATCACAAACCCTTCTTCTTCATCAACTACAACATTCTCATTCTCTTCTTCTTCTTCTTCATCACTATCAGCTCCAAACACTTCATAAAATTTTCTTTTTATTTCAGCAACTCTTTCAATCTCCTCTGGATCATCTTCATTGTTTCTTTCATTAAATCTTTCAGTGAAATCTTTAACAATTTGATCAACTTCTCTTTGAGTTTCATCTTGGTTTCCACCCTCAGTTCTTTCTTCCATTACTACATCCTCAACATTCACATCAACTCTTGCCGAAGAATTATCAATATTAGTTTGACCTTCTCCTTGGTTCTCCCCCTCGGGGTGATCATCAGAATCAGGATCATCCCGTCGAGAAGCAACCGAGGCAGGTCGGCAAGATTCTAACGCTAACAATCTTAATTCAAATGCAGCAAGTTTAGCATCGTATACAGCTTTCTGAGATTGAAGTTGATCTTGTAGATCTTTAACTCTTCTTTCATTAGCAACTTCTCTTTCTCTTACCTCAAGAGCATTCAAAACCCCCTTCTCAGTCATAGTCAACAAATCTCCTTCAGAACGTAGAATGCCAAGTAAAACTTCACATGCTTGATCTTTGGTTGGAATATTTGTTGTGGTTGATGATGTTTGAATAGGTGTTGGTGTTCTTTGTGTTTGGGTAGGAGGTGGAGTAGCCAACCCGGGGGTTGTTTGCACATTTGTGGTGTGACCTAAATTCAGCGAAGCTGATTCAGGATTTCCTACGGATCCTCGGGTTATACCCTCACCAGCAGTTTCAGATTCATAGGCTTTGCAACCCGAATCAAGTTGTGTCCTAGACTGTGATAAATCACTGTCCGGGACTTGTTGTTGTTGGGAAACACCTCTCACAACACCGGGGTCACTGAGAATGCCCGTTAATACAGTCTCAGGTTGATCCTGAGGAACAGCAGTGTCACTACGGCGTTCATACTGTCCCCCAGTCTCGGTTTGAGAATTGTTACCTGCGGCTAAAGCTGGCGTGATGTTAGCTAAGGCAAGATTTCCAAGTTGTCCTAGAGGGTCACACAAAGTGGGTCCCCCTCCGCTTGTTCCGGCATCAGTACTCAACTGAGCTTGTGAATCCGTGTACCTAGGAGATCTAGACTCATGTGAACGAAATGAAGGCGAGAGGTGGGGCTGATCCTCTCTTATTTCAACACTCTCATCCTCCAAATGAGGAGAGTGTGGTGAACGTGGCTGTTTCCCGTGCGTTTGTGAGACTAACTCCTGTTGTGAGGAGTCAGAATGGCGAGGAGAGTTCGGTGCAAGCGAGAATGGGGAGTTCTCGACTTCTACCCTAGGGTTGACATCCCGGCTAGACACATTGGTTTCAACTATCGGAGGGCCAACATTTTCTTTATGCCCTTGTCCTAACCCGGACCTCTCAACCTCTCTGGTATTTTCAACTCCGCCCTCATTCCCTCTTGTTCCTCCTGCACATCTGCATCTCATGTGCTAACATTCTCAGATTGCAATTCAGATAAAACATTATCAACAATTCGTATTGCTTGCTCAACATCCACCTCTGCTGAGGCACCAATATGTTCAGATCCAGCAGACTTATGCTTTCTTTTGGACTTCTTCTTTGATTTCTTTGGTGACCTTCGAGCAATCATTTTTATTCGTCTACCAGGTATTACCGGTGGTTCATTTGGTAGTGCTGAAGCAAGCGGTGTAGGATTAAGTACGGGTGATAAACGAGGTGGTGTTAGTGTTGGTGGATTTGGTGAAACAACGGATGGTATTGGTGTAGATTGAGAAGGTGAAGATTGTGAAAATTGAACGGGTGGTGGAGATTGTGTTGTTTGAATGGATGGTGTTGATTAAGAAACAGGTGAAGAAATAGGTTCAGGTGTAACGGCTTCTTGTTCAAACATAACTCTTTTCGATTTCCTTCTCCTCTGCTCAGAAGTCCCCTCACCACTATCCCCTCTTTTTCTTTTAGTTAACCTAGGACCCTCACTTGGCGACCTATGCACAGCTTGGGTAGGAGTCTATCGGCTTTCAGACCCCATTGCTGTGGCTAACCACTCTCTATAAGTCCTAAGGTGGGGACTCTCAGCAGGAACCAGGTTTAGCAGGAATGGTGGAATTGGAAATGGTCTTGCAATTTCACTTCCTGTGCCTCTTAAGTTGGATTTATACATGGCAATTACACACTTAAAGCTGTCATCCAATTTTGGAATTTCTTCTACATTATCAAGAACGTCTTCGATAAGCAGTGTGAAGAATCTGATAAAGGGAATATATTTTCTTTCTTGTGCATCCTTTCCCTTGACAACTTGGATCATCTTATCCCATATTATCTTCGCAAAGTCACACTGCACATTGTGAGTGACTGCATAGTAAATTGATAATGAATGCTTCGTCATGAGATCAATTCCTTTCTGTGATGGCATCAAACAAGTGCTTAGAACATTGTACATCGTATGCCAGAGAGTTGCTACATTCATTCGTCTAAAATCTCTCATCGTTGCCAACTCTCCTTCATAACCCAACGAATGAACTCCAGCCAACATTTCTTCAACTGATGGTAGTTCTTCGTATTCTTCATGTTCAGGAAATCCAATAATAGTTCTGAACTCATCCATAGTGAATTTACAATTGAAAATTTCATCTTCTGACTGTAGAGAAAATTTGAAGTAGTCTGCTGTCTTATGCCTTTTACTTCCTTTTACATATTCAATTGATTCCCACAACTCAAATACATACTTTTCGGGAACAATTGCACCTCCAGTCAAAGCATTATTCAACGGATGATGGCTCAGAATCTCCGTTATGATCGGGAATTTGCAAGCAAATGGGATATGTAGTGCTTGATTGGCTTGCATTTTCATTGAATCTCCTTCTTTGAACATAGCCATCTTGGTAATTTATTATTTTTCTGTTAAGACAAACTGACCAAAGTTTTGACCAGAAAATTCATTTTAAACACAGAAAAATAACAACACATACCAACATTTAAGAAACACATTTATTACACATAGACAATGTTTTGCATATATATTAAAAATGAGAAAACAAAGTAGTACACAAAGGCGTTCGATACCTTGCATCTCACCCAAATATATATAAAAAACATGACAATATATAGGATCACATAAGTATTAAAAGATAAGAAAACAAGGTAGTGTGAGTCCCTTTAATTACGAGATGGTTAACCAATGAAAGTGTAAAATACAACAAGTCTAATAATCACTAGATTGGACTAGTATTACTTGTAAATAAAGATGCAAGATATATAAACAAAGTAATACAAGACTTAAAGCAATAAACAAATAAAGTGGACCATTATGTATGTTTCATGGGTATTTCATTTATTGATGTTTAAATAAAATACAAGGTTGTTGCGGAATCAAGATAACACAATTAAGTGTGTATCCTAACAACCTATGAGTTACAATATGATCTATATTTGTCAAATAACTCTTTAGGATCGAGATACTTAAAGTTGTGAAGTATCCCTGTTTAAGATCGAGAGTATTTGGACAAATTCACTTTCATGCAAAGTGTTATGCTTAAAAGTAATTTTCTCAAGGATATGACTTTGTATTTATAGGCAACAAAATTCACCAGTGAATTTTGTGCCGTACAAATATGGTTGTATACATTTAATGATCCGACAAGAACATTAAATGTATTGGATAAGGAATAAGGATAAAGTCACATCAAGTGCAAGTGTATCCTTTTATCCAACCACCTTTACACACGTATACTTTGTTAAAGAACAAGTGGATTGTTCTTTGGAAAGTGTGTTAAAGGCATAAGTCAAACCTCGATATCAGTGTTCAGACTTGTAGTATCTAGAACACTGACAATCCTCCAGTGTGCAGATCTGGTAAGACTTTCCAGTGGACTCCGCCATTTGTTAAGTCTTCTTCCTTCAGACTTCAGTCAGAATGTCTTCAGTAGAGTAGATCTGGACTGGGGTGAAGTCTTCAGTGAGCTAATCTGGAGAATGCTCCAGAGTACCTATACAAGTAAATGCTCACTAGTCTTCAATTATTTCTGGACAAATCTTCAGAGGGACTCCAGATTCCAAGTCTGGAGTAGGTCCAGTAGAGAAACGTTTTCTGGTCAGATCTTCAGTGAGGCTCCAGTAGTCGGGTCTGGAGCGAGACCAGCAAAACAAGTTTTTCTGTTAAACAATGACCAAAGTTTTGACCAGAAAATCAATTTAATCACAGAAAAATAACAACACATACCAACATTTAAGAAACACATTTATTATACATAGACAATGTTTTGCATATATATTAAAAATGAGAAAACAAAGTAATACAAGACTTAAAGCAATAAACAAATAAAGTGGACCATTATATATGTTTCATGGGTATTTCATTTATTGATGTTTAAATAAAATACAAGGTTGTTGCGGAATCAAGATAACACAATTAAGTGTGTATCCTAACAACCTATGAGTTACAATATGATCTATATTTGTCAAATAACTCTTTAGGATCGAGATACTTAAAGTTGTGAAGTATCCCTGTTTAAGATCGAGAGTATTTGGACAAATTCACTTTCATGCAAAGTGTTATGCTTAAAAGTAATTTTCTCAAGGATATGACTTTGTATTTATAGGCAACAAAATTCACCAGTGAATTTTGTGCCGTACAAATATGGTTGTATACATTTAATGATCCGACAAGAACATTAAATGTATTGGATAAGGAATAAGGATAAAGTCACATCAAGTGCAAGTGTATCCTTTTATCCAACCACCTTTACACACGTATACTTTGTTAAAGAACAAGTGGATTGTTCTTTGGAAAGTGTGTTAAAGGCATAAGTCAAACCTCGATATCAGTGTTCAGACTTGTAGTATCTAGAACACTGACAATCCTCCAGTGTGCAGATCTGGTAAGACTTTCCAGTGGACTCCGCCATTTGTTAAGTCTTCTTCCTTCAGACTTCAGTCAGAATGTCTTCAGTAGAGTAGATCTGGACTGGGGTGAAGTCTTCAGTGAGGCTCCAGTAGTCGGGTCTGGAGCGAGACCAGCAAAACAAGTTTTCTTAACAAACCTAAATAAGGTTCCAGTAGTCCAGTCTGGAGCCAGTCCAGTAAGTCTGGACTAAATTTGGACCTAACAAATTCCCCCTATTTGTTTAGAAATAATGCAAGTATTTTCAGGCTTATAGATATACAAATTTGTATGCCTGGAAAACACTTAGTAGATTTAAGTCTAAAAAATCTAAGTTACTGGAGAACACTTTATAGATCATGAGTGTTTTCAGTTTCATTCTTTTGATTTGTCTTGAAAATTTCAATCATGATGCACTGTTGTTGTAACTTCCTTGATGTTTCATTGTCAACATCTTCAATCTGCTCTTCCTCTTCACCAGATACAACCTTTTCTTTTCCTTTGACTGCCTTCAGTGTGGTAGGAATATCTGGGAAGGTTTCAAACTAGGGTTCACTGGCTTCAGTGCCAAGTGCTCTCTGGGCTAATCGTGCACTGGCATCAGTACCAGTCACTTGTTTTCTTTGAATAATGCTTTCAGTAGCAACAGCCCTTACAACTTCTTCTTTCCTCTTTCTTATCAAACTTTCTTGGACACCAGATGATGGAATAGACAATTTTTCCCCCTTGGAATGATCTCTAGTCCTGGACTTCAGATTATTCCACAATTCTTCCATCATGTGCCTGTCCAGAGAACCAAAAGTTCTTCCTTGTTCTGGCATGGAAGCAGTCATACCAGTCTTGAGTGCCTGGACTTCCCTTTTAATATTTTCAATTTCTTCTGGCAAGTCCTTTGGCAGCTCAACCTCAATCATCTGAACAACTTCAGGCAACAAGCTCTCTTGAATGTTTCTTAGAACAGAATTAAAGATATCATCAGTGATTGTCTTCAGCATATCACCCCTAAATTTTCTAATAATTTCATCACTAAGGGTGCTGATAATATCATTCTGATCTAATGTTGGCCTGCTCTCCAGAGAACCAACCCTTGTAACCAGTTTCTCAACCTCTTCTTTCAGACCTGCCAGTGGTTGAACAATTTGACTATCCACTGCAGTCTGAACAGAATTCACCAGTCTGGACTCCAAACCCTGGACTGCCACTTTAAAGTTTTCAGAATTTCGATTGGTGGCCAGTACCAGCTCATCTAACTTCTCGAACACTAACTTCTCATTCCCAGCGAAGAGGTTCATTTCTGATGCTAAGTTGTTTGACAATAAGGACTTGAAATCAGAAATAACCTGGGAAGATGACTGAAGTGATCTCTCCAGGTCCGCCACCTTACTAAGAAGGCCTTGGACCTCGGTTGAAGAAGAAGTGGAGAGACCAGAGGGTTGTTCTAGATGAGAGGTCATTCTCTCCATTACTGGTACTTGTGCCCATTCTGGCACACTTTGTTCGGTTAGATTGACTGGTGGTTGAGATTGGATTGTTGGTGGATTGAAGTATGAAGTTGTTTGTGAATTGAAGGTGGTGGAGGTGGTGGCATGTTCGATTCTGGTGGTGGTGGAGGCATTTCTGGTTCTGGTGGTGGTAAGTTTGTTTCTGGTGGGGGTGGTGGCATTTCTGGTGAACTTTCAACTTATACATTTTCTTCACCCAGAAAATTCATATCAATATCAAGGTTCTGCCCTTCAGAAATGGGAGAATCAGCCTCTTCCCAAAACATATCACCAGTAGATGTACCAACCTGTTCACCAGCCTGGACATTCAAGTCAATCTGAGCCTCTTGCTCACCAGATGCTTGTTCTTCAGTCTTGTTAGAAATATAAAATAGTGCTTAGTTGTATTTCCAAACATTGTATTTTATGTATATAATGTAAGGTTGAGGGGGAGCTTTTGTAATATACTTAGAGTATAAATACCCCTCAAGCCTTCATATTTTTGTAAGCCTGGTAAGCCTTTTCACACACATATGATAATCAATCAATACTTCTTCTCCAACACACACCTTTCTCTCTCAAGAACACACACTAACACACACACTTTCCACCATTGTTGATTATCTTACTTCCGCACTATAACACGAATTTTAATAGTTTTAACAAGTGGTATCAGAGCAAAACAACAATCTGTTGACGATCCAGAACAAATTTCAAGCAGATTGGTGCAAATTTTGTTCAAAATTGAGAATTCGTGTTCATCACCATAACCGTTTTAACTGTCACTGTTCTTCACCAATTCAACCTCAATTTTCACTCAGTTTTCCTGTTTTTGTTCACAGATACATTTCAAATCACCTCTAAAATCATCCTGTTGAGTTTCAGAATCCAAATCAAAGTATTGATCAAAATCCAAATTTTCTGGAAAGTTGATGAGATTTTGAATTTTCAGTTTGAGTTGATTTGATCTATGGAATTGTTTCTAGGGTTGTGCGCAATCATATTCTGAGCATTTCTGGGCTTGAATCAAGTTGTAACTCTCAAAATTGAGTGAAATACAAGCAAAATTGTTAAATTTTTCGACTATTTTGTCTTTTTCTGATGTTCTTGCAGATTTCCTTAAGACGATCTTCATAAGGATTCTAAGACGATCTCCTTTAAGATCGTCCTAGTGTTTACCTTGTTTTGGTATTAAGACAATCTTCCCAAGATCGTCCTAATATTTTTGGTTCTGTGTGAACTGGGTGTTGTGGATTGAAAACTTGAAGTTGTTGTGATTGGGAATCACACACTTCCTTGGGTAACTAATCTCTTTGAGATTGGTTTTGCTCAAAAATAAATTTCCAACATTTTCTATACTTAGAAAAATTTTCACTCATCTTATTAAGACGATCTTAAATCAAGACCGTCTTACTTTTTCTTAAACAATTTCTTAAAGACGATCTTAAATCAAGACCGTCTTACATTTTCTTAACTAAGTTTTAAGACGATCTTCATCCAAGACCGTCTTACCTTTTTCATCAAATTTTCTTAAGACGATCTTCTCTCAAGATCGTTCTATCATTTCTTCACTAATACTTAGAAAAATTTTCAACCAGTTTCTAAGACGATCTCCTTCAAGATCGTTCTAAGTTCCAATTTTCAAGACGATCTCCTCGAGATCGTTTCATTTATTTTATCAAAAACAACAAAAAACAATTACTAATCTTTGTTCGTTTGTTTCAGGGACAACAATGATGAATTCAGAGCTTGAAATCAAAAAGAATTTCTTAGCCAAACAACAAAAGATGAAACCATGGCTATTTGGAGATATTGATGCTGATTCTGAAGATCTCACATGCTTGATGACATCTGTCACTTCAACAACCAATCATTCACAAACTACTTCACAAACAACAACAAGTGAGGTACAATTCATTTCCAAAGATGATTACTTGACTGTCCAAACAACTGCTGATACTTTGACAAAGCAAAATATTACTTTGAAAACCAATTTGAAAATGGCTAAACAAGAGTTTGATAAAATTAATGAAGATTTTTCAGAACTCTCAATAGCTCATGAAGCTCTCAAAGTGAACTATGATTCCTTAAAAGAAATGCATTTGTCAAGTAACAGTTCTCAAGTTGTTTCACCCAATGCTCATTTGACAAACAAATGTCAAGACCTTGAAAAGACTGTCCATTCACTCAAGCAAATCATTGAGACTTTAAAGCTTGAGAAAACCAATGAATGGTTAAGAGCAAATGCAAGACAAGCTGATGTTGAGTTTCTCACAACTAAAATGAAAGATTTTAGACCTAACTGTGAAATGCATGAAAGACAGAATTCTGATCTAAACAGTACTTGTTTTCTCAAAGGAGTTGAAATTGAGACTCTTCAAAAACAAGTTGAGGATTTGAAAGCAAACATCTTGTTCTATCAAGAAAAAATCTATAAAATTGAACAAAATCCTTTTTTGAATTTCACTGCTTATTACAATAAATCAAAGATTGATAGATCAGAACTTCTTCTTGGGTTGGGTTATGAGAATCCAGCACATTTAGAAAAAATCCAAAAAGAAGACCTTGGTCCACTTTATAATGAAAAATATCTTAGACTTGGCATGATTCAAGAATTCATCAGACCATCTGAGGATGACTTTGAGTCAGATGATGTTGAAAAGACAAAAACCAAACAGATTTCAGATTTATTATGTTGCTATTAATGACACATACAAGAAAACTCATAAAAGATCCATCTATGAGTTAGAAGAAATAGACAGCATTTCAATTCCTGAAAATGAGTCTCAAAAAGATTGTTCAAAACAAATTTCAGAAAGATTTTACATTCCAACTAACATATTGGAAAAGGAAATTGAAGGTTTAAAACAAAAAATTGAGTCTCAACAACAAGTCATTCAACATCTGAAAACTCAAAATTATACACCAAAGGTAAGTGAGACCACCAAGACCCAAATGTTACATGATCTAACTTCTGTTGACTGCTCCACTTCATCCAATGGGAGTGAGAATTTTAACAAAGACATGCAGGGTGATAGCATCTCTCCTCAAGAGATACATGATATGTCCACCTCAATGCTGTCATCATTCTTTCACATTGAAGAGAAAGTTCAAGCTTTGAAAGCTAAACATCTTGCTTCTGTCAAGAAAATACTTTCTTTTGATACTCTTTCAATCACCCCTGTTGACCAAAATAAATTGAATTTAGAGCAAAAGATTGAGATTCCTACTGATCTGAAGGCTAAAGCAAAAGCATTGATTGAAAAATTGACTAACAAAACTGTTTTAAAATCAGAAGTTCAACCAAAAGAATTACAGTTTACTTATCCAGATCTTTCTATTGAAGAATTAGATAAGTTTTTGGAATCTGATCATGTTTTTGCACCAGAAGTTGAAAAAGAGCTTGAAAAACTCTCACCCAGAAAGCCTAAATCAAACAAGGAATCTTAATCTAAGTTTGCTCCAACTTCATTTTATACACACAAAAGGTCAGCATGCCCCAACTGTCAAAGGTAAGAAGGCAATTTCTGCTAACTCAAAGCTTAAAGTTGATATTTCAGCTGTTTCTAGAACCTCTGCTTCTAAAGCTATCTCTCAATCTAGTTGTTTTCCTAAGATGTCTAAAACTAGCCAAGATTTGCTAATAAAAGATACATCTAATGGTATAACTAGTTATAGAGATCAGTATGGTTGGTTCACTGTTGCAACTCAAAAGAAACAGAATATCAAAAACTCCAACAAGCAAAGAAAAAATCAGAATGTGTTTTTAACTCCTCGAACTGAATCTAAGAAGTTATCTGATAAAGGAGAGAAGAGCTTATCTAGTAACCATAAGTGGATTTCTAAATCATCATTGATAAAATCTACTAGATATGCTAAAACACAAGTTTCTGATAAATCAACAGTTAGAAGAAGTTGGATAGCTAATGATTACAAGAAGAAAGTTCCTGATAGGAAATTTGATTCAAAATTGAGTAATTTAGCTAAACCATGGTCTGTAAGAAATTCTAAATCTTCTGCTGTGATTTCCAAATCTTTGATTGTTGATTCAAATGGGATTGTGATGAATCTTACAAATAAACCTCTTGTTCGAAAACCTCATCTGTATACTTTGAATGATTCCACTAACCTAAAAGGACCCATTCAAAGGTGGGTACCTAGAAAACCTTAATTATGTTTTGCAGGTAATAAAGGTCTGTGTTAAGTATTCCAAATCTCGGGTACTGTTCAACACATGATCCTGGAATGAGTTTCTTTTCAAGAAACAATCTCAAATAAGTGCTCATTACCAATACACTTACTTGCCTCTGCATGTTCTGTACAAATCCTTCATCTCTTTCTCTTTCATTCCTTATCTGACAAACATTGATGCTATGCTTATGTGCAATGTGCTTAAATATCATGCAATGTTTGAGGGGGAGAAAAAGGATAATTCATGAATCTAAGGGGAGTTTGTGTATTTGCACTATTTGAAAATAAACTCATTGTTTATAATAGAAAAACCAAATATAAAATTAAAAAAAAAATCATAAAAATAAAAATTGTTTTTATCAATTGTTTTGTTTTGTTTAGTTTAAATAAAAGTTTTTTTTTAACAAAAACCATAAGCCCATCTCATTTCCTTTTACCATAAGCCCATTTTGTTAAAAGCCCAAAACTCAAAAACCATGACTTTCAAATCGGGTCAAAACCCACCCGACCCAACCAAATCGGTTTTCTCTTCCTTAAGGAGGAGGGAAACTGATCATTTTTTTCTTTTCCAATATTTTTCTTTCCCAGTTCCCCATACACTCTCATAAACACTCTCAATCACTTCGAAAACATTTTGGCTGATCATTGAAACAAGATAAGGGTTTTGTTGGTAATCTCATACTGATCATTTCATTCCATTACATCATTGTCATCTAATCACATCTTCAAGTAATATTTCGGCTTAGAATGTAAGATTTTTTCCATTTTTTCTTGAAAATTTCTGCTTCTGTTGATGATTATGTGATGATTGAATGATTTAGAAGCATGTTTAGGTTACATGTGTATGTTTATTACATGTTTAAATGATTAGTATTGTGATTTTGAAAATTCAAAAAACCTGCAACTTATTGTACTTTGTGAAGAAGATGACCTAAGACGATCTTCGATTTGTTTTAGGTTAGTTGTCTTGATTTTAGTGATTGAGTTGTGATTGTTTACTTGCTGTGATTCATATAAATGTTTTGTTATGCTTAGTTGTTAAAATGAATCATATTTGTGTTAAGCAAAACCTGGTTGGAAATAAAACGATTTTGGCAAAGTCGTATTATTTTCAAGTAATTTTGTTCCTAAGACGATCTTGCCCAAGACCGTCTTGGTTCCAGAACGACTTGGAAATAAGACGATCTTGCCAAGACCGTCTTAGTTCCACTTTCTCATTTATTTGCCTTGTAACCCTTGAGACCAAGACCAGGACGATCTTGTCAAGATCGTTCTAGGGTCTGTACGCTGTGTGGTAGAAGAATTGATTTGAAAAACAAATGAATGGGTAACTGAACTCGTAAGAGATCGGTTTGCTCAAAACTAATACTTTTAAATTTAAAGGGAAATCATTGAGATGATTTCACTTTATATTTTAAAGTGTTAGAATTTTTCTTTAAATGAAAATTGAAGTGAAGTATTTTTAACACTTGTTTTTAAAAACGATCTTCTACAAGATCGTCCCTTTTTCCTTCACTTCAAAATTTTTTTGGAAATAAAACCTTAAGACGATCTTGTACAAGATCGTCTCATTTTCCTTTACTTAAAACCTTTTTGTCAACAAATTGAATGTTGAGACGATCTTGAACAAGATCGTCCCATGTTCAGTTTTTCCATACTTAACAATTTTTTTCCAATAATTAAAGATAAGACGATCTTGAACAAGATCGTTTCTTTTTCTTTTCTTAACCTTTTTCAATAACAAATGATTGAAACGATCTTCTTTAAGATCGTGTTGTTTTTCCAAAACCTGAGTTCAACCTCAGGACGATCTTGTCAAGATCGTCCTAGTTTCCATACTTAGAAAAATTTTCAAATTTTTTATTTTTTAAATTTTGTGTGGTGTGACAAAATGCTTTGTATTATCATATAATCACAATATATTTGAAATACGGGGAATCGAACGCCTTTGTGTACTTCCTTGCTATTTTTAAATATATCGTACTTATATGATTATACTTAATTTTCTGAGTTTATCTTCTCATTTCAAATTATTTATAAAGAATACACTGAGTTGATCGCCTTTGTGAACCTCTTTGTATTTTATATAAATCATTTGAGTGAAACTTGTTATTTGCTATTCAAACTTTATGTGTGCGTTAAATTGTTTTATGTCTTAAATCAGAAAATTAAAAATGGATCATCAAGAAGTTATTGAATATGATGAAGAGGTTGCTCTAAATGAATCAATTGAAGAAATTCTCATTGCCGAAAACACAAGTAGCATGAGAAATAACAGAGCGTTGTTTGATCCTTTCATAGCTCCTGGTTTTCAAATAGTTCCAAGAATTCTTCACAATCATCCTCTCACATATGTTCTTACTGTTGAACAAGACTTAGCTGAAGTCTACCTTTTTGATATGTGGAGATCAATTATCTTTGTTCAACCTTATGATCCAACAAATCCAAGAGCCAAAGCTAAATCAAAATCTCCTGAACTTCGTCGTCAAGGCTACTTTCAATATCAGTTGACTTTAGGAGATAGAAAATATGAGTTTGAGTTCAATCTTGATGACTTCAGAAGGATTTTAAGACTACCTGAAGCAAACTTCAATGGACATGCTGATTATGATGACTTTGAGTCCAATGAAGAAATGTTTGCTGCTTTAATTTCTGTTGGTTATGAAGGTCCTTTATCCAGGACAAGAGATTTCAAGTTGAAAAATCTTCCAAAGATTTGGTATTATGTGTATTCCATCCTAAGCAACTGCTTAACCCCATACACAAGAGGGATGGACAATCTGACACAGCCAATGCTGCACATTTTCTATGGTGTTGTTTTCAACAGGCACTATGACATTGCTCAACTTCTGTGGGATCAACTGATTGTATTAGTAAATGGCAAAGTGTCTGCTCCCAAGAAGTATATTCCATTCATAAGATTTCTCACAGCAATCGTCTACAGTGCAGTAAGACATGAAAGAAGCATTCCAAGGCTTCAAGACAGTAGCCAAGTGACTATACATTTTTACAAGTATGTTAGAGACTCAGAGCTGCTAACTATACTTTCCTGATCCCATCATTTCTACTAGATATGGTGTCAGATACTGATGAAGATAAAGTTGCTTATCTGGACTGGATTAGAACAGCACTGGGACCGGAAAGCCTCCCGGTTCCTACCCAAGCTGTACATAGGACACCTGGTGAGGGGTCAAGTAGAAAAAGAAAAGAGCGTGAGGGTGAATCCAGTTCCAGTAAGCCCAAAAGAAAGAAACAAAAAGGAGAAATGTTTGTGTTGAAATTGAGTAAACAAGTGCATCAAAAGAAGAAGAAGAAGAGTTCATCAAAGAACCTCAAAAGCAAAGCTATAGCTGAAACTTCTTCTCCAATATCTTCTAAGGAGACAATATCTGTTACTGGGTCTCAAAGACAAATCCGATCACCATCACCCAAAACACCATCACCTCAAAAACAATCATCTCCATCTTCACCCAAATTACCTCAATCACCAATTCATCAATCTTCACCACTTCCGGATATTACAACACCTGAACAACCAATCATACCTCAGTCTACCTCAACCATACCTTCATCATCCTTTGTTCGATCTCCTCCACCAACATATACTCAAGGCAGAAAGAAATCAATTCCGGTTAATATTCGAAAAACTTTTAAAAGATCTCGCTTTGAGTATGACCGATTTCAAGAACCCGAACCAGAAGATACGATTACTTCTGATAATTATGCATCTGATGATGATGCAAATCAGTTTGCTGATGATGTCATAGACATCCCGGAGGAACAAGGAAGGAATGAGGGAGGGGTTGAAAATACCAGAGAGGTTGAGAGGTCCGGGATAGATAAAAGGCAAAAAGAAAACGTTGGCCTCCAATTAGTCTTAACCCAATATCAACGCCGGGTTTACCCTAGAGTAGAAGTCGAGAACTGCCCATTCTCGCTTGCACCAAACTCTCCCAGCCATTCTGACTCCTCACAACAGGAGTTAGTCTCAGAAATACATGGGGAACAGCCACGCTCACCACACTCTCCTCATTTGGAGGATGAGAGTGTTGAAAATAGAGAGGACCAGCCCCACCTCTCGCCTTCAGTTCATGCACAAGAGTCTAGATCTCCTAGGCACACGGAATCACAAGCCCAGTTGAGTACTGGTGCCGGAACAAGCGGAGAGGGACTCACTTTGTGTGACCCTCAAGGACAGCTTGGAAATCCTGCCTTAGCTAACATCACGCCAGCTTTAGCCGCAGGTAACAGTCCTCAGACAGAGACTGGGGAGCAGTATGAACGCCGTTGTGACACTGCTATTTCTCAGGATCAACCTGAGACTGTATTAACGGGCATTCTCAGTGACCCCGGTATTGTTAGTGGTGTTGCCCAACAACAACCCGATTCTGGTTGCAAAGCCGAATCATCAACTGTTGCTCATACTTTTGAACCAACAGGAAATCCTGAGACAGTCATGATGTCTTCGGGTCACTCAGTAGAATCACTTGAGACTACTGATGTGCCAACTTCTGCTATTCCATTACCACCTGAGGCTCAAACTTTAATTGCTCATTTTGTTGAAGGAATTGAAGAGGGACAAAGAAGTGAATTACTTATATCGAGAAACATTATCACTGGTAAACTTCCTGCATCTCAAACCTCATCTCAACCACCTAGATTACGTACTGGAGGTGCTTTACGCATTAATTCTCCAGAAGAGACTCCAACACCAACACAATCAACACCAACACCCCCACATATCCAAACAACAACAACAACAACAACAACAACCATACCACCAACACCACCACCACAATCATTTCCTGATCCAAATTCACCACATCATTCTTCCAGCTCTTCTTCTGATTCATCCGAATACTTAAGTGATTGCTCGCCAAACAGAATTGCCACCAGCGGGTTATCTACCGATACTTTAATTGTTGCTCTCATGAATCGGTTGAGATCAGAAGAACCCCATCTTTCTTCACATAAAAGATCTATTTTTCAATCACTTCTTGCATATTTATCTTTCCAAAGCACACAACAGGAACAACAGGCTCAAATTGAAGCTCTTCAAAAGCGAGTCACTGAACTTGATCAACAATGTCGACTGGCTAATATCTCAAGTCGTCGGGATGATCAAGATCCTGATGATCAACCCGAGGGGGAGAATATGAGAGATATTAGACAGGGTCATGAGACACAAGCTCAAGATGGTCAAGAAACTGATCAAGAAGTTGTTACAGAGACTCAAGGAGGAACTCAAATTCAAGAAGAGTCGGATGATTTACCTCCACTCATCAGAAATATTTCTCATTATTATTCTTCCACATCAAGTTCTGATGAGTCAAGTGATCCTGATCCATTTCAACCAGGAAATGGTAATAATGATGAGTCTGATTCTGACAAACCTGATGATGCTCCAGCAAGTGTAGTTCAAGAAAAATATGGAGAAGATATCTTTGAAGAGATAGTTTATCATCTCAGAAACACAGAAAATCTTGAGACTCCCAATGAACTTGGACAAGGAGTTAGACATCCAAGGATCTCAAGAAATAAGTTATGGCGGATCAATGAGGGTTATTTTGCTGAGAATTATGAACAAATCTTGGATTTGAGCACAAGACCGGAAGAAATTGTGTGCAGAGCTAGATATCTTGAAGAAAGAGCCTTTCAAATTTATTGCTCACCAAGTGAAAGACTCAACATGACCTTGAACAGATTAAGAGCTTTCTTTTTGTTCAGACATCAAGGTCAAAGAGATACATATATGGAGCTAATGAATGCTGAAAGTTCTGTAAGAGCTGAATGGTGGTATCAACAATTTCAAATCCCAATAACCAAAGTCCTTCAGTTGTTTACTCCTCTCAAAACCCACAATCTTAGACTTGTTAGATTCAGAGTTCGTAGAGCAGATGGCAATATTTATGTTGTTCAAGAAGAATCTTTTCAACATATGACGATCTCAGACATCTTATTTCTCTACAACCAATATGCCTATCTGATCATCAAGACTCCAGATCAACTTCTAGCCTACGAAGCATTGAAGAGTCATATTCAAGCATTGATCAGATTCTATGAGTTCAATGACTTTCAGATTGGATTAGAAAGAAGAACTAGCACAATTAACCTCACAAAACCAAACCAAAGAGCCAGAGGTTATGAGCTAGATTCATATCAGATTGGAGATCCAATTGAAAATTTGGATGGATTTGTTTTCATTAATCGACTGAAGAAAAAGATCTTCATTCGTGCCTCTGAGTTTTCCAAATATTCAGATGGTACCTTGAAATATTGTCAATCAATTCTGAATACAATAGATGAAGATTCTGACAATGAAGAAGATGAACAAATCAAGTCTCAGAGAGAAGATCATATAAGACGTATCAAAGATACTCTTAATATGCGTCAGAAGATTAGAGATCTCATTGTCACAAGAACTCCCAAATCCCAAGAAGGAATTATTCATACCAAGACAGGTTCATGGGTTCATTGGAATCCTAGTCATGAACGTGGTCCTCACAACATTCCTCCTGTAAACTTCCAAGATAATATCAAATTGCCAGATGAACGTCCTGTTGGTGATAACTGGCACTTCATCCCTAAGAAGTTTTGGAATGACTCATGGAACAGTTATAAGAAGAGAGCCTTCTGGAGTTCAAAGATTGACAAGCCATCAACCTCAAATGCTGCACGACAATATAAGAAAAGAAAGAACAAGCAAAGACGTGCAAACAAGAGGAGGAGACAACATAGAAAGTGATGATGGACAACCAAGCACTAAGGGGGAGAATGTTAGAAATATAAAATAGTGCTTAGTTGTATTTCCAAACATTGTATTTTATGTATATAATGTAAGGTTGAGGGGGAGCTTTTGTAATATACTTAGAGTATAAATACCCCTCAAGCCTTCATATTTTTGTAAGCCTGGTAAGCCTTTTCACACACATATGATAATCAATCAATACTTCTTCTCCAACACACACCTTTCTCTCTCAGAACACA
>CM067170.1:50868702-50903897 GCA_034093135.1 Erigeron breviscapus | reverse complement strand
TAGAGTTTGGTTTCGAATGAATGAAATAGGAAATATAAAAACAAAAGAATCATTAAGGCTCGAATTAAACTCCTTGCGCGAGTTAAAGAAATCACTTCTTTGTCTTTCGTTGCCCAATGGACTCCAACTTTCAATGACGTCAATATATGTCGCACTGACTTAGATAATATAGATAGATGTTCGCGTATACGTGTTAGAATAGAAATATCGCACCAAATTTCAGGGTTACCATTCTCAGGACGTGTCGTCTAGAATATACATGGGAATGCGTCCTACTAGTGTCGTTGTGTCGTCATATGGCTTTAATATCGCTTGTCTTTCATAAGTCTCCAACTTCATTCGACGTTTCCATATGTTTCGCACCATCTCAAATCGAGTACAAAGGTCATGCGTAGTATCTGAGGGAATAGAGTCGCGTCATATCTTGGGTCTACAATTCTCAGAGTATATCGTCCAACGTACGTGGAAAGATGCTCCACCGATGGTATCGCCGTTGTCATATGTCCATAATGAATAGTGGTGTCGTAAGAAATAGGATGTAGGATAATTTCAAAAGAGCACGAGTGAACGAATATTGGATTGGAGGGGTACTTAATGACAACTTTCATACTTAGGAAATTGCTAATTTATAATGGTTTTTTCAGAGACAATCACTAGTTCCCAGGCGGTCATACTTTGGAACCAAGTAAGCAACCCAACAGGACCTTCTGTCCCATGAAACTCCTTGGGGTTGCAAGACGTGAAAGCCTTGTAGGCATTCCTGTCAATAGCATTTCCTCCTCCATCTTGTCTCCTAGCCGTGTTAAGTGTAGCGGTCACATTCTCCGCAATTTGGGTGGCAATGTTTGGCATGACGGCATTGATTTGTTGGGAGATAAGCTCAGCTAACTCGGTCCTTCGCTGGGCCTCTTCCTCTTGGCGCCGGTCCTCATCACTTGTTTCACCGCCGGTCCTTCGTGGTGCCATGTCTCTACAAAGGATAATATAGTTTAGTGATTCGTGTATTGAATCATATGACATAAACTCGACTCACGACTTTTTGATCTCACACGAGTATACCTAAAGTTACTTAGTGCATGGGGGGTCTCGTTTGCACACATATGTATATGTGTATCCCGATTCATTTTCCTTTTTCTTAATCACGACACACTTGTCATTATGAGCAAATAAATGGCTAGGTAAATTCTAAAATTAATCAACCATGCTTTCTAGGTTAGCCAGGAGAATTACAGAATCTGTGTACGAACTTGGAGCACGTAAAAGTGGCTTAAGATGGATGATCTGGGAAAAACTCATAAAATATAAAACGTAGCCCTATGAGTTAAGTTTCACCTCCAACTGGAATCAGGTCAAAAGACGAAATAGAACTCCAGATATGGCCGTTCTACCAAAAGTGGTCAGAACTGATTTCCTGCTGTAACTATAACCTTTGCAATAGGGATAACTATAACACAATAAGGATAGCACATCATGTAACCATAGAGAGGCATTAAGCATACAAATATATCATTCAAGATAAGTTTACAAAATTGCTACATGCCAAATACGATGTGATCATCGTCACATATAAGCTAGAAAGTTCAAGAAATTGAAACAAAGTACAAACGTTCATACATCGAATAAGTTCATAAATAAAGAAGTCCTTAGGTTCACTTCCTAAGCATGAGAGCTACCAAGAGAGTGCAAACAGCCGTGATCACACATCCCATCATAAATATCACCTCATTAATCCGACGGACTTCCGATATCGCCATCCTCGCAAAATCCCCCGTTCGATCCATGGTTCCCAAGGCTCTTTCCATCATCACCTCTTGAGTCCTTACCCTTAGCCTAGCATCCCTTAATCCATTTGCTATTCCCCACACCCTCTCCCTTTCTTCACGAGTCATACCTACGGGAGGTGGAGGGGGTATCCCATAAACTGGGCGATGTGGTTCTTCTCCTTGACGCCTATGTCCGAGATGGTACCAGGGATGATCACGAGGAAGGCGCGGCTGAAGGTATGGGTCTTGGGCTGGAAATCGCCCATCACTTAGGTTCATGGGTGCATCTTGCTTGGCGTAGCGGGTGCTCTAGGGGCTGGTGGTGATGGTGGTGGCGAGGGTGAGCGGCGTCCAGGTTGGCTAGAGGCAACACTTCTAGCATCATCGTCTTCCGATGGGTCTTCCATTGGCTCGGTCTCTTCTTCTTCTTCTTCTTCTTGGAGTGGTTGGGGAGGTTGCTCTTGCTCTAGGCGTCTCCTTTCTTCCTCTTCCATGTGGTCCACGAATCCATACAAATTCCTTGGTCTAGGGGCTGATCCGGAAGTTCCACTTGCTTGCGACATGATGTTCCTACACAAGTTTCACAAGGCATGAGATGACGACTTGACTCGACGCTTAGACGACCATGGACGACCGACTTGACCATTGACGACCCACGAGACAACTTACGGACAGCAGGACGACTTGACGGACCATGAGACGACCTTAACCATTCGATAAGCAACTAACCAATTCGACCAACGACTCACAAGCTTAACGACCAAACGACGACATGACCATCCACAACCAACGACCAACTCGACTCGCACGACCAACATAACCATTTATGATTAAAGTAATGACTAGGATTCAACTTTTGCATAGCTCTCATGTATTATATCTAAATGGACAAAGTAACACTAGCCAAGTGGGGTTATTAACTAAGGGTTCTAATAGGTAATGCCAACATTGGATTTGGTTATGTATCTTTTGCACCAAGAATCGTTTTTAAAGCTTACTTTCAAAAGACTCGTTTTGAATATTCCTTAGACAACCATTTCGATCATTCCATATTAAATTTTTAGTTAGGCATAGTTGATCAGGCTATGCATAAGTAAAACAAGAATACTTTATGATCGACTCAATTGTTTAAGAAATATTCGACTCGTTTTGAAAATACGTAGGTTATAGCAAAAATTCTCTATAACCTTGTCTCTGATACCATTTTTCTGTAACACCCCGACTAGGGCGGAAACACGAGATGCCACAGAACGACATGGTACAAAAAGATTAAGTAGAAAACATCAACATAAAGTTTCAAATGACATTCAAATCCCAAAAGATTACAAGTTAAAGTTGACGTTTAACAATCATTACATGACCAAATCCATAACCAAAAGACCAAATGTTTGCATTACATAAGTCCAAGCACATTACAAATAAGCCTCCAAAGAGGCGGTCAAGCTTAGAACCTATTGCTCTATACCTGAAAAGCATGAAGAAAAAGTGTCAACTACGAGAGTTGAGTGAGTTCATAGGTTTATGCTAACAGCACATATATATTTAATCCAATTCAAGAAGTAATATGTCATAAAATTTCCAAGGATTCCATCATACTATCCATACCCAAACCGTATGTTCAGTCAATAATAACCAACCATAAATAATATCAATAACACTTGGCCAAAGGCATAAATTGATGAGTTTGTGCTTGAGCCACTACTAAAACCGGTTATGTCCAAGATAATGAGGGACACATGCCGTCAATCATGTGCAATAATAATAAAGGGGTCGTGCCATGGAGACGACCAATAATGTAAAGGGGCGTGGTATGACCACTGATATAGTAGCTAGAGCACCGTGTGGTCGGACTGGGAATGAAGGTCGTCACAAAGGCAACCAAACATCCCACCGTTACTCGTTGGGTGAGGGGACAAGTCCTAGTTGCGCAACTCTCAAACTACAGGCCTCTCGAAGAGTTAATAGTAGTGTACCGAGGTGAAACAGTTTGACAGTACTCAAGCTCATCATATAATATATCACACGTTGAACATACAATATAATTCCCATATCATAATCATCGTTCATTCAATGTAGCATTTTCATAAAGAGAAGGTCAATTTAATTAATCATGTTTTTCACCCCGTAAGTAAAACACATAAAGTAGTTTGAAAGGGGGCTATGACTCACTTGATTAGAGAGTGAAATGGGCTGATCAAACGCGATTCCTTCGCCTAGATTTGTTGCGCCTCAAGCAAGCCTAAACCATAACGTATATATTCACGACGTAAGTTCGCGTGACATGAACTAGTGAGCTAGATCATGAGATGTATGCTAGTAGACTTGCCCATCTTTGGTTGTTGTTAGATTATGGAGTTTAAGTGCATTATGATGCTCTCATTATTTGGTTATAAGATATTTGGTGATGAAGGTCATTTCTCGTTATACATTTGTACGTTTATTTGAATTTCGGTAGTTTGGCTTTGATTTATATGATTTCCATTGTATACTTTGTTTAATCATAAAATTTGGCATTAGTTACCTTATAATATTGGTGTTTATGAATATCTTCTGATTTATAAGTTTTTATTTAATTTAATATTATTTAATTAATTATTTATTCATTTTATTGATTTATTAATTAAATAATTCCTTAAAAATACTTTTAAGTGTCATAATTGTCTTTATAATTTATGAATGATTTTAGTTGGGTTATATTCTGATATATATGCTTCTTAATTTATAATTTCATGTTTTATACTTTTATTTGTGTATTTTCCATTAATTTTAATAACAATATTTAATTAGTTATTTTTACTTAATTATTTATCTTTAAATTATGTAACACATGTCTCTTGACTCTTAACTATTTTTTTCCAGTAGGTTTTAGTTATTTTTATCAATGGTTATGATGATTTAACCCCATTCTTGATTTACATAATTTATTTATTGATTTTTATGTCTTTTAATTACCATTTAAATTCAATAATTCGTGGAAATTCTTAGAAATCATCACTAAACATTTTAGTCAAAAATCTCAGGCCTTTTAGGAAACTTTTATCAATACAAATTCATATCAATTCAACCTCTCTTGTGTCTTGCTCATTTTGAGGACTTTATGATTAAAAATCGTTTACCAAAATAGTGATTTTAGCCTCATTTCTTAAGCAATTAAAGTACTTCAAAATGGATTTTCATTCTTATTTCAATATTTACAGAAAGTTCATCATATTTTGGTGTCCAAAGTCGTGATAGTGGTGGTGGTGTGATATGTGCAATTTAGTGCTTTCGGTTAGTGATTATTTGACCCGAAAAGGTGATTTTTGAGCTTATTGTTGTCATGAACCAAAAGACTTGAGTTTTATCCTTTTATTTCAACATATTTCCAGTGGGTTTAATATATTTTTCTTGTCTTTTGATTATGGTGCAAGTGTGTGCTCAAAATAGCTTTTTGCATGTTTTCGGTTTGCGATTTCAAGCTTATTTTTACTAGTTTTGGTCCAAGCTTTGTCTCTTTGTTATTTCATAAATTTTTCCAGAATATTAACATTAATATTAACATATTTTTCACTTATAACAAGTCCATATCCATCTCATAATCCAACAAAAGATCCAACTTTCTTAATTCTAGCATACATGCATTCAAATCAACACTTTTTAATACCAACTTTTATAGATCTATCATTCACAACATAAAAACATCTTTTTAATGAAAAATCTCAGAATATATTCTTCAAAAATATACAAAAACATATAGATCTATCAAAAGGAAAATCACTTTAAAAGCTACTTAATTTATAACAACACTTTTGGGTCTTAGACTTGTTGAATCCTTGGATCTTTCTCATAGATTCGACATGCATGTGTATGAGGAGAAAGATCCTATCAACTTTGCCCTCATCAAGTGTATATTACAAAGAAAACAAGAAGAAAATATGAGTTTTTGATAAAACCTTTGAATATAAACAAGAACAAGATTAGATCTAGCAAAAAGGATGAAGATTATACCCTCTTGAACTTGGTTTTTGATGAAGAAATTGTAACACCCCAACCACGGCGGAATGATGAGATGTACAGAAAGTCGAGTATTCAAAACAAAGGATAATAGATATCATTCACCATAGCTTTAGTTGATAAAAATAATTTTACAATGCACAAGCATGTGAACCAATTACCAAGTACAATACGTCAACCATACTTGGATATTGAGTCCACGAAACAAATAACAAATACATGAGATGATATACTACAATGATCAAGGTGGATTCCATTGCCCGTCACAAGGTTTGATCTTTGACTCCAAGTGCAATGCAAACAATCATGATGCATATAATTCCTCAAAGCTTATGCTAATTCCTGAAAAGCATGAAGAAAAAGTGTCAACTACGAAAACATAGTTAGTGAGTGCATAGGTTTACAAGTAAATCTCGTTACATATCCATTTCAAAAATAGTTGAGAATCCATGGTAAATTATAAAGTTCTCATTTGTCACATTTATCGTGAGAGAAAAATATATCAATCGATTAATCATTCATCATACTAAAACCATTTGGTCATCAATACTTCAATATTGCCAAATTCAACAACTTTCAAGATTCCATATAAGGTCCAATACCCAAACCGTATGTTCAATCAATAATTTCCATCCACAACAATAATAATTTCCGTTCCGCCAAAAGGCATAATTCGATGAGTATATGCTTGAGCCACTACTACGACCATTTTACATGTCCCAAACAACATAATATTTCATTTCAAAGCACAAGCTGTCAATCAAGTGCTTTAATCACAATTGGGGTCGTGCCATGGAAACGACCAATAATATAACAAGATAGTTAGAGCACCGCTCGGGTCGGACTGGCAATGAAGGTGGCCACCAAGGCAGACCAAACATTCCATCGTTACCTATTTAGTGGGTGAGTGAACGACTCTAGTTGCGCAACCCTCTAACTACAGGCCTCCACTATCGGAGTTAATAGTAGTGTACTAAAGTATCTCAGTTTGACAGAACTCAAGCTCATCGTATAACATATAACACATTGAACATACAATATCCCATTTCATAATCATTCTTTCAAGAATCATTTCATATATATAAAGCCATTTTATTTATCATGCTTTTCACCCCGAATGTAAAACACATAAATGAGTTTGAAAGGGGGCTATGACTCACCTTGATATGCCGCATAATATATTCACTTATCCAAAATGGGTACTTCCCATCTATCGCTTCCTTGATCATATATTCGTCATATTCCTCAATCACATTTCGAGCCAAGACTATCCCTACGATAGGACTAATATACGTAAGTTCCTATCTTAAACCATCACTAAGAAGTGCCACTTTCATTATGTTGTCATAAATTTTGGGATCCAAGTATATTGTTAATATCGCATCTTTTTGGTTGTAGAGAGTGTTGGTGTAAAAGGGTCACTTTCATTATACATGTAGTTATAAGTTGTTAGAATTTCGTAACTTGCCTTTGATTATCATGGTTCCCATTGTGTGCTTTGCTTAATTATAATATTTGACATTAGTAACTTCAAAATGTTAATATTTATGAATACTTTCTGATTTATAACTATTTATTTAATTTAACATTATTTATTTAATTATTTATTCATTTTATCGATCTAGTAATTAAATAATTCCTTAAAAATACTTTTAAGTATCATAGTTGCCTTTGTAATTTATGAATAATTTTAGTTGAGTTATATTCTGATTATTATGCTTTTTAACTTAGAGTATTGTGATATATATATTTATTTATGTAATTTTTCTATTAATTTAAAAATAGTTATTAATTAGTGATTTTCACTTACTTAATTATTTCTAAATTATATGACATTTGTTCTTTGATTTAAAATGATTTTACTCCAGTAGGTTTTAGTCACTTTCATCATTGGTTGTGATTATTTAACCAATTTCATGGTTTATATACTTTATTTATTTATTTATTTACCTTTTTAATTATCATTTAAATTTAATAACTAATAGAAATTCTTAGAAATCACCACACAACTTTTTGGCTAAAAATCCCAGGCCTTTTAGGCAACTTTTATCATGGGAAAAATCATATCAGTTCAACCTCTCTTGTGTCTCGCTCATTTTGAGGATTCTAAGCTTATAAATCGTTTACCGAAATAGTGATTTAAGCCTCATTTTTCGAGCAATTCAAATGCGTCGAAATGGATTTTCATCCTTATTTCATTATTTACAGAATGTTCATTATCTTTTGGTGTCTTAAGTCATGATAGTGGTGGTGGTGTGATGTGTGCAAATTAAAGCTTTCGGTTAGTGCTTATATGAACCGAATTAGTGATTTGTAGGCTTGTCTTTGCCATTTAATAACCAAGTTAAGTTTTATAACTTTTATTTGACATATTTTCAATAGGTTTATAATACTTTTTGTTACGAGATTGTTGGAGTTGGTTAAAGTTGCAATCTAGTGACTTTTAGCTTATTTTTGTTGTGAAGAACTTTTACTTGGAATTTTCTGTTTTAACACTTATTTTCATAAAATGTTGAGTAGTCATTTTTGGTTAAGTTGAATTATTTGGACGTTGGTGATTTTATACAGAGACATATATGTGTCCTATATTTATGTGAATTTTTGCTAAATTTTTAGACATTGTTTACTACCTCTAAAAATTACCAAACCAAAACTGGTCAGAACAAGAGCTGCTGTGCGACTCAAAATATTTTATAAAAGATTTCTATGATGAACATTTAAGAAAAATCTCCCAATTTTATTTTAAGTTAGGGACACTTTGAACTCAGTTCACACCAAGTTTAAACTTCTGAAACCTATTAGTTAAGAAATTAAAAATCGTCAAAGTTGACTCAACATTAAGACAAAAATCCAGTTTTGACCACGTTTGGTAGAAAAATCATATCTTTGGTTTGGTTTAGTGTTTTTGAGTGATTCCAGTTGGAGGTTAAACTTAACTCTTTTATCTACAACTTTTATTTTGAAAGTTTTGTTTGAAACGGCCCTCACATGTTCAGTTTATCCGTCCAAAGACAGAAGAATAATTCTGTCAGAAAGTATTTGGGTCCAAACAACTCACCAATGACTTAGTTTGCTTATCTTACACTCTTAATCACCTCTCACATGTTGTTATTCACTTTTGTGTTCTTTTAACATCAAATATACAGATTATTATACTTCTTTTAACATATTTTTCACTTAATACAAGTCCATCCATCTCATAATCCAACAACAAGATTCAACTTTCTTAGATCTAACATGCATTAATTCAAATCAACACTTTTCAATACCAATCTTTATAGATCTAACTTTCAACAACATAAAAACATATTTTTAATGAAAAATCTCAGAAATATATTCTTCAAAATATATAAAAACATATAGATCTATGAAAAGGAAAATCACTTTAAAAGCTACTAATCTATAACAACACTTTTGGGTCTTAAACTTGTTGAATCCTTGGATCTTTCTCATAGATTTCGACATGCATATGCATGAGGAGAAAGATCCTATCAACTTGCCTTCATCAAGTGTATATTACAAAGAAAACAAGAAGAAAACATAAACTTTTGATAAGATCTCTGAAAAATAAGCAAGAACAAGATAGATCTAGTAAAGAGATGAAGATTTATACCCTTGAAGAACTTGGTTTTGAAGATGTTTTTGGGCAGAATTTTCGTGGCCCTCAAAGCCCCAAATAAACTTTATTCCAAGCATAAAACAACCCTTAAACTTTACTTGAATCAACCCTTGTTTATTCTAGCATAAACCCTTATTATTGTTGTTGTTTAGATTTGATTTGTCTTGCCTTTTTCTTTGTTATTTTGGGCCGAAAATGGAGGAAGAAAAGGAAGAAGGGAGAGTTCTTGGATGAGAGAAAATGTGTGTGTGAAAAGTGTGTAGGGTGTGTGTGTTTGTGGTGAGTTCCAAGACTATAGATACATGCAAAAGAAATTTGAAAAGGAAAAGTGTGTGTGAGTGTATAGGGGCCGGCCTCATGGGGGGGATTTGGAAGGGTTTTATCTTCTTTTTTTTTGTAAAATATTTGTGTAAGGATATGTGTGTGTAGGTATAATTAAGTGGGTATTTGTTTTATATGTGTAACATGTGTATTTATTCATATAAGCTAATTAGTTGTCCAAATATATGTATGTATGTGTATATGTATGTATATACATACTTTTGTGTTTTTAATTTAGCTACTTAAGTCATTTTATGTACATTTTGTATTTGTATTAGACATATATATATGCTTATTATTATTCAAGCATTTTATGTACATATTAGTTTATAAATTCATCCTTGAGATAGAATATTTATCTCCATGACCACATATACTTTAATTGGCTTGGTGATTGAATTGTTGGACATTTTGTAAGATTTATTGACTTTTTCACAAGTTGTGTGTCTTACATTATTATTTATATAGCTTGTCTTCTTGAAATGAAGTTTTTGGTTCATTGACATTTCACCAAGTTCGGTTAGAACTAGTTTATAGTTTGAGATCGTCTATAGTTATTATTTATGGCATTTCTAAGATAGCTAGCCACCTACAATACTTCATTGAACTAGAGGGCAATTATCACCATGCCGAAATGTCTAGAAGGCCAATTCTCTTAATAAACCTCTAGGGTTTGATGCCTATATAAGTCTAAGTAAATTGTCCTAGTCGGAAATTGAGGGTTGTTACATCAATACCCCCTTAACAGATACTTCATCCTCGAAGTTCGCTCGTTCACACGGTAGCAAGAATGAATAGGTTGACGATAAGGATAGCTTCACGGAGGCGTATAAAATGTGAAAATTCAACTGGATTTCATCATGACCTTTTTGGTTACTTACAAGCTTTTGATCTCCGTAGTTGGGGGCATCCATTGCTCTGTGCCCTAACATTTCTCGTGAATAGAAACTTCGAAAAAGGTTACAAATGTCGCTCACTTCATGAGACGACTAGAGATTAATCGTATGTAATGTCACATAGAGCAATAGTGATGAATGAGATGATGATTAGGTTATCAACACGGAGGTGTAAAATGAACAAACGGTTCGTAACGTGAGTTACAATAAAGTAGTGAGAGACGTTGGGTTATCGCTCGTTGGTGGCTACTCATTCTCATTGTCACTTGGTGTACCTTTCTTTATCGTTTTCTTTCTCAATTAAAGAAACGTCTCAATGGCTTCTCGCCCATTTTCATATTTCTTCAGACTGAAGTTAGACACGTTTGCCGCTACGTGAATATATTGACTTCGTTTGTGACTAATCACTTGTTAAGGGATTACCCCCTTAACAAGAGGGATACTAACCCAATATGTCAAGTTGCACTAAAATTGCGATGGTACATCTTCGTAGTACCTCACTTTAGGGTTTTCTAGTGTTGTCTTTGTTATTTTATGGCGTGCAAGGAAATTATGAATCGATTGATGATAGTTCCATCTTACTCCTCATACTCGCCTTTTGTCTTTTCAACTTCGTCCTTATTTTCCCCATAGTCACCTCTTTCATTATTCGCTAAGTCATATCGTTACCAGTATCTCTTGCTTTTGCCGATATTGGCTTTCAAATCGTTTTAAGGTACCTTTAATTACTTCCTTTTTCGCTAGAAGGACCAGTATCTATGAGTCATCATCGACAAATCTATTTTAACATCGCACATATAACCTATTCGGTTTCTTTGCTATACCTACGCATTTCCTTATGCTCTTAAGTATTCATATCACCACCATCTTTTCAAGATAAACACTTCGATGTCCTTATTCGTATGAACTCCTTCTTAGGCCCCTTTCTGACCTAGATCTACAAAACTTCCAATTACCTTGCTCTCCAAGGCCTTATGTCCATTCTCAGCATTATAAGCTAAGCTTCTTTTTAAATACAATAGCCTAATGTCCTTAGAAATTGTGATATAATATAATTTAGGGGAAACATCGGTTACTTTACCCTTTTCTCAACCATTCGGTTTCCTCCATTTTCCTTTCGTTTTCTTATGGGTCACCATACTCCTTACCGTTTCATCACTCAAATCCATCTCTAACTAGAGTAATCATCGTCTTGAACAGCACCCAAGCAGTCGCTAGTCCTTGCAGTTATCTCAAGGGTACTTGTCAGATCATGGTGATACGGATCCTTTGATCCTAACTCATCACAGATGCGAATTATCCTTATCACCCTTCCGTTCAAACATTCCATAACTAGCTCCTCACGGAGCTTGTAGTTTCTTGAAAAGTAGTTCAACGACCAACTTCCTTGATCGTTGTGGTAGTAAGTGCCTTGACTTCTAGCGTGGTATTCCTTATTTGTTTTCACTACTAGCTTTAGCAATTCCATGTTGTTTTCTCCTTCACCCTGCTTGGGCGCACTACTCCATGGGTCGATGGTCCTTGACGATTAACCATGTGTTGCAAATTGTTCTTCACTCAGATTCATCTTGTTTTAGCTTACCTCCCTACGACCGTTGACCTTGAGGGGATACTTTTCACGACTCCCCGTGCTTCTAAACTCGGGTGTTGAGCGTATATCGCTTTCTCTTGGCTCAGTTGATATGTTCTACTAATAGCTTGTCTTTCGATAGAGGTTTTCAGATTGATATTCAGAGAATAACGTGTGGAGTGTCGTAAAGATGAACGCTACCGGAACTACATCTGGTAAATGGCGTCAATGCCTTCACTTCATTTGTTTGAGTCAAATGACATTTCTTCACTCCATATTCTACTCCAAATCATCTTCAATGATGCTAGTGAATAACTCTTCTTGAAAGACAAAGTAAGATCTTGCGCTTCATACTCCTTGTTCGAGTATCTACCTTTGCTGTGATTACCCCCTTAACATTTTTCCTCTAGAAAAATGTGAGGGATCTCCTGCCTTCACTTCATTTGTTTGAGTCAAATGACATTTCTTCACTCCATATTCTACTCCAAATCATCTTCAATGATGCTAGTGAATAACTCTTCTTGAAAGACAAAGTAAGATCTTGCGCTTCATACTCCTTGTTCGAGTATCTACCTTTGCTGTGATTACCCCCTTAACATTTTTCCTCTAGAAAAATGTGAGGGATCTCCTGCTCTTCACTTCATCTCGCCTTCCTTGACGATCTTCAACTCAGCAATTTCCTTATTCCTTTGTGTAACAAATCTCCATCTACACACTTGTTTCGAAAAAGAAAGGATAGCTCGGAATCCTTTTTTTTTGTTACTCTTTAATCATGAGGGTTACTCAACCCATCCTAATATCTTATTGCCCTTAATTAGTTTTCTTCTTCCAATTACCTTCATTTTCCAGCATTGCTAGTGATCTCCTCCAAGTTTTAGGGACGTCCTCGTACTTAACCAAAAATGACCTTCATATCACACAACCTTCCTTTCGTCGGCCGCTCATTTTTTTATTTATTTATTTATTTATTATTTTTTTTTCCTTTTGGTCGATCAACATAGATAGGGAAGGCCTTCAATTCTTTCTCCAAGTAACGCTTAGTATACTCTTCGCTTGTGCTTCCATGTACTTTGACTTATACACCACAAATCTTCTCCTCCCTACTTTATGTACATGATTCAATAACATCTTCTGTGCTATGTAGTTATCCCAAGTATTTCACTTATGGACGGCCAATGTCTCACGTCTTTCGTATCCCTTGATGTCGCAGGCAAGGGCAGGGTTCTAGTTACTCGATTTTGCCATTGCGGAGTGTTACGTAAGTGAGTGGTGTGTTGTTATGGTACTAACCTTTGAAGAGAAACGGTGATGATCATTACTTTGAATAATCAAGAATATAGAGTTTGGTTTCGAATGAATGAAATAGGAAATATAAAAACAAAAGAATCATTAAGGCTCGAATTAAACTCCTTGCGCGAGTTAAAGAAATCACTTCTTTGTCTTTTCGTTGCCCAATGGACTCCAACTTTCAATGACGTCAATATATGTCGCACTGACTTAGATAATATAGATAGATGTTCGCGTATACGTGTTAGAATAGAAATATCACACCAAATTTCAGGGTTACCATTCTCAGGACGTGTCGTCTAGAATATACATGGGAATGCGTCCTACTAGTGTTGTTGTGTCGTCATATGGCTTTAATACCGCTTGTCTTTCATAAGTCTCCAACTTCATTCGACGTTTCCATATGTTTCGCACCATCTCAAATCGAGTACAAAGGTCATGCGTAGTATCTGAGGGAATAGAGTCGCGTCATATCTTGGGTCTACAATTCTCAGAGTATATCGTCCAACGTACGTGGAAAGATGCTCCACCGATGGTATCGTCGTTGTCATATGTCCATAATGAATAGTGGTGTCGTAAGAAATAGGATGTGGGATAATTTCAAAAGAGCACGAGTGAATGAATATTGGATTGGAGGGGTACTTAATGACAACTTTCATACTTAGGAAATTGCTAATTTATAATGGTTTTTTCAGAGACAATCACTAGTTCCCAGGCGGTCAAATCTCATCACGCAATATCTATATCAGTAGTAAGGACTAACCACATTATCATCATATCTAGCAGGTACTAGTTCTCAATAGTCAAGTCTTAGAGCATAATAACTATCTCAATAATAAGGCACAACTATATAATCACTAAATCCACACACTAGTCCTCAATTAGCTCAACCTCAGGGTGCAATAATTATCTTAATAGTAAGGCATGACTACATAATCGTCGCAATATTCACGCGCTAGTTTCAAATAGCTCAAACTTAGAGAGTAAAGGCTCTTATATCCGTATCGTCCATGAAATTTCATATCAACTCGTCATGCCTATATTTTCTTTCTAAATCGATCATAAATAGTCAACGTCATTACTCACTAATTTGAACAAGTCATACCCCAAAATGATTTCGTGCCTTATAATAATCTCATTATTTTAAAGTGCATATGCTACTTAAAGTTCAACATCATAAATCACAAAGCTTTTACGCATGCATTTATCTCGCAATTTCCACTTTGCACATTCCAAACTTTCATATTGATGTTACAAGCTTTCACATTGCACATTATAACTTTCACATTGCATATTACAAACTTTCACATTGCACATTATAACTTTCACATTGCACATTATAACTTTCACATTGCACATTATAACTTTCACATTGCACATTATAACTTTCACATTGCACATTACAGCTTTCACATTGCACATTACGACTTTCACATTGCAGATTATAACTTTCACATTGCACATTATAAACTTTCACATTGCACATTATAAACTTTCACATTGCAATTATAACTTTCACATTGCACATTATAACTTTCACATTGCACATTATAACTTTCACATTGCACATTATAACTTTCACATTGCACATTATAACTTTCACATTGCACATTATAACTTTCACATTGCACATTACAGCTTTCACATTGCACATTACGACTTTCACATTGCAGATTATAACTTTCACATTGCACATTATAAACTTTCACATTGCACATTATAAACTTTCACATTGCAATTATAACTTTCACATTGCACATTATAACTTTCACATTGCACATTATAACTTTCACATTGCACATTATAAACTTTCACATTGCACATTATAACTTTCACATTGCACATTATAACTTTCACATTGCACATTATAACTTTCACATTGCACATTATAAACTTTCACATTGCACATTATAACTTTCACATTGCATATTATAAACTTTCACATTGCACATTATAACTTTCACATTGCAATCAAATCATGACCGAATTCACAAGTTATAACATATAGTAGCATGTATCAACGAATATCTCCCATTCTTAGTTTCATTTTAATTCTAGTGTGCGTAAGCGGAATCCTATTAGACTAGCAAAATCCTTAGGTATGGCAAGTCTCGAATCGCTATATATGCTTAGGTGAATGTCTAAATGCAACACGTATGCTCATAAAAACGGATTTATTAAAGATCTTTTTTTTTTTTTTTTTTTTTGAAAAGGAATCCTTTTGAACATAAGTCCAAGTGGCCGTTTGAGTTTTACATGGTCCTTTCATAATTAAACGTAGATTCATGACTTTACGTTTAATTATGGTCCTACCATGTAAAGCTCAAACTAGTCCGCTCAACCTTATGCTCGACTCGACTATAAATTTCGTTTTGAAAAGAGGCTATAGTTTTGAAATTCCCGGAGGAACCCCAATGTTCTCTATAACCTTAGTCTCTGATACCATTTTCTGTAACACCCCAACCACGGCGGAATGATGAGATGTACAGAAAGTCGAGTATTCAAAACAAAGGATAATAGATATCATTCACCATAGCTTTAGTTGATAAAAATAATTTTACAATGCACAAGCATGTGAACCAATTCCCAATTACAATACGTCTACCATACTTGGATATTGAGTCCACGAAACAAATAACAAATACATGAGATGATATACTACAATGATCAAGGCGGATTCCATTGCCCATCACAAGGTTTGATCTTTGACTCCAAAGTGCAATGCAAACAATCATGATGCATATAATTCCTCAAAGCTTATGCTAATTCCTGAAAAGCATGAAGAAAAAGTGTCAACTACGAAAACATAGTTGGTGAGTGCATAGGTTTACAAGTAAATCTCGTTACATATCCATTTCAAAAATAGTTGAGAATCCATGGTAAATTATAAAGTTCTCATTTGTCACATTTATCGTGAGAGAAAAATATATCAATCGATTAATCATTCATCATACCAAAACCATTTGGTCATCAATACTTCAATATTGCCAAATTCAACAACTTTCAAGATTCCATATAAGGTCCAATACCCAAACCGTATGTTCAATCAATAATTTCCATCCACAGCAATAATAATTTCCGTTCCGCCAAAAGGCATAATTCGATGAGTATATGCTTGAGCCACTACTATGACCATTTTACATGTCCCAAACAACATAATATTTTATTTCAGAGCACAAGCTTTCAATCAAGTGCTTTAATCACAATTGGGGTCGTGCCATGGAAACGACCAATAATATAACAAGATAGTTAGAGCACCGCTCGGGTCAGACTGGCAATGAAGGTGGCCACCAAGGCAGACCAAACATTCCACCGTTACCTATTTAGTGGGTGAGTGGACGACTCTAGTTGCGCAACCCTCTAACTACAGGCCTCCACTATCGGAGTTAATAGTAGTGTACTAAAGTATCTCAGTTTGACAGAACTCAAGCTCATCGTATAACATATAACACATTGAACATACAATATCCCATTTCATAATCATTCTTTCAAGAATCATTTCATATATATAAAGCCATTTATTTATCATGCTTTTCACCCCGAATGTAAAACACATAAATGAGTTTGAAAGGGGGCTATGACTCACCTTGATATGCCGCATAATATATTCACTTATCTAAAATGGGTACTTCCCATCTATCGCTTCCTTGATCATATATTCGTCATATTCCTCAATCACATTTCGAGCCAAGACTATCCCTACGATAGGACTAATATACGTAAGTTCCTATCTTAAACCATCACTAAGAAGTGCCACTTTCATTATGTTGTCATAAATTTTGGGATCCAAGTATATTGTTAATATTCGCATCTTTTTGGTTGTAGAGAGTGTTGGTGTAAAAGGGTCACTTTCATTATACATGTAGTTATAAGTTGTTAGAATTTCGGTAACTTGCCTTTGATTATCATGGTTCCCATTGTGTGCTTTGCTTAATTATAATATTTGACATTAGTAACTTCAAAATTTTAATATTTATGAATACTTTCTGATTTATAACTATTTATTTAATTATTTATTCATTTTATCGATCTAGTAATTAAATAATTCCTTAAAAATACTTTTAAGTATCATAGTTGCCTTTGTAATTTATGAATAATTTTAGTTGAGTTATATTCTGATTATTATGCTTTTTAACTTAGAGTATTGTGATATATATATTTATTTATGTAATTTTTCTATTAATTTAAAAATAGTTATTAATTAGTGATTTTCACTTACTTAATTATTTCTAAATTATATGACATTTGTTCTTTGATTTAAAATGATTTTACTCCAGTAGGTTTTAGTCACTTTCATCATTGGTTGTGATTATTTAACCAATTTCATGGTTTATATACTTTATTTATTTATTTATTTACCTTTTTAATTATCATTTAAATTTAATAACTAATAGAAATTCTTAGAAATCACCACACAACTTTTTGGCTAAAAATCCCAGGCCTTTTAGGCAACTTTTATCATGGGAAAAATCATATCAGTTCAACCTCTCTTGTGTCTCGCTCATTTTGAGGATTCTAAGCTTATAAATCGTTTACCGAAATAGTGATTTAAGCCTCATTTTTCGAGCAATTCAAATGCGTCGAAATGGATTTTCATCCTTATTTCATTATTTACAGAATGTTCATTATCTTTTGGTGTCTTAAGTCGTGATAGTGGTGTGGTGTGATGTGTGCAAATTAAAGCTTTCGGTTAGTGCTTATATGAACCGAATTAGTGATTTGTAGGCTTGTCTTTGCCATTTAATAACCAAGTTAAGTTTTATAACTTTTATTTGACATATTTTCAATAGGTTTATAATACTTTTTGTTACGAGATTGTTGAAGTTGGTTAAAGTTGCAATCTAGTGACTTTTAGCTTATTTTTGTTGTGAAGAACTTTTACTTGGAATTTTCTGTTTTAACACTTATTTTCATAAAATGTTGAGTAGTCATTTTTGGTTAAGTTGAATTATTTGGACGTTGGTGATTTTTATACAGAGACATATATGTGTCCTATATTTATGTGAAGTTTTGCTAAATTTTTAGACATTGTTTACTACCTCTAAAAATTACCAAACCAAAACTGGTCAGAACAAGAGCTGCTGTGCGACTCAAAATATTTTATAAAAGATTTCTATGATGAACATTTAAGAAAAATCTCCCAATTTTATTTTAAGTTAGGGACACTTTGAACTCAGTTCACACCAAGTTTAAACTTCTGAATCCTATTAGTTAAGAAATTAAAAATCGTCAAAATTGACTCAACATTAAGACAAAAATCCAGTTTTGACCACTTTTGGTAGAAAAATCATATCTTTGGTTTGGTTTAGTGTTTTTGAGTGATTCCAGTTGGAGGTTAAACTTAACTCTTTTATCTACAACTTTTATTTTGAAAGTTTTGTTTGAAACGGCCCTCACATGTTCAGTTCATCCGTCCAAAGACAGAAGAATAATTCTGTCAGAAAGTATTTGGGTCCAAACAACTCACCAATGACTTAGTTTGCTTATCTTACACTCTTAATCACCTCTCACATGTTGTTATTCACTTTTGTGTTCTTTTAACATCAAATATACAGATTATTATACTTCTTTTAACATATTTTTCACTTAATACAAGTCCATCCATCTCATAATCCAACAACAAGATTCAACTTTCTTAGATCTAACATGCATTCATTCAAATCAACACTTTTCAATACCAATCTTTATAGATCTAACTTTCAACAACATAAAAACATCTTTTTAATGAAAAATCTCAGAAATATATTCTTCAAAATATATAAAAACATATAGATCTATGAAAAGGAAAATCACTTTAAAAGCTACTAATCTATAACAACACTTTTGGGTCTTAAACTTGTTGAATCCTTGGATCTTTCTCATAGATTTCGACATGCATATGCACGAGGAGAAAGATCCTATCAACTTGCCTTCATCAAGTGTATATTACAAAGAAAACAAGAAGAAAACATAAACTTTTGATAAGATCTCTGAAAAATAAGCAAGAACAAGATAGATCTAGTAAAGAGATGAAGATTTATACCCTTGAAGAACTTGGTTTTGAAGATGTTTTTGGGCAGAATTTTCGTGGCCCTCAAAGCCCCAAATAAACTTTATTCCAAGCATAAAACAACCCTTAAACTTTACTTGAATCAACCCTTGTTTATTCTAGCATAAACCCTTATTATTGTTGTTGTTTAGATTTGATTTGTCTTGCCTTTTTCTTTGTTATTTTGGGCCGAAAATGGAGGAAGAAAAGGAAGAAGGGAGAGTTCTTGGATGAGAGAAAATGTGTGTGTGAAAAGTGTGTAGGGTGTGTGTGTTTGTGGTGAGTTCCAAGACTATAGATACATGCAAAAGAAATTTGAAAAGGAAAAGTGTGTGTGAGTGTATAGGGGCCGGCCTCATGGGGGGGATTTGGAAGGGTTTTATCTTTTTTTTTTTGTAAAATATTTGTGTAAGGATATGTGTGTGTAGGTATAATTAAGTGGGTATTTGTTTTATATGTGTAACATGTGTATTTATTCATATAAGCTAATTAGTTGTCCAAATATATGTATGTATGTGTATATGTATGTATATACATACTTTTGTGTTTTTAATTTAGCTACTTAAGTCATTTTATGTACATTTTGTATTTGTATTAGACATATATATATGCTTATTATTATTCAAGCATTTTATGTACATATTAGTTTATAAATTCATCCTTGAGATAGAAATTTTATCTCCATGACCACATATACTTTAATTGGCTTGGTGATTGAATTGTTGGACATTTTGTAAGATTTATTGACTTTGTCACAAGTTGTGTGTCTTACATTATTATTTATATAGCTTGTCTTCTTGAAATGAAGTTTTTGGTTCATTGACATTTCACCAAGTTCAGTTAGTACTAGTTTATAGTTTGAGATTGTCTATAGTTATTATTTATGGCATTTCTAAATAGCTAGCCACCTACAATACTTCATTGAACTAGAGGGCAATTATCACCATGCCGAAATGTCTAGAAGGCCAATTCTCTTAATAAACCTCTAGGGTTTGATGCCTAGATAAGTCTAAGTAAATTGTCCTAGTCGGAAATTGAGGGTTGTTACAGAAATGGTGCAGATTTTCGTGGCCTCCAAACCCTTGTAATACCTTTAATCTAAGCCTAAAACAACCCTTAAATATACCTTGGATTAACCCTTAACAATCTAGCCTAAAACCCTTATTATTAATACATGTTTATATTGATTTATGCTTGCCTTTTTTCTTCCTTTTGGCCGTAGGTAACAAGAAGAAGGAGGGAGGAGAGAAAGTTTTTCTTGAGAGAATAAGAGATTGTGTGTGAAGAGTGTAAGAGTGTGTGAGTTCCAAGAGTGAATGGAGTGTATGTAATTTGAAATGGGAGTGTGTTGGTGTGATGGGGAGGGGCCTCATGGGGCATTTGGAGAGTTTTTCTCTCTTTTTTTTATATAAAATTTGTTGTATAAAATGTATGTATGTGTTAGGTGTATGTATATTTATTTTGTAAGGTTAATTGTATTAGTTTGTAGTGTAAGTAAATTTTTATTCTAGTATGTGTGTATATATATATATATGTCGTGTATATATATATATATATATATATGTATTTGTATATATATTTTATATTATATAACTTGTATATTATTTTAAATATATATATATATATATACTTATTGTTATTTAAACACTTTTATGTACATATTAATTTATAAATATACTTTGAGATAGAAATCTTTATTCTCATGTCATATTTACTTAAATTGGTTTGGTGATTGATTTGTTGGGCATTTATAAGAGTTTTGATTGATATTTCAACTTGTGAGGCTCATTATATCGTTTATAACTTGATTAATCATCAATAAAATTTTGTTCAATGGCAGGTTATAAATTAAATTTAGAACTGAACAATAGCTTTGGATTGCTAAATTAGGGGCATTATCTACTAGCTTCAAGTATAACTATGGCTTGCGGGATCATAGACAACATAACTAGAACATATATAATGTTAAAAAGTAGGGTTGTTACAAGAGTTACAGCCTTAGAGAATCAGTTGTAGATTCAAGCTACTACACATCAGAGTGAGATGGACAAAATGACTGCTCTTGTTCATTCACTTGGTGATAAACTTGATTGATTATTGTCTCAAGGGGCAGATAAAGATGGACTTAGTTGTAAGGATGATGAGCTAGCAAAGAAGAAAAGAGATGATGATCATGAAGTTCAAGATCAAGATGTTGATGCTGCTGAGACTATGGCTTCAGAGACTGCAGATGTTCAGGGGGAGTCGCCAAGACAAAGAGAGTCAGAGATTGCTGGTACAGCTGGTGCTAGTACATCCGGGACTCAGAAAGATAAAGGTAAAGTTGTGATGGTTGCTCCCGATGCAGCTCCTGATGATCCAGATAATTCGTCAGATGAGGAAGATTCCAATTCAGGTAACTCCAATTCTAGTAAGAGTGAGATCAGAACAGGAAAGAATAGAAAGGGAGATTGCACAGAAATTTGAGAATGATCCTCATAATCGAGTTGAGGCATAATCAAAAGTATGGGAAAATCTTAGCATAGAGGTCAATCAAGCTAACATTGATCTTGATAGTGATCAATGGTCAGATTCGGACCGTCATAAGAAAGAGAGAAGACGACTAATGATTTTAAATCGTTTGCCGTCTTGCTCTGATTCTAGTTCTGATGAATCAGAAGATTCAGATTATCGACCTTGATGTTAATGATTTTTGTACTTGAAATGATTAATAATGATTATAAGATAAATATTAATGTATTAAGTAGTTACATTATATTTATGATATAATATTATTTTATCTTGTTTTATGTATTTATACTTGTTTTTTATTTATGTCTTGACTTATATATTTTTATGTTCTTTATATTTGTATGTTTGAAATATTAAATTGCAGATGAGATCCAAATAGGTGCTTTGGACGGTATTGATGATATTGATGATGACTTGGACAGTATCGTTGATGAAGATCTGGAAGAAGGAGAGCTTTTTCCTAAATTAGCATGGGAAAGGTTGATGAAGAAACCATATGATTTTGATCATGTCTTTGGAGATGATAGAGACATTCCAACAGATGCGATAGATGAAGAGTAACATTTCAGACTTAATCCAATCAGAGATAGTCCAGATGAACCAAGGAATGCTGCAAAGTTGATATTCAAAGTATTTGCAAAGTTAGTGCATGAAGAACATGAATATATTGTTGATCTAGGATGGAAGATAAATGCTACGCGAGAGTTTGATATTAGAGATTTTAATATACCTCCGGCGGAGCAAGACCCAGATTTTTGTATTGATCGATGGGTTCCAGTTTATAGAGGTCGTACTGGTTTACCGATGGGTGGAAACTTTAAACCGTTGATGTTTTGGGAGTATATCTCAGACAAGGACGCACCTACTTATTTCTCAGTGATACAAAGTTGGTTCTATGATCAAAGAATTGATTTGTTTGTTATCAAGAGAAAAGAGGGTTGCCAGTATATGTTAATTGTTTTTGAGCTTTAACTTCAGATTCCAGTTTCTCAATGGTGTGATTTTTTGAACTGACTTCAATTTTTAAAACAGAGATTTCCTTTTTAAGTTCTTGATTAAAGTGTTTTTGTAAAAGAACTTCATCACCCAATCTATTCAATCTGGACAGTTTCTCATTATCAGACAGATTGGAAAAGAGAATTACTTCAGGTGGACCAGTCTGACTTGTAGATGCCTGGTGAGCTGACTCAGATTGCTGTTGTATTTTGACAAGGTCTTCAGAAAACTTCTAAGTAGCTTCTTTACCCATAAAACACTTGGCATCTTCATACAGTTCATCATCAGATGAGGTGGCACTCTCAGCCCAGTCTTTGGCTACCAGTCTCTTTTCATCTTTTTCAATCTTCTTACTTAGCTCAGCCACGTGTGCCTTCAATTCTTTGTATTTGGTCTTGAGCTTTGAGTATTTCTCACTTCTTCCACCTTTGGATGACACAGCATGAGAAGACTCTTTAGATCTACAATCACCAGCCATGTGTCCAGTCTTGCCACATTTGTAGCAAGTGACTTTGGATATGTCAAAGTCACTTGCTACAAATGTGGCAAGACTGGACACATGGCTGGTGATTGTAGATCTAAAGAGTCTTCTCATGCTGTGTCATCCAAAGGTGGAAGAAGTGAGAAATACTCAAAGCTCAAGACCAAATACAAAGAATTGAAGGCACACGTGGCTGAGCTAAGTAAGAAGATTGATTGAGACACCTTGTACAGCAGTGAGATTTTGGAGAACTGAAGTTAGACGCTATCGCAATATTCTTGGATTTTGTTTGGCTAAGAGAATTCATGCGAATAGTACTAGACTTTTGTTTAATGGTTGAGCTTGAAGTTCAAGTTAAAGAAATCTAGTCGCTAATGTCAAGGGGAGTTTGTAGATGCAGATTTGTGTGACAGTAGCAACGTAGATTTGATTAACGTATTTGTTCTTAGGAATATATTTGTAATCGTTGAATAATAAGTCGTTAGGACATATGTTTGTGTTTAATGATTACGTTTGAACTTCAATGTGAGATCTATTTATGTTTATTGTTATGTTTGTGTGTTATATTATTGTTTTGCAGGTACAAGGTTATAAGTGTCATAGAACACTTAAACGGTGGCTGAACGTTATTTACTAGTAAGACAAAGGACCAAAAGGGACGCTCCTCGTGCTGACGCCAGCACGAGCTCGAAAGGGTTTTGGTGAATTAGGCTTATGGACTTTGTAATTAGGTCCAAGCCCATACGAATTGAACAATTACAAGTATAAATAGAAACCTAAATTACGAATTAGGTATCGAATTGAACGAATTACAACTAGGAAAGTCGAATTGTTGCTCGTGTGACCTCCTACACGAATTACTACTTCGTGCATAACCTTAGGTTGATTAATTACTCATTAATTGACAAAAGGCAATAGCAATCTAGTTATCTCAGGAGGATTCCGCACTCTTGACATAACGAATCATGTCTTATATACGATCTATACGACAATAGGGACTTACACTAATGGCTATGGCTCTATCATAGTCACCATCAAAAATAGCTTGGACTTGATGAGGGATTTGCACATTTACACACTTAGCAGTTCTTTTTGAACAAATACACCATGACTCAGTTATATATTTAATCTTTAAGAACTTTTCTTCTGAATTTTTAGCTTCTTTGACAAAAATCGAGTTTAATTGTTTTTGAGCTTTAACTTCAGATTCCAGTTTCTCAATGGTGTGATTTTTTGAACTGACTTCAATTTTTAAAACAGAGATTTCCTTTTTAAGTTCTTGATTAAAGTGTTTTTGTAAAAGAACTTCATCACCCAATCTATTCAATCTGGACAGTTTCTCATTATCAGACAGATTGGAAAAGAGAATTACTTCAGGTGGACCAGTCTGACTTGTAGATGCCTGGTGAGCTGACTCAGATTGCTGTTGTATTTTGACAAGGTCTTCAGAAAACTTCTAAGTAGCTTCTTTACCCATAAAACACTTGGCATCTTCATACAGTTCATCATCAGATGAGGTGGCACTCTCAGCCCAGTCTTTGGCTACCAGTCTCTTTTCATCTTTTTCAATCTTCTTACTTAGCTCAGCCACGTGTGCCTTCAATTCTTTGTATTTGGTCTTGAGCTTTGAGTATTTCTCACTTCTTCCACCTTTGGATGACACAGCATGAGAAGACTCTTTAGATCTACAATCACCAGCCATGTGTCCAGTCTTGCCACATTTGTAGCAAGTGACTTTGGACATGTCAAATGGCTTTTTGGTCTTATCAGCTTGGCCAGCTTTTCCTTTCCCTTTAAACTTTCCAAAAGATCTCCTTCTAATCCTGTCAGCTAACATAGCTACTTCATTGGCTATCCCTTTACCGTCAGATTCATCACATTCAGATTCAGAAAAAATAGAGTTAGTGTTAGAAATCACAGGAACAGACTCATAACACATGGAATGATCTCATTTAACATAAAACCAGGATGTTCAGTCATAGATGCAACAAGTACAGTAGGAAGCTGACTATAAGAATCACCCATAGCTATTAGTTTCTCAGCTTCTGAACATTCTTGATTATGAAGTAAACCAAAAAGTCCAGGGAGATCAAGACCTTGATAAATAGAACTCAACTTTACAGAAGAAATATAACTATTCCATTTAGGTGGTAATGAATCAAGAAATTTACTCTTTAAAACATCATTTTTCTTAGTTATTCCAACAGCAGCTAAATCATTAACCAAAGCATTAAAACGGGTATGAGTGTCAGTTAAGGATTCGTTTCTCAATGAGAAAAATCTTTCATACTTCCTGGTTAAGGTAGTTATAGTGGATTCCATGGAAGTAGAACAACCCTCAAACATGACAGTCAAAGTACCCCACATTTTTTTAGCAGTAGAACACATTTTAATAGAATGGTAAATATCTTTAGGCACAGCTTGGACAATGAAATTTCTAGCCTTCACATCCAAGTTTGCCAATCTCCTATTAATAGGTCCCAATGGAGATAACATGATGGTTTAAGATGTCTCAAAGAGTTGTAAAAGGGGAGGGGGGTGAATACAACTTTTAACTTTTAACCTTTTTAATCATCTTGGAATACTTTTAAATGCGGAATGTAAGTTATCTTAAAGTATTTATTCAAATTCAGCTTGAGATAATCATGTTAATGAAACAGTAAGTAAATGAACAGAATATAAAGACAGTAAAGTAAAGTGCGGTCCAATAAACAAAGTGCAAGCTGATTTTCAACCAATTATTTTATTGATGAATAAAAAGAACTACAAGTAGTTGTGGAACAGATTAGCCTACAAATCTAACTACTTGGCTGAATAGCAAGTTACAACTTTGTTTCATTACTCTACTAGCTCAAGCTGAGTACAACACGGATCCAAGATGATAAGTTTTAATCATTGTGAGAGTTAAAGAATGGATGCACACATTCTTGTGACACAAAGGCTGGTTTATATAGGCATCAACACTGCCTTGGATGCCGTCCATTTCTTTCCACGCATCTTGATCTGATGGTCTCTATTTGATCAGTACTTGGTGATAGTGACATTGTCCTTTTTTGTAACACCCCAACTAAGGCGGAACAATGAGATGTACAGAAAGTCGAGTATTCAAAACAAAGGATTATAAATAACATTCACCATAGCTTTATTTAATAAAAGAATTTTATAAATGCACAAGCATGTGAACCAATCCCCAAGTACAATGCGTCCACCGCACTTGGATATTAAGTCCACGAGACAATTAACAAATACATGAAACGATATTCTACAATGATCAAGGCGGATTCCATTGCCCATCACAAGGTTTGATCTTTGACTCCAAAGTGCAATGCAAACAATCATGATGCATACGTTTCCTCAAAGCTAATGCTAAATCCTGAAAAGCATGAAGAAAAAGTGTCAACTACGAAAACGTAGTTGGTGAGTGCATAGGTTTGCAAGTAAATCTCGTTACATATCCATTTCAAAAAAAACTTAGAAAATATATTATTTCATATCAATTCACCCAAACCACATGACCGACAAAAATTCCCATATCAAACCATCAAGTTTTCAAAATACCATAACGTCATTTCAAGACTTTGAAAAATCCATGGTAAATTATAAAGTTCTCATTTGTCACATTTATCGTGAGAGAAAAATATATCAACCGATTAATCATTCATCATACCAAAACCATTCGGTCATCAATACTTCAATATCGCCACTTTCAACAACTTTCGAGATTCCATATAAGGTCAAGACCAAATATCCAACCATAAGTAATAATCAATAATATTTATCCAAAGGCATAATTCGATGAGTTTGTGCTTGAGCCACTACTAAGACCCTTTCATGTCCAAATAATAATAATGATGATATGTCCCGAAGATATGATAATAGTAGCACATGCTGTCAATCACGTGCAATAATAATAATGAATGGGTTGTGCCATGGAGACGACCAATAATATATAAAGTAGATTAGAGCACCCCATGACCGACACCGTTGAAGGCGGCCACGTAGGCGGCCAATCAACCTGTCGCCACTGATGTGAGTGAGGGGACAAATCCTAGTTGCGCAACCCTCTAACTACAGGCCTCAATGAGTTAATAGTAGTGTATAGGGGACCACCGTTTGACAGTACTCAAGCTCATCATATAACATATAACACGTTGAACATACGATATAATTCCCATATCATTATCATTATTTCAAAGAATCATTTCATAAGAGAAAGTCATTTTAATTAATCATGTTTTTCACCCCGCAAGTAAAACATATAAAAGAGTTTGAAAGGGGGCTATGACTCACCTTGATATGCCGAGCATTATATCTACTTATCCAAAATGGGTACTTCCCATCTATAGCTTCCTTGATCATATATTCCATCATGGTCCTCAACCACATTTCAAAGCCAAGACTATCCCTACGAGAGTACTAATATACGTAAGTTCCTATCTTAAGCCATCACTTAGAAATGTCACTTTCATTATGTTGTTATCAATTATGGGATCCAAGTGTATTGCTAGTATTCGCATCTTTTTGGTTGTAAAGATTGATGGTGCAAAAGGTCACTTTCATTATGTTGTTATCAATTATGGGATCCAAGTGTATTACTAGTATTCGCATCTTTTTGGTTGTAAAGATTGATGGTGCAAAAGGTCACTTTCATTATGTTGTTATCAATTATGGGATCCAAGTGTATTACTAGTATTCGCATCTTTTTGGTTGTAAAGATTGATGGTGCAAAAGGTCACTTTCATTATGTTGTCATCAATTATGGGATCCAAGTGTATTGCTAGTATTCGCATCTTTTTGGTTGTAAAGATTGATGGTGCAAAAGGTCACTTTCATTATGTTGTCATCAATTATGGGATCCAAGTGTATTGCTAGTATTCGCATCTTTTTGGTTGTAAAGATTGATGGTGCAAAAGGTCACTTTCATTATATATGTAGTTATAAGTGGTTAGAATTTCGGTAACTTGCCTTCATTTGTGGTTTCGTTTGGCATCTTAGGTTATCATATGAGAATGCCATATTAAGTTATATTATCCTTATTCATCATTTGATGTGTAACCAATTTTAGCACGAATTAGCATTTTTTATATCAATTTATAGTTTGGTTAACGTAATTACTTATGTCCATTCCACTTAATTATCTTTTGTGTTACTTTAATTTCGCTTATCTTTCAAACTCACATACTTCTCGATGGCTTATTTGCTCTTGCTTTGAAACGGTTAAATGTTTTAGCAATCATTGCAATAAGGTCATCATCTTCAGTTTCATCACAACAGTCTGGAGAGACTTGACTGGATTCTCCAGAATCCATGAGTTCAGACACCATCTTCTTCATAGAAAATACATTCTCAGAAGATATCAGTGCTGTACTTTGTGGTTCAGTATGACTGATCACATTAGGACTACTGGAGGCATGGTTAAAGGCATCTTGTTCTGCCACCACTCTCTGAGCTTGATTTTCTTCAGTGTACCTGAAAGCTCCATAAAGAGTTGAGAGAGTGTGTGTGTGCAGAATTTTTCCTTGTCATAAGACTAGGATCATGTGAGACCATTTGGTGGGTAGAATGTCACAAACTTTCTCCAGAAGTATATCCTTGTCCTTCTCAACCCCAAGACCTCTCAATTGGTTTATGATACTCATAAATCTAGTGTAAGTACCAGTAAGAGACTCGTTAAGTTGAGCAAAAAATGACTCATACCTCTTGTTTAAGGAGACCTTTCTGGTGACAATGGTGTCATCTCCTCCTTCATGTTGGTTTAAAAGTTCATCCCACATGGTTTTAGCACTAGGAAAAGAACTAGTGTGGGAATTAGGGTTTCTGGAACGGCCCCGAGGATCATGTTTTTGAGAAGGGTGTCTAGATTCACCAATCTCCTCTCCTCTTCTGACCAATGTTCCTCCCTTTTTTCCCTTCCTCTTCTAGATCCAGAAGGATCAAGAAGGGGATTGAGAGGTGATGTTGGTACATAAGGACCTTCGTTTAAAATTTTTATCATATTCCTCTCAATACCAGTGACATGCAAAACTATCCTAGCCTTCCACGTACCAAATTCATCACTGTTCCCACTGAATTTAGGAACAGGATTATTTGAGTAGTGCACATGCACGCGCAGAGAAGCAGGAGTAGGAGGAGGAGGTGGATTAGTGTTATTAACAATTGGTGGTTCATTTTGATCATTAATATTAGCATTAGGATCGGGACCAAGACTAAAACCTTGTGTATTTTCTTGGTTAGCCATCAAGAAACAGATCTAGGCAATGTTTAGCCTTCTGCTCTGATACCAAATGTGAGTCCGTTAAGTTCGATGGTTAACCAGGAAAGTGCAAAATACAACAAGTCTAATAAGCACTAGATTGGACTAGTATTACTTTAATATAAATGCAAGTATATAAATAAAGTAATACAAGACTTAAAGCAATAAACAAATAAAGTGGAACATTATGTATTTTTCATGGGTATTTTATTTATGATGTTAAATAAAACACAAGGTTGTTGCGGAATCAAGATAATACAATTAAGTATGTATCCTAACAACCTCTGAGTTACAAATGATCTATATTTGTCAAATAACTCTTTAGGATTGAGATACTTAAAGTTGTGAAGTATCCCAGTTTAAGATCAAGAATATTTGGACAAATTCACTTCAATGCAAAATGAATGCTTAAAAGTATTTATGTCAAGGAAATGACTTCCTATTTATAGGCAACAAAATTCACTAGTGAATTTTGTGCCGTACAAATATGGTTGCATACATTTAATGATCCGACAAGAACATTAAATGTATTGGATAAGGAATAAGGATAAAGTCACATCAAATGCAAGTGTATCCTTTTATCCAACCACCTTTACACACGTATACTTTGGTAAAGAACAAGTGGATTGTTCTTTGGAAAGTGTGTAAAGGGAAAAGTCAATCCTTGATATCAGTGTTCAGACTTGTAGGATCTAGAACACTGACAATCCTCCAGTGTACAGATCTGGTAAGACTTTCCAGTGGACTCCGCCATTTGTCAGTCTTCTTTCTTCAGACTTCAGTCTTTGACTTCAGTGAGAACGTCTTCAGTAGAGTAGATCTGGACTGGGGTGAAGTCCAGTGAGCTTATCTGGAGAATCCTCCAGATTTCCTATACAAGTATATGCTCACTGGTCTTCAATTATTTCTGGACAAATCTTCAGAGGGACTCCAGATTCCAGGTCTGGAGTAGGTCCAGTAAATATCATTTCTGGACAGATTCTTCATTAAGGCTCCAGTAGTCGAGTCTGGAGCGAGTCCAGTAAATCTGGACCTAACAAATTCCCCCTATTTGTTTAGAAATAATGCAAGTGTTTTCAAGCTTGAATCTATACATTTTGTAAGCTTGAAAAACACAAGTTTTGATTTGTCTAAAAAATCTAAGTTACTGGAAAACACTTTATAGATCATGAGTGTTTTCAGTTTCATCAATTAAGTTCTAACTTAGACTAAATCTGATCATTTACTTATGGAAATAAAAAATTGCAACTATTATTACATTCATCAACTGATAAATAGTATACAATTTTTATAAGACAATAAGTAAACAATAAGAGTCAGGCCCTTCTTTTCGATGTCCTTTCTGGAGCATCTTCAGTAGCCTTTCTCTTTGGTGATGGAGAAGATGGTATTGAATCTGGTGATCTTATGCCCAACGCAACTTCCATCTGTTGCTTTCTTGTCCATACCTTCTCAATCCTTTTCAGAAATGCCTTAACATCAGTCGACACATCTGTCTTCCCCTTGAATGTTAGAGTAATTTCCCTAAGTTTACTCCATCCAAAAGCTTGGACTGAAGTACTTCTCCTCTCATCAGTGAAGTTACCCTCCCTGGTCAACTTTACCTCAAACTTAGACATGCCTTCATGATCTTCAGCCAACTTGATTTCAGCACCAGTGATCCTTCTTGCATCAGCCCTGAAGTTTAACATTTCATTGTATTTTTCTTTCAGCTTGGCTTGCTGGATCAAAGCTTCAGTATCCTTGGACACTCTCCTTTGCTCTACAGCAGTTTGGAGTTCTTGACGATTTATTCTTCGAGAAGTGTCCAGGGGAATGAAAGTACTTACATCAGCATCTCTGATTGCTTTGATCTGTCTGGCAGTCAACTTTGGTAAACCAGTAAGTCTCTTTCTGTACTCTATCTCCAGAGCACCAGCATTCTTTCTTATTTTTTCTGGAGACTTACCAGTTCAGCTTTTCTCTGTCTGATGAGTTCTGGTACACTCACGCCATAAATAATTGAGTCATATACTTGTTCTTCTTCAGCGTAGAATGAGCGTACATGAACATCATCTAATGCATTTAGGCATTGATGAACTATGGGGTCATCTTTCATCATTTTATAAACTTCAATGTTAATGCCTAACCTTCCAGCATTGTAAGAATCCAGAGTCCCCATTGTTGCCATCTCCCTTTGATGGGCCAGCAGTTCATCCTTTTGATTTCTTTTGAAAATCTCAATCATTATGCATTCCTGCTCTAACTTCCTTGAAGTTTCATTATCAATATCTTCAGTTTGCTCTTCCTCTTCACCAGATACAACTTTTTCCTTTCCTTTAACAGCCTTCAGTGTAGTAGGAATATCTGGGAAGGTTTCAAACTGGGGCTCACTGGCTTCAGTACCAGCAGCCTCTTCAGTAAGCCCGGCTTCAGTGCCATATGCTTTTTGTGTTTCAGTAAGCCCGGCTTCAGTGCCATATGCTCTTTGTGTTTGGTCACCAGACAACTCTTCCCCCTTGGAACGATCTCCAGTTCGTGACTTGAGATCATTCCACAATTGTTCAAGCATTAGTCTATCCAGTGGACCAAAAGATGTACCTTCTACTGGAGTTGTTTCAGACACAACTTTCTTAAGTTCCTGCACTTCCTTCTGAACATTTGCAACAGCTTTGGGCAAGTGCTTTGGCAACTTCTCATCCAGTAGTTTTTCTACTTGGGGTAACACCCCATCATAAATGCTACGAAGAACAGTCCCAGAAACTTCTTCACATACTTCTTTCAACATGTTGTTTCTGAACTTTCTTGTACATTCATCACTTATAGTGATAACAACTGCACCTAGTTCCAGTGTGGGTCTGCTCTCCAGAGAGCTTACCCTGAAAACCAAATTCTGAACATCTTCTTTCAGACCTGCCAGTTCGCCAGTGACTGCAGTCTGAATAGAAGTAACCAACCTATTCTCTAATCCTTGGACTGCCACCTTGATCTTTTCAGTGTTGGTGTTTGTGCCCAGTACTAGTTTATCAAGCTTCTCATAAACCAGCTTCTCATTTCCAGCAAAGACATTCATCTCAGATGCAAGGTTATTGGAAAGTAATGATTTAAAGTCAGAAATAACCTGAGATGAAGTCTGGAGTGATCTCTCCAGGTCCGCCACCTTAATTAAAAGGCCTTGGACCTCTATCTGGACCCATTTCAGCTTCTTCCCTTTGCAAGGAAAGCATGGACTGAGGAATATCTACCTCATCCACTGGAGACCTGAGATTAACCAAATCTCTCATATACTCACTCACAGAAAAGTGAGTAGTATCAAAATCGTACTGGTCTCCAAGAGCATTTTTAAACATTAGGGAAAGGAAACGAATATAAGGAACGAACGGTTTTCTTCCTTTTACCCTAAGTCGCTCAACCAAGTCATCAAAAAGAATTTGGGCATAATCCACTCTAAGCCCAAACCACAAACAGTAGGCAATCTGGAGGTGTGTTTGATTAATCTGGTCTAATCCTCCAGAGCTGCCTCCTAGACACTCAACAATATGTGTAAAGAAATATCTCCATGAGTCTGACAGCTTGCTCATGTAGATAGTCCTTTTTCTGGATAGCTGCCCATGCTCATCCAATATATCTGTATGCCCCATCAGCCTGCATACTTCCCTTGTATTTATTCCAGTGGGAAGCTCAATTGGCAGCTCATTCTGGTCAAAATAGTTTAATTGTAGAACAGACCTGAGCAGATTTGCAGTGAAACCAAGGGATCTGGTACCTCCCTTGAAGGTATAGTTGATCGATGAGGTTTCATCGTCATATGTAGCCGTGTACCAGAATTCACACAAATACTCGTGGTACATTCTTCCAGGATTCAATGTTAATGCACCATATAATGGGCAAGCGAGGAAGAACGAGTTTAATCTCCCAATAATCGATTGGGCATCATGAACACTGGACAGAGAGAGTCTTGCCATCCAGTTATTCATATTGATTCTTATGGCACTTGCCTCAAGATTGACATGAGGTGCCCTATCAACATTTTCCGAAGGAATGTATTCATTGGCAAGCAGATTTTTAGTTCTTGATTGTCTAGGTGCCATTTATAAGGAATAGATGAAAATGAAATTGAATATATAGGTTATGATGAAGATTTGATGAAAGAATGAATGAAAATGGAGTAAATAAGAGAGATAAATATGATTGGAAAATTGAATGAAGGAAATTAATGAAGGAATTTGAAAGATTTGGGAGTAAATATGTTTGAAGTAAATGCAATTGAAATTGAAAGTGGGTATTTATAGGAGAAGGAATGTGGAACTCAAACGGTTTATTTGAAATTATCAAATAACATTTTTGATCGGGTTCTGAGATCCGCATTAATTACATCACATCACACATAAATGCATGACGGTTTACAGCCCACAAACAGTAACAAATTGTACTTTTTGTTTTCCCAAAGTAAAAAGACCATCATTACGTTGAAAAAGTTTACATGCCACGTAGGATTAAGATATTTTCAAAAAGATTTGCTTACGTGGCACACATAATGACCAAGTATTTAGAAAATATTATGACATATTTCAGTGCATCTGGAGGTTGACTGGACCTTCCAGTATCACTGGTGGATTAGTCCAGTGAATATGTACTGATGGTACACTGGAGGGACACTCCAGTAAAGTACCAGTGAAAACCATTTTGAAAGACTGGTAACCTCAAACTTGCACGTCAACTAATACAGACAAATGAGAGGGACACATTTACAAGAAGACATAAGTCAACTCAAACACGCACTTCAACCTGTCCAGTTACCAGTGAGAGGGACACATTTACAAAGCACCAGTAATATTTTCTGAAGAGTTTGTCCAGTGAAAAAATAAATTCCCCCTGAACTTAAAACATTTTTAATAGAAAATATTTTTCAAGTCTTTCCCTGGAATGTTGCTCCAGAAATCTAATATCTGAGCAGTCACCAGATTTAAAGATTTAACATTCCCAACTCACCAACAAGATATTCAAAAGTTTTGACATCCAGAGGTTTGGTAAAAATGTCAGCGAGTTGTTTGTCAGTGGGAATAAAATGGAGTTCAATGTTGTTTTTCATAATATGATCACGAATGAAGTGATACCTGAGGTCAATGTGCTTCATTCTAGAGTGCATGACTGGATTGTTTGAGATAGCGATGGCACTGGTATTATCACAAAAGATTGGAGTCTTTGAATATTTAATACCATAATCAAGCAACTGGTTCTTCATCCAGAGTATCTGAGCACAACAACTGGCTGCAGACACGTATTCAGCTTCAGCAGTGGACAATGAAACTGAAGTTTGCTTCTTACTGGTCCAGCTGACCAGTTTACCACCTAGGAAATGACATCCACCAGTTGTGGATTTCCTATCTATCTTACAACCTGCATGATCTGAATCTGAATAACCCATTAGATCCATACCTGAGCCTTTGGGATACCAAAGACCTAGACTGGGGACACCTTTAAGGTACTTCAGTATT
>CM067170.1:50829694-50867702 GCA_034093135.1 Erigeron breviscapus | reverse complement strand
TAATATATATATATATATATATATATATATATATATATATATATATATATATATATATATATATATATATATATATATATATATATATATATATATATATATATATATATATATATATATATATATATATATATATATATATATATATATATATATATATATATATATATATATATATATATATATATATATATATATATATATATATATATATATATATATATATATATATATATATATATATATATATATATATATATATATATATATATATATATATATATATATATATATATATATATATATATATATATATATATATATATATATATATATATATATATATATATATATATATATATATATATATATATATATATATATATATATATATATATATATATATATATATATATATATATATATATATATATATATATATATATATGTATATCTGTATGTACATGTTTGTATTTTTGTTTTGTCACTTAACCCATTGTATGTACATATTTGTATTGTACATTTTGTATTTGTATATATATATACTCATTATTGTTATTCAAGCACTTTTATGTACATATTAGTTTATGAATTTATTTTTGAGATAGAAATTTTATTCTCATGACCATATATACTTTAATTGGCTTGGTGATTACATTGTTGGTCATTTATAAGGATTGTCGATTGTTAGCTCAACTTGTGAGTCTTGTACAATTATTTTTATAACTTAACTTCTCGAATTAAAGTTTTTGGTTCAATGATATTTCACCAAGTTCAGTTAGAACTAATTTATAGTTTGAGATTGTCTATAGTTATTATTTATGGCATTTCTAAGATAGCTAGTCACCTACAATACTTCATTGAACTAGAGGGCAATTATCACCATGCTGAAATGTCTAGAAGGCCAATTCTCTTAATAAACCTCTAGGGATAGGTACCTAGATAAGTCTAAGTAAATTGTCCTATTCGGAAATTGAGGGTTGTTACATTTTTGTTCCCCATGTGCTCACCAAGGTTGATCGTGCAACAACAACTAAATGGACACCTCATAGAATGTTTACAATCAACAACTGACACTTCTAGAATGTCCTTTATGATGCTTATCCAGTTGATTGATGATATATACAAAGTTGTAACAACACTGGAGCACTTGCAAGACTCCAGGCTGAGAATGTACCTTCCACGTTGACTGTAAGACTCAAGCGGATTTCCACCCATCAGCTTGATCTTCTATCCTTGTTCTTTATCTTTGACTCAGACCAAGTGCTTGTTTTTCTTTGATGCAACTTGAAGGATACCATCTTCCAATGAAGATGTCCAGGCTGACTCAGCTTGGAACCATCCAAGCTGACTCAGCTCCAGAACCAGGAACTTAAGTATTTCTTGAGCTGTTTGTCATCTTCAAATCTTTCTTTTAATGTATGAGTAACTTGACTCCAACAATCTCCCCCTATTTGATGATGACAAAACCTTTGGAGCTTCTTTTGATCAGACTGGAAATACTTAAACAGATTGAAAGGGTTATCAAGTTGATAACATTATACATTTGACCCTTTTCAATCTTTTTCTTGGGTTCTTTTAATCTTTTTCAACTAATACATTATATACATTCAAAACTAAATGAAAAGATAAAGTAAACTCTATTTACTTGAAGTATTTTTACATTAGAGCACATCATAGAGTATTTACAAAATTTTATTACATAAATGACAGAGTTTAAGATTTAATTCAGAAAACTTTCATAATACTCTTCCTTTATGTGATCTGGAGTAGGCTTATCTAAATCATACCCCCTTCTTGATCCTTCTATCATTAGGGCTTGATGAAATCTGCTTTTGTTGTCATTGACTTGTTTGCAGACCAGCTTGAGAGCATATGGATGTACATTAGGAACCATAGTCAGCTCTGAAGCTCTTTGTAGCCCTAGTTCTTCTTTATGAGTTCTTATAATCAGACCAAGTTCAAGAGTTTCAATGATTTGGCCTTCCATTGGAACTTCAGGAGGCAAACTGAAGTTGAGCTTGTCCATCTTTTCACCATACCCAGACTTTTGTATTTTTGCATGTAAGTCTCTCTTTTTAAGGAAGTCTTCAATGGTTACTTTCATCTTCTTATTCTTCTTGAGACCAAACACAGTCTCACCTTCATCAGCTTCAGAATGATCTTCAGGAGCAAATGGTTGTGGTAGTCCAGAAGTATTAATATTATAACTTCTCATTTTGTCAAATCTTCTGGACAAGTCACCAGCCACAACTCCATAATTGCTTGGGTTGTTAAGCATTAGAAGGTTGTACAGCTCAACACATTCAGCATATCCAAGGGTAAACAACTCAGAGATCTCCAATACTTCAATTGTAGCAGAATCACCTTCTCTTCTCAAGTAGATTCTGGGTATTTACTTGTTTTGACTTTTGTGAGCTTGACCCCAACAATCTCTTCTTGAATAGCCCTAGTCAGCTTGAATCTCTCCAGTTTTTCCTTTTCTGACAGTGATTGCTTCTTGGAGATGAGTACTGGCTTTTTCTTTACTTGAGCTGACTGCATCTTTTCTGGAGAGTCATCAAGGTGTTCTTTTTCAAGATTTTGGAGAGCTCTTAGAGATTTCTCCTCTTCTTCCCTTAGTCTTTGCCTATTTTCTTCTTCATTGTACTGATCTTGAATCCTTGTGAGTTTTTCTTTTTCTTTTTATTCAAGGATCAATTTCCTTGCCAATCTGGCACTCTTTGCTTCCTGCCTCTAATTCAGCTTCATTCTTCCTTACAGCTTCTTCTTTAAGTTCAAGCAAGCTTATTTGTCTTGAAGTTTCTTCAGTCTGAGTGCCTTCAGTCTGTGTGTCTTGATCAGCTTGAATCTCTCCAGTTTTTCCTTTTCTGACAGTGATTGCTTCTTGGAGATGAGTACTGGCTTTTTCTTTACTTGAGCTGACTGCATCTTTTCTGGAGAGTCATCAAGGTGTTCTTTTTCAAGATTTTGGAGAGCTCTTAGAGATTTCTCCTCTTCTTCCCTTAGTCTTTGCCTATTTTCTTCTTCATTGTACTGATCTTGAATCCTTGTGAGTTTTTCTTTTTCTTTTTATTCAAGGATCAATTTCCTTGCCAATCTGGCACTCTTTGCTTCCTGCCTCTAATTCAGCTTCATTCTTCCTTACAGCTTCTTCTTTAAGTTCAAGCAAGCTTATTTGTCTTGAAGTTTCTTCAGTCTGAGTGCCTTCAGTCTGTGTGTCTTGATCAGCTTGATCTTCAATTGGCTGAATGAGAGCAGAGGCTGATCCAGATCCTCTCCTTTCTGTAAAATAGGTTCCAATGGGAATCTTGTCACTATCATCAGAGGGGGATTCATCATCTTCGAATTCCAAGAGATCTGCATCAGCTTGAAGAGCATATGGATGTACATTAGGAACCATAGTCAGCTCTGAAGCTCTTTGTAGCCCTAGTTCTTCTTTATGAGTTCTTATAATCAGACCAAGTTCAAGAGTTTCAATGATTTGGCCTTCCATTGGAACTTCAGGAGGAAAACTGAAGTTGAGCTTGTCCATCTTTTCACCATACCCAGACTTTTGTATTTTTGCATGTAAGTCTCTCTTTTTAAGGAAGTCTTCAATGGTTACTTTCATCTTCTTATTCTTCTTGAGACCAAACACAGTCTCACCTTCATCAGCTTCAGAATGATCTTCAGGAGCAAATGGTTGTGGTAGTCCAGAAGTATTAATATTATAACTTCTCATTTTGTCAAATCTTCTGGACAAGTCACCAGCCACAACTCCATAATTGCTTGGGTTGTTAAGCATTAGAAGGTTGTACAGCTCAACACATTCAGCATATCCAAGGGTAAACAACTCAGAGATCTCCAATACTTCAATTGTAGCAGAATCACCTTCTCTTCTCAAGTAGATTCTGGGTATTTACTTGTTTTGACTTTTGTGAGCTTGACCCCAACAATCTCTTCTTGAATAGCCCTAGTCAGCTTGAATCTCTCCAGTTTTTCCTTTTCTGACAGTGATTGCTTCTTGGAGATGAGTACTGGCTGATTCTCTTGAGCTGAAACTAATTGATTGTTGTTTGTCTTCATAGGGTTGTTTAGATATCTATAGGCTATCTTTATTCCGCAACAACCCTGTAATTCTTTGTATAGATTATTTCTTAATAAAGGATTACATTTGAAAAAAACAATCTGTGTTCAAGAATGTTTTATTTCTTTACTGCTTTACTGTTTTAATGATTCCTGCACTTTACTAACTTGCTTGATATTCTTTATCTGAATCTTAAAACGTTTTGTGTTTAAAAGTTTGTAAAGATTGTGGAAAGTTGTATTCACCCCCCACTACAACTGTTCTGTGTTCAATATACTTTGGTATATTGATACACCGTGGGACGTATCAATTGGTATCAGAGCGGTGGTTGAGAATTAACTTGACTTGATCCTTGCATATTTTCATTTATAGTAAAGCAATGTCATCTTATATTGATAATGGTTCTTCAACCTGACCACCCATGTTTGACAAAGATGATTTCAGTGGGTGGAAAGGTAGAATGTCTTTGTTCCTTGAATCCATCGATAACAATATGCCTGACATCCTTACTGATGGTCCTTATGTTCCTACACAAACCATTGTGGTAGAAGCTGTGGTCAGGGAAGGTCAACCAACCATTCCTGCCACAGTCAAATCTATAGTTAAGAACAAGGCAGATTGGGGGGATGAGGATAGGAGGTTGGCAAACTTGGATGTGAAGGCTAGAAATTTCATTGTCCAAGCTGTGCCCAAAGACCTTTACCATTCAATTAAAATGTGTTCAACAGCAAAGAAAATGTGGGGTACATTGACTGTTATGTTTGAGGGTTGTTCTACCTCCATGGAATCCACAATTACTACATTGACCAGGAGGTATGAGAGATTTTTCTTTTGAGAAATGAATCCTTGACTGACACTCATACCCGCTTTAATGCTTTGGTAAATGATTTAGCTGCTGTTGGAATTAATAAGAAAAATGAGGTTTTAAAGAGCAAATTTCTTGATTTATTACCACCCAAATGGAACAACTATATTTCATCTGTTAAATTAAGTTCTGTTTATCATGATCTTGATCTCCCTGGACTTTTTGGTTTGCTTCATAACCAAGAATGTTCAGAGGCTGAAAAACTAATTGCTATGTGTGAGTCCCTGAAATACGACGGTTAACCAGGAAAGTGTAAAATACAACAAGTCTAATAATCACTAGATTGGACTAGTATTAATTAAATATAAATGCAAGTATATAAATAAAGTAATACAAGACTTAAAGCAATAAACAAGTAAAGTGGAACATTATGTATTTTTCAATGGTGTATTTTATTTATGATGTTAAATAAAATACAAGGTTGTGCGGAATCAAGATAATACAAATAAGTATGTATCCTAACAACCTATGAATTACAAATGATCTATATTTGTCAAATAACTCTTTTGGATCGAGATACTTAAAGTTGTGAAGTATCCCAGTTTAAGATCGAGAGTATTTAGACAAATTCACTCTAATGCAAAATGTATGCTTAAAAGTGTTTTTCTCAAGGAAATGACTTTGTATTTATAGGCAACAAAATTACAAATATAGTTGCATGTATTTAATGATCCGACAAGAACATTAAATGCATTGGATAAGGAATAAGGATAAAGTCACGTCAAATGACTTTGTATCCTTTTATCCAACCACCTTTACACACGTATACTTTGGTAAAGAACAAGTGGAATGTTCTTTGGAAAGTGTGTAAAGGCAAAAGTCAATTAATCGATATCAGTGTTCAGACTTGTAAGGTCTAGAACACTGACAATCCTCCAGTGTACAGATCTGGTAAGACTTCCAGTGGACTCCGCCATTTGTAAGTCTTCTTTATTCTGACTTCAATCTTTGACTTCAGTGAGAACGTCTTCAGTAGAGTTGATCTGGACTGGGGTGAAGTCCAGTGAGCTAATCTGGAGAATACTCCAGATTCCTATACAAGTATTTGCTCACTGGTCTTCCATTATTTATGGACAAAAATCTTCAGAGGGACTCCAGATTCCAAGTCTGGAGTAGGTCCAGTAGAACACGTTTATAGACAGATCTTCAGTAAGGCTCCAGTAGTCGAGTCTGGAGCGAGTCCAGTAAATCTGGACCTAACACTATGGGTGATTCTTATAGTCAGCTTGCTGCTGCACTTGTTGCTTCTATGACTGAACACCCTAGTTCAATTAGTAATGAGATCATTCCTTATGTTAATGATGATATTCCTGTGATGTCAAATCCTAACTCTGTTTGTGCTGAATCTGAATGTGATGAATCTGATGGTGATGAACTAGCTAATGAAGTAGCTATGTTGGCTGAAAGGATCAGAAGGAGATCCTTTAACAAGTTTAAAGGAAAAGGAAGAGGTGGCCAAGCTGATAAAGCCAAGAAGCCATTTGATATGTCCAAGGTTACTTTTTACAAGTGTGGCAAGTCTGGACATATGGCTAGTGGTTGTAGATCCAAAGAAGCTGCTCAAGCTGTTCCAACCAAAGGTGGAAGAGGTGAAAAATACTCTAAGCTCAAGACTAAGTACAAAGCCTTGAAAGCACAAGTAGCTGAGCTGACTGAGAAGGTGAACAGAAATGAGAAGAGTCTGGTAGCCAAAGACTGGGCTGAAAGTGCCACATCATCTGATGATGAGCTTTACAAGGATGCCAAGTGTTTCATGGCTAAAGAAGCTACTCAAAGATTTGCTGAAGATCTAGTGAAAATACAACAGCAATCTGAGTCAGCTCACCAGGCATCCACCAGTCAGACTGCTCCACCTGAGGTAACTTCTTTTTCCAATCTGTCTGATAATGAGAAGCTGTCCAGACTGAACAAACTTGGTGATGAGGTTTTGTTACAAAAACATTTTAATTAAGAACTTAAGAAGGAAATACATCTTTTGAAACTTGATAACAGCTCTAAGAGTCACATCATTGAAAAACTAGAATCTGAAGTTAAAGCTCAAAAGCAATTAAACTCCATTTTGATTAAGGAAGCTAAAACTGCAGAAGAAAGGTTTTTAAAGGTCAAACAGATCACTGAAACATGGTGTGTCAGTTCTAAAAGAGTTGCAAAATGTGTAAATGAACAAATACCTCATCAGATCCAAGCTATCTTTGATGGTAATTATGATAGGGCCATAGCCATAGCTGAAGTATGTGCTATGGAGCCTTGTTATCAGCCTCCTTCACCACCCAAAGTCCAAACCAAAAAGACTATTTCTAAACCAATTAAGTTGAAGAAGAAGAAGAAGTTCCAATCTTTGAAGATGCACAAGCTGATCCTACTCCTACTGAAGTTATTGTTCAGAATCCATTAAATGACTCTCCAACTGGTTCAGACTCCTCCATTCCTGTCCAAGCTGATCAGCCTCTTCCTCAAGCTGATCATGCTGAACCATCTAATCTGAATCAGTCCATTGTCCCAGTCACAAGATGGACAAAGAGTCATCCAATCAACCAAATCATTGGTGATCCACTCTCTGGTGTGAAAACAAGAAGAAAGGCAACATGCAACTTCTGCATGTTTGTCAATTTTGTAAGCAAGATGGAACCAACTGAGGTTGATGAAGCACTGGAAGATCCCTCTTGGGTTAATGCAATGCAAGATGAGCTAACACAGTTTGAAAGAAATAAGGTTTGGGAACTTGTTCGAAGACCTCATCACAAGACTGTGATTGGAACCAAGTGGTTCTACAAAAACAAAATGGATGAAAGGGGAGTTGTGACCAGAAACAAAGCAAGGTTGGTAGCTCTTGGTTACAGACAAGAGGATGGAATTGATTATGATGAGACCTTTGCACCAGTGGCAAGATTAGAGGCAATCAGAATGTTCTTGGCCTTCTCTGCTCACAAGGGTTTCAAGGTTTATCAAATGGATGTGAAAGAGTGCATTTCTTAATGGAAAGCTGGAAGAAGAAGTCTATGTTGAACAGCCTCCAGGTTTTGAAAATTCAAAGTTTCCTGACCATGTGTTCAAGCTTGACAAGGCTCTTTATGGGTTGAAGCAAGCTCCAAGGGCATGGTATGATACTTTGTCTAAATTCTTATTGGCTAATAACTTCAAAAGAGGTAATGTTGACAAGACTTTATTTGTGAGAAAGTATAATGGTGATATTCTGCTTGTACAAATATATGTAGATGATATAATATTTGGGTCTAGCAGTGAAAGACTTTGCAAAAAGTTTTCTGAATTAATGTCTAAAAAGTATGAAATGAGTATGATGGGAGAACTAAACTATTTTCTGGGTTTACAAGTTAAACAGACTAAAAATGGAATTTTCATAAACCAAGGAAAGTATGTTAAAATCTCTTAAACAAATTTGGTTTTACTGATTGCTCACCTTTGAAAACTCCTATGGGAACTGGTGATAAGCTGGATGAGGATAAAAATGGGAAATCTGTTGACATCACAGCTTATAGGGGTATGATAGGATCATTACTTTACTTGACTGCTAGCAGACCAAATATTATGTTTGCTACATGTCTTTGTGCAAGATATCAAGCTAGTCCTAAGTAATCTCATCTTAAAGCTGTAAAGAGAATCTTTAGATACCTTAAAGGTAGTTCCAATCTGGGTCTTTGGTATCCCAAAGACTCAGGATTTGATCTAATTGGCTATTCAGATTCTGACTTTGCAGGCTGTAAGATTGACAGAAAAGTACTTCAGGAGCTTGTCAATTGCTTGGCAATAGACTTGTAAGCTGGTCCAACAAGAAGCAGCATTCAGTTTCTATCTCCACTGCAGAAGCTGAATATGTTGCTGCAGGAAGTTGTTGCTCCCAAATTCTTTGGATGCAATATCAGCTTCAAGACTATGGTGTCACTGCAACAAAGCACATTGATATAAGATATCATTTCATCAGGGATCATGTGATGAAAGAAGATGTTGAACTCCATTTCATTCCAACTAACAATCAGCTTGCTGACTTGTTCACAAAGCCATTGGATGAATCAAGGTTCAACTACCTCATAAGTAAGCTAGGTATGCTTAATTTGTAAAATGTAGTGAGCTAAGTAATAGCAAATCTGACCCCTTAGAGTGTTACTAAAATTTTGAGGGTAAGCTGTGTCAGACCCAGACTACCCTTTCACACTTGGTGCTTTACTAGTGAAAGAGGGTAAGCTGAGTCTGACCCAGCTTCGTGGTTATTTTTGTTATTAAATATCTCAGTGCGTTTTATTACTTTCATTATTTTATTTAGTTTACTTGTTGATCCTTTTGGAGCGTGACACGTGTAGTGGTCCATACCAGTTACTGAAAAAGTACCACCACTACTGGTTGATCGTCCAATCAAAATCGTTCTCTCTCCAACTTTTTCAAATAAGATATTTTGGGTTTGAATAAAACATCAATTTAACCTAAATCCCAAATCACTTGTTCTTATTTTCCTAAAATCAATTTTTCTCTCTAATCTGATTACTGTTTTATTAAAATTAATTTCTTCTAAAATTTGTTTTCAAAATGGCATCATCATCTAATGATTCTCAATCCAGTTCTGAATCTGAAAGTCTATACCCAGCTCCTATAAGCGCAAACAAACTTGCTCCTTATGTGGTTGGAGATAAGGTAGTAGTGGTTCTTGCTGATCTTGATACTGGTAAAATCAAGATTGGTAGTCTGGTGTATGCCAATATCTATCCTCCTTCTTGGGCAAAAGGATACGATGAGATCGTGGCGTTCTTATGGCATCATCCTTTTGGTAAAGTGATGATTGAGAAGCCAGCCTGGGTGTTTCAAGATCTCTTATGTGAATTTTGGGCGAGCTGTGTTGTAAAACCGAATAAGAAAGGAGATACTGCAATCTATGGCTCAATCCTCAACGGTAAGAAAAAGGTATACATTTCTTATGAGAGGCTTAGGTCTGTTTTTGAGCTGTCATATATGCCTGATGATGAATATGATGATGTTGTGTCTCACACTGAAGCCAAAAATGTTTTGCAAGAAGTTGGATATACTGGTCCACTGGCTTCAGTTGTTAAAATGAAACATTTAACTGGCATTTGGAACTACTTATTGAGCACAATTTCGAAAACCTTACAAGTAAAGGCAGGCAGCTTTGATCAGCCTAATGTCCTAGAATTGCAGATTTTTCATGCAATGGTCACCATGACCAGAATAGATTTTGCTGCTTTAATCTTAAGGACCTTGTTGATCGCGTTCATAAGAAGAGTCTTACCATACCTTATGGTAGGATTCTTGCTCTTATCATTAAAGCCATTCTTGACAATGATTTCAGTCTGGCAACTGGTTAGACTGTTGAATGCAAATCTATCAATAACAACATCTTCAATAGTCCAAAGGTATATGTGCAGGGTCTGACCCGAGCAATGCAGATCTACCTTGATTTTTGCAGGAAAAGAGAGGAGGAGCAAGAAGCACTAAGGGAAGATGTCCCTACTTCGACGCGATCTGGGTCTGACACTCAATCTGCTAATCAGGGGGACCCAGGTACACATGCTTCTGAACCCTCAAACTCTTCTGAATCTATTTACAATTCTACTCCTACAAAAGAGGGTGAAGGGTTGGCCAAAACATCAGCCTCACTTGCCATACCTTCGTCCATTCGCTCAAAATCCGACTCTAAAAGACCCCTTGTTGAGGACTTAGTACCTCTCAAGGCCAAAAAGAAAAGATCGCATAAGAAATCTGTGTCAGTTTCTGGGGTTGATAATGCAACATCTTCTCTTGAGATCCCCCAAGGTGCAGTGGAAGCTAAGGAACGTTCCAAAGCTGTCCCTGCCACCCAAGCTGACAAGCCAAAAACACCACGCCTATCTGCACTCTCCCAAAAGAGTGTAGACGAGTTAAAGGGAACACCCATTGCTACCCAACCCTCCAAACAGGGTGAAGGTATTGAAAGAAAGACCTCCTACCAAGGTCATACTGTGTCAAAACCAAATTCACCGTCATCAGCCTCCCAAAAGGTTGATGATATCATTAAAGGGGTAACAGAGGATCTAGCCCAGATCCAAAGTGAGTCAGAGTCAATGCACATCATTCCAGAGGATGGTCATCCAAAGGTGGGAAGTATCAAACGCATTGGTGATACTGTTTCTCCTCCCCAAGCTGATCAGACTCCTTCTATCTTACACTCTGAGTCTGCACAGGCTGCCAATGCCCCTTCTATGTCACAAGGAGGGGTACAGGCCTCAATTCTCCCTGAGGATACTTTGGTGCAACAACACACCTCTGTTGAAGGGAAATCAACTACACAAAACATTACACCTACAGAGTCTGTGTCTGCATCTGTCCTTGGACAGAGGGATTCTGCAGGTTACTTGGCTGTCTTTAAGGCAGTCATGTCAGCCCCTTGTACAGCAAAGGGAACCATTGATAGTCCTCTCGATGTCAATGAGAATATGATCACTATCTCCGGAAGTGATTCTTCATTCGATGATGAGTTTTCCCATCCATCCTCAAGGGATGCTCTGATGGAAGATGCCAGTGGAGGAGTTGATCAAAATCTAGATCAACACATTCCCACTGGCCCTCAGCCTGAACTAAACATCAATCTTTCTCAGGCTGACCAACTCATCATCAATTCTGAAAGATCCACTCATGAGACTCACTCTCATGAGCAAATGTTCCAAGACTCCTTAAACCTCCACCCCCTTCTAAATATTCCCAATGACCCTGAAATTAAGGATTGCAGGCTGCTCTTTCCAGAGTCAGTGGCTTTTAAGCCAACTGTAAGTTCTTCCCAAGCTGCCACTATCTCATTTTCAGATGTGGTAGGTCAGCTCACTGAGTTCATTTCAACCTCTAAGGTTGAAAGCTCAAAGCTGACCGAATGCTTGGAAAAGATCCAAAAGGATCAGGATTTGACGGTTAAGAAGGTGGACAAGCTGTGTCTTGATCAGACTGCATTGGAAGATTATGTTAAGAAAGCAGTTGATGTGATGCAGCAGAACCAGAGCAAGCTAACAGAGTCTCTTGACAAACTTGCAAAGGCAGTTAATGAAGAAAATGAAAGAAACAAGAGTACTCTGGGTCAGATTGAAAATGCTGCAACCAAATTCAAAAGGGAAGTCACCATAGAACTTCGATCTTCAAACAAGTCACAAGCTGACTTCAAGAATGATTTGATTGAAGCTTCTAAGGGTGTTAAATCACAGATAAAACTCCTCCATGAAGATTATGTTGAGCTAAGAAGATCCTGTGGTCTCACAAATATCAAAATTGACTTGATCAACAATACACTCCAAGGTTTTCTTGTAACTCCAGTGAGCTCTTCCCCTGCTGATGATGACAAAAAGGGGGAGAAGAATGCTAAGAAGATGAGTGCTATGAGTGAAGCTGAAATAGAAAGACAAAAAGCTCAAGTTGATAGAGATATTGAAGATTATCTTAAAAGGTTGAAAGTGAGACAGGATAAGGCTAGAGCTGAGGAGGCTCAAAAAGATAGAAGAGTGGTTGTGTATGGTTCTAGGGTGGAAAGTGAGAAGGAGGATGTGGAAGAGATAAAAAGACCAGAATCTGAGTCTGGTGCTGTTGGAAAATTGAATGAAGAGACTGGAAAGGAGAGTGATACAACCAAGGGGGAGACTGTTAATGTAATGGGAGATATAAGGAAGGATGTTGGTGTTGAAAAAGATATAAGGAAGGTTGTTGTAGTTGAAAAAGAAAAGAAGGTTGAAAAGAAAAGAAAGTTCTCCCAAGCTGACCCTGTGCAATCTGTGCCAACTCAAGCTGACCCAGCTCCCAATGTACAAATTGATGAATCTTCATCTAGTGAAGACACAACCACTCTATCCCAGTTCATAATCAAGAAAAGAACAACTGAAGCTGGGTCAAGTGGTGTGAAGGTCTTAACTGAGAAAGAGAAGGATTGGGAGACTGCAATTGAAACTGCTCCACAGCTTGGGGTATCAGTTGAGGTGGCATATAAGATGATTAAGGAGGATAAACTAGAAAGAGAAAGAATTGCTGCAACGAAGTCTGATTCTGAAATTGCCAAAGCTGTTCAAGAACAATTGAATAAAGAAGATGAAGAAGATCTTGCAGCCATTAGTTCTAAAAAGAAAATGGTGGTTCATTCTACACCATCTTAGAAGGTTAAAGATGTGGTGCAGAGTGTGAAAGCCCATAATTGGTTTGATGCTTTGGAGAAAAGACAAGTCACTGAAAATATCCATTATAGAAAGCATCCAGAACCAATCCTCCAAGTTCTACTAAAGAGGCGAAAAGGAAAGAACATTCCCAGCATAAGGATTACAAGGAGAGGTTATGAAACCAACTGGGAAACCCATGATCTTGACAAACTGCTTGATCTAGGATACACAGAGTGGGTAGAACTACATGATATCATTACTGGTATGTCTGGAGTTCACAAAGAGACAGTCTTGGAAGCCATTGAGAAGAAGTTAGCTGCTGTTGTAAAGTACAAGATTGATATCTCTGGCCTTCCAAGACCAATTGCATATGATATGGATTATGAAGATGATTCAGCTGAGCCATTGAAGAAGAAAAGAAGAAGGTATGAAAGGATTGATGCTCCTGGAGGTGACCATTCGGTTTTTCTCCAAAACTTGTCTCCTACAGAGTTGCTAGCACAATTATCTTCTGGTGCAATTGACAAGATTCTTGATAATCTTAATCTGTCTCTACCTGCTGGTGTTAAAGATGCAAGATGTGGGAAGTTCATAACTGAACCTGAGCATGGAATGTACTTTGTAGATGCTAGAGGGAATTTGGTGTTTCAAAGGACTGCTGAACTAAACAGGTACCATCTATGCACCTATTTACCTTATACAGATTCTTGTAGAAACTTTAGTGAAGAAGGTAATGGGTATGAGCAGTTCCTTATAGATGAAGGGTTAGATAGGCAACTAGATGTGAAAGTTGCTCCATCATTTGAGGTTAAGCAAGAAGCAATTGAAATGCTTGGAGAATAGTGATGTAGATTGTAATATTTTTGGTTTATTCTCTATATATATACAAAGGCAGTTGTACAAACTTAGCTTCTTGGTAAATATCTCATATCAGATTGAAAAGAACCCAAAAGATTCAAAGGGTCACAAGTTGTTAGTCATATTTTCATTTGATTCTTTGTAAGCTGATAGTTAGAAGTGTAGTTGGGTTTTGTCATCATCAAATAGGGGGAGATTGTTGAGTCCCAATGTTAATTGTAAATTTAATGATGACAAATCTGACCTATAAACACTTAGTAATCTTTTGGTTCTTGTAATCTGATCTGGGTTAGACTAAGCTGACACAGCTTACGATCTGTCTCTGACCCAGATCACGCTTCATACTTGTAATTGTAATATCTTATGGAAGCAAGTGTTATTCAAGCTGCATCAACAATGTATTAGCATTCAGTCCAAGTCGAAGAGGAGGATTTGGACTGAAGATAGAAGACCAAGTTGTTAGTGGAAGACAGCTTGGGATTAGCAGTCAGCTTGGAAACACTTAGGCAGATTGGTGCCTTGACAAACGGCCTAATCTGTGTCTGACAATCAAGTGAAGATAACAACCTGGACTGAAGATAAGGACAAATGACGTGACTAGGAATATTCCCAGTATCCAGGTTGGTGGTTGTTTCAGTGCAAGTCACCTGGCGATCTTCTTCAGTTGCAACAGCTTCTGGAGAAGGATCAGTCCAAACAACTTCTACATCCTCATCAGAGTCAATGAGGTCTCGATTGGCATCATGAAATTCCTCAGTTGAAGGTATTTCACGAGTAACTGGAGAAGTAGGTGCTTGAACTGGTGCTGATATTGGAGTGGCACGTACATCTGATCCAATCACCAATTCCTGTGGTAAGTTAAAATTGATGGAGGGATAAAATGATGTGTCACTGGTGCTTTTCTTCTTCTTGACTGGTTCCAGTTTGTTGTAACTGGAAGCATTTTCTGGTGAAACAACTGACCGAAGAACTTGGTCAGTTTCACCAAAGTTGATTGGAATGACTGGAGAAATATCAAGGCTTGGTCTCTTGTTGATTGCTTCAGTTGATTCATCGAATGTGACATGAATTGTCTCATGCACCTTTTGGAGTCTATAATTATAAACTCTAAAGGCCTTTCGAATATCTGAATAGCCTAAAAATACCCCTTCATCAGCTTTTGCATCAAACTTTCCAAGCTGACTGGAATCGTTCAGTATATAAACTGGACAACCAAATACATGGAAGTATCCAATATTTGGTTTACGATTCCTGAGTACTTCGTAGGCAGTCTTCTTATGTCTCTTGATGTAGACTGACCGGTTTGGGTGTGACAAGCAGTTGCAACTGCCTCAGCCCAAAAACTGGTGGGAAGACCAGATTCAGATAGCATGCTTCTGGCCGCTTCTATCAGTGTACGATTCTTTCTTTCCACAACTCCATTTTGCTCTGGAGAGTGAACTAATGAGAAGTTTTGAGAAATGCCAGTGTCAGTGCAAAATGTTTCAAGTACCTTGTTTTGGAATTCAGTACCATTATCACTTCGCAACTGACAAACTTTTCGAGTGTACTTGAGCTCAATTCTTTTGATAAGCGAGATGATTTCAGCAGGTGCATCACTTTTGGATCTGATGAATACCACCCAGCAATATCTGGTGAATTCATCAACCACAACTAGAGTGTATTTCTTTCCAGCTCTAGTTTGAACATTCAATGGACCAAAAAGATCCATATGAAGCATGTGAAGAGGTTCAGTGATGCTAAAATTTTGCCTAGTTTGAAACTGGCTCTCTTCTGCTTGCCCATCTCACACCCTGGACATGGCTTTTCCTTATTGAAGGAAATCTGGGGTATCCCATCAACCAGTTGTTTGCGAGACAACTTGTTAATGTTCTTGAAATTAAGGTGGGATAACCTTTTATGCCATAGCCAGTTGGTGTCCTCATCAGCTTTGGTATAGAAACATTGCTCTTTTGGAGCTGGTTCCATATCCATGACGTACACATTCCCTTTCCTTGGTGCAATCATCACCACTTTCCAATCCTTGTTAAATATGGTGCCTTGAGCAATATCGAACAATACTCTGAAGCCATCATCGCAAAGTTGGCTTACACTGATCAAGTTATATTTCAAACCATTCACAAATGCAACTCTTTTGAATACGACTTGTCCATTATTGAGCACACCATATCCTTCAGTCTTTCCAGATTGATCATTACCAAACGTCACTGTCGGTCCATCTTGGACAGTGAACTCTTCCAGTAGGGGCTTACATCCGGTCATAGTCCGGCCAGCAGCGCTGTCCAGATACCAGATATTCTTCTTTCGATCGCCCTACACACACACAAAAATCATTAGTTATTTTGTGAACCCATCTTTTCTTGATGGGTCCACTGGACTTCTCTACAGAAGCCACAGTTGATTGTTGATGTGTTGAACTGGAGGCTACATCTGGAGCATTATCACCAGCTCCAGGTGCAGAAGTAAAAACGATTGGTATTTGATATTTACTCACCTTAAGTTTACCAGATTTTGTTCCAGATGGAACATTCTTTTGTTTAGGTACAGAAGGGAGTGATTTAATGTTTTGTTTTAAAACTGGAGGTGGTGAACCTCCTTCCAGATTGTTAATCCGGGCAGTGCAACTCAGAACCTGCCGAGACAAAAGTTGGAGTTGCCTTTCCAGATTAACCAAAACATTGTTTTGTTCAGGCAGTTGAACCTTGGACATTGGTTCAACTGGGGATTTAGTCTTTCGGGTCTTGGGCTCCTTAGACTTATGAGGTAAAGGCTTGTTAACAGTGGTCTTTTTGACTGGAGCTTTAGCCTGTTTGGCTCCAGTTTTAACCTCAATGGGGGTGGTCTCATTGGTTTCAGTTTCAACAGCTTCAGGTTGATCATAAGGTGTTTCAACCTGGAGAGCTGGAGGCAATGCATGAAGATCTGGTATAAGAGCTGCCATCTCCAGATCTTCAGATTTCCATGCATTTTTCTGGGCATCGATAGTTCTTGAAAATGCATCATAGTTTTTGCCAGATGCTTTTACCCAGGACTTGATAATCATTTGAGCTTTTTCAAAATCATGAGACAGTTTTTGATTATCAAGTTCTAAAGCCTCAATCTTTAAAACTGACTCCTTGAGAGCCAACTGGACACTTTGCAAATCATTCAGTTGTGGTTTGACATTGTTCAGTTCAATTAAGATAGTGTCTAAATATCTTTCACTATCAGCTCTAACAGTTTCTACAAATGCCAAATCACCACTTAATGATTCAGCCAGGTCCAGTTTTAATTCAGGGTCAACCTGGTGATCATAATCACATACCTTTTTCAGTATGATGTCCACCCATCTTCCAGAGATGACATCATCTTTCACCACATGCTGCTGTTGTTGATCTTCCAAGGCCATGAAACACATGTCCCTTTCCTCTTCTTCATCACCAGATGAATCATCAGAGTACTCCCATTTTCCCTCAGTTTGTGCCATTAAGCACTGATCCTTTTCCTTTTGCATGGACAGGAGGGCAATCTGGGCCTTAAGCTGCTTGTATTTAGCTTTGTAGCTATCATCAGGCCGATTGTAATTAGGGACAGAGGGGCCAGTTTGGTTATTCAACTGACTAGATCTGCATTCCTTCATAAAATGACCTTTCTTGCCACACTTATAGCATGTAAGATTGGTCTTATCCAGAGAGCTGGAGCTGGAAGCATTGTTGGGGCCATTAAATCTTTTAGATTTATGCTTAAACCTATTAAAGGTTTTAGCAATCATGGCGACCAGATCATCATCGTCAGTTTCATCATAACCTTCACTGTTTTCAGTGGTCAGCCCAGAGTTTAAGAAACTGTTCAACATCTCCTTCATCGAGTGTGCCTGGACACTCTCAGCAGACATTAAAGCAGCACAAGGTCGCTCAATTGCATTAGCAACCTTGGGACTCTGAGCATGGTTCATGGCATCTTGCTCAGCCACAAGTCTTGCAGCATTATTATCTTCAGTGAATCTGAAGGCTCTATAGAGCGATGCAAGAGTGTGAGAGTGCAAGGTTTTACCTTGTCTCAAGACAAGAACCATGTTTTCCCATTTGGAAGGAAGAATATCACAAAACTTCTCAAGAAGAATATCCTTATCCTTCTCTACACCCAAACCTCTCAACTGATTGATGAGGCTAGAAAATCTGGTATATGTACCAGTTAAACTTTCATTGGGCAAAGCAAAGAAGGATTCATACTTCTTGTTCAAAGCAACTTTTCTGGTGACAATTGTGTCATCACCTCCTTCAAATTGAATCACTAATTCATCCCACATAGACTTGGCACTGGGAAACAACACAAGTGTTGGAATTAGGTCTTCAGGGACAGCCCCAAGGATCATGTTTTTCAGTCTGGTGTCCAAGTCCACCAGTCTGCGATCCTCATCAGACCAATGGTCTTCTGGCTTTCCCTTGAGCCTCTTCTTCCAGTTGGATCAAGAAGAGGACTCACCCCAATAGACATAGGTATATATGGTCCATCCTTAAGGATTTTCAACATATACCTCTCAATACCACCAAAATGCAACAGCATTCTAGCTTTCCATGTACCAAAGGTCTCACTGTTTCCATCAAATTTTGGAACAGGAGTGTTAGAGTAATGTACATGGACGTGGTTTGGGGTAGAAGGAGGAGGAGGGTTGGTGTTAACATTTTGAAAAGGTGGTGCATTAGTGTTCGACGGGTTTTCACCTGAACCAGAACCATCTCCACCTTCAGTAGTGTTCATCTTTGCAGATCTAGGCAAGTTTATTAGCCTTCTGCTCTGATACCACTTATAAGTCCCAACTTATTAGATGGTACTACTGAAGACACCTCTATGTCGATGGTGGAGTTACTTTGCAATATACTTACTAAACTGGAGACGACCAGTTAGATAAGTATATACCAAGTTCTAGATAGATTACTTATATAAAAGACAATAAGTAAAGATCAATGCAATAATACAATAACTTGTAAACAATCTTGATGAGACAATATGTAGTTTTCAAAGTGTAATTTATTTATTGATATTAAACAAATTACAAGGTTGATGCGGAACCAAGATAATACACGAATGTAAATATCCTAACAACCTATGAAATACAATTGATCTATACTCGGAATTTCTCTTCTACAATCGAAACACTTAAAGTAGTGAAATGTTCCTTTTAGCGATTGAGAGAATATTGCACAAGTTCACCAAGAATATTGCAGGTTTGCAAAGTATGAAGTTATTCGTTTGTGTGTGAAATAACTTTGAGAGAACGAATACTTGTTCTTCTTGGTTGTGCAATGACTTGTATTTATAGGCAAAGTTAACATTGGGATGTTAACTTTAGCCGTACAAATGTGGTTGGAAGCATTTAAGGAATCGCATTTAATTCCTTAAAAAGTGTTGTAAAGTCGCATGTTACAGTGACTTTACACAACCACCTTTATGTACCTTTTAATACTTAAATAATAAGATAAGGCTTATTATCCGGGTAAAGGTACATAAAGTATACAAGTCAATTCCTCGTAATCAGTGTAAAGCTTTGTAAGGGCTTTCCACTGAAGGCCTCCAGTTTGTAACTGACTAGAATGTCAACTGGGCTTCGCTGCCATTGTCATTCTCTTTCTTCCATTTGTTGTCTTCGACTTCAACTGGAATGTTTCTTCAACTTGGTCAGTTCTCAACTGGAGGAAGTCTTCAGTTGCGTTAACTGTACGGTGCAACTGGACTTCAATATATTTCTCGACAAATCTTCTTGGTCACCAGTTTACTGGTCACCAGATGCAACTGGTGAACTGGTCAGTGTGAACTGGCGACTGGCCAGTTCCAGGTGAACTGGTCCTAACATATTGTATAGATTATTTCTTAATAAAGGATTACATTTGAAAATAACAATCTGTGTTCAAGAATGTTTTATTTCTTTACTGCTTTACTGTTTTAATGATTCCTGCACTTTACTAACTTGCTTGATATTCTTTATCTGAATCTTAAAACGTTTTGTGTTTAAAAGTTTGTAAAGATTGTGGAAAGTTGTATTCACCCCCCTCTACAACTGTTCTGTGTTCAATATAATTTGGTATATTGATACACCATGGGACGTATCAAGCTCCAATATTCATTATTGCTTCAGCAGCTTCAACCTCTTCTTCATTCACCTCAGCATCATCCTCCATATTGGTAGCAGTAGCATCTTCTTCACCTACTACTTTTCCCCTTCTTCTTCTTCCTTCTCCCCCTTTTTGTCATCATCAATGGGGGCAGAGGAGGTGGAGCTGATTGACTTTATGAACTGAGTGAGGTCACTTCTTGTTAGGTCCAGATTTAGTCCAGATTTACTGGACTCGCTCCAGACTCGACTATTGGAGCCTCACTGAAGATCTGACCAGAAACGTGTTCTACTGGACCTACTCCAGACTTGGAATCTGGAGTCCCTCTGAAGATTTGTCCAGAAATAATGGAAGATCACTGAGCAAAATACTTGTATAGGAAATCTTGAGTATTCTCCAGATGAGCTTACTGGACTTCACCCCAGTCCAGATCAACTCTACTAAAGACATTCTGACTGAAGTCAAAGACTGAAGTCTGAAGAAAGAAGACTTAACAAATGGCAGAGTCCACTAGAAAGTCTTACCAGATCTGTACACTGGAGGATTGTTAGTGTTCTAGATCCTACAAGTCTGAATACTGATATCGAGGATTGACTTTTCCCTTTACACACTTTCCTAAGAACAATCCACTTGTTCTTTACCAAAGTTTGTGTGTGTAAAGGTGGTTGGATAAAAGGACACAAAGTCATTTGATGTGACTTTATCCTTATTCCTTATCCAATACATTTAATGTTCTTGTCGGATCATTAAATGGATGCAACCATATTTGTATGGCACAAAATTCACTGGTGAATTTTGTTGCCTATAAATACAAAGTCATTTCCTTGACATAAATACTTTAAGCATACACTTTGCATGAAAGTGAATTTGTCCAAATACTCTCGATCTTAAACTGGGATACTTCACAACTTTAAGTATCTCGATCCAAAAGAGTTATTTGACAAATGTAGATCATTTGTAACTCATAGGTTGTTAGGATACATACTTATTTGTATTATCTTGATTCCGCAACAACCTTGTGTTTTATTTAACATCATAAATAAAATACCCATGAAAAATACATAATGTTCCACTTTATTTGTTTATTGTTTTAAGTCTTGTATTACTTTATTTATATACTTGCATTTATATTAAAGTAATACTAGTCCATTCTAGTGCTTATTAGACTTGTTGTATTATACACTTTCCTGGTTAACCATCGAACTTAAGGGACTCACACTTCCCAAGTAATTATCAAGCTCAGTCAATTTTGTTGTGTGAGATGAGCTTGAAGTCTTCAGTTCATCAACAGTTGAGCTGATTTCTGCAATTTTGTTCCTTAGATGAACTTCAGACTCTTCCACCTTGGAGGGCACATTCACAACTTCTTCAAGTTGAGTCTTCAGGCTTTTGATGTCTTTGAGAACCCTTTTGTTTTGATTTTTTAGTTTGAGCCTATTGGCTTTGAATCTGGTTCTCATTGACTACTTCATTCTATCTTGAGAAGTGGCAAGAAAATCTAAGTATCTTCTGTTTTCCAAGTTCACTTCTCTCATCCCTTAACTCCAACCTTTGATTGTGCCACTCAGTCTGGCACCAGCTTTCATCATTTCTCCCATATCAAACATAATTTCTTCTTGATGAGTGGCCAGAATCCATAGAGTGCTTACAATATCTTGAAGCTGATTGTACAGTGATGTCTGTGTTCCCTGTAACTCATCCATACGTGCACCAAGGTGTGTGATGTCAGCTCTGTGAGTTGTGTCCATCTAAGTGAGCTTGGCTACCAAATCCTTTAATACGGATCTGGTCATAATGGGAGAACCAACAGTTTGCTTTTCAGCTTGAACCCATGAGTAGGGCTCACTGGTGGCCCTAATGTTCGGCATATTAGGCGAATTTGGAAGGAGTGGAGCTGAAGGAGTTGTTTGGCAATTTTCCTCATGAGAGTGAGTCTCAAGAGGTAGAGCTGAAGGTGTCAGTCTGGCATCAGCTTGAGAAGAATTAGCATTAAATTCAAGTTGTGTGTTGCCTGCTTCAGGAAGCTGATTTAATTGATCAGCTTCAGCATTGGTAGTCATCAGAACATCCCTTGAGGATGGATGAGTACCAGACTGACCAAGTGACTGATCACCCCTTGTGGTAGTGATGAGTCTTTGACTACTAGGGTCGTGAGGACCATGAGTAGCTGTCTCTCCTGCAAGAGACGTATTGAGGTCTTGACGAATCAAGCCCGCTTGACCAAAAACAGTCCCTTGTGTTACCACAAGTGCAGAGACGACTGCAGTTGGTGTAGTGTCAAGTGTAGCATTGGATGGTCCTTCTTCTGTGATGTGTTGTTGCACCACAGACTCCTCGGGACAGAATGTTGAGGCCTCTACTCCACCTTATGATCTAGGTGGAGCATTGACAGCCTGTGCAGACCCAGAGTGTAAAAGAGAAGTATTAGCTTGTGTACCTTTTCTTGGAGATCTACGGTACACATGTTGTAACCGTGGAAGACTGGACTCTTTATGGACTTGGGTTGAGTCCAGGGGTGTCCCTTTAATGATTTCATCACTCTGTTTGGAGAGTGATGAAGGCGATATAATTTGAGACTCAGTCTGACCTTGGGCCGAGGTCTGTCTTTCAATGCGTACATCCTTTTGGGAGGATGCAGCGGTAACAGTTTTCCCTTTTATCTTACCTGCACCCTTTTTGGAGGATGCAGATGGGCGATTCGGCTTAGCATCAGGTGAAGCTGAGTCAGCTTGGGAACGTTCCCTTGCAGAGTCAGCCTCAAGGGGTAGTCTCCTTTGAGATGATGAGACTTTAGCAGCTTTTGCAGCATCTCAACTGGTGCTTTCTTTCTCTTTTTAGATCTTTTCTTTTTGGGGATTTGGGAGTTTGGCTAATTTTGCAAAATTGGAGAATTTTGTGAGGGATCGGCTAGGAACGGATTTTGTGGGTCCACTTCCTTACCCTCGAAAAATGAAGAACGATGGGATGGAGAAGGAGTTTCAGGGATATTAGAAGTTGTACCTGGATCACCACCCTGATTGGCTAAGTCTGAGTCATCTTGGGGCTGATCAGCTTGCGTCGAAGGGTGGTCAGCCTCTTCTCCCTCTTGAGAATCAGATTGATCCTCAAGATTCTCCATTTCCCTGTTCACACAAAAATCTAAATAATCCTGCATAGCAGGGGTTAGTGACTGGTGAACCTCAATGGGTCCAAAAATATTTGAGGCCAGGGGTGAAATTTTTATAAAATCCCCTGTTGCCCTTTGGTAATCTCTTTTCAACATTTTTTCAATAATGTAGCCCAAGATTCTGCCATAGTAAACATGTTCAGATTTTGCAGAAATCTTGAGTACAAGATCATTAAAAATTAATTCACCAAAATCCATTAACCTATTGTGGACCATGCAGTAAAAGATTTGCATTTCAAGTTTATTTGGTGTATCAAAACCACCAACTTTGGTCTGCAATGATCTCACAATGGTTGAGATCAAATATTTATAAATACCAGAAAAATGTGAAATTTTAACAGAGCCACCAACCCTCCCTAAATACACAATATTATTTAAAATAGTTTTAGCTTCTTCCAGTGATGGGACTGATTCATAAACAGGTTCAGACTTGTACTCTAAATCAAATATCTTTTTAAAAGTGTCAAGAGTAAGTACAAGTCGACGAGATGCATTGTCTAAAGTGCCAACAATGCATTGTTTGCCCTTGGTGGTGGTTGTTACCCTGCTTGTGAGCCAAAACTCACAAAGCTGATTATAATTAATAAAACAAGGAGAAAAGTGCAGAAACTTACCCATAGGATGATAAAAGATATACCTTGCCATGTTAGAGTAATCAGACTTGTTTGAAGGTGGATGGAGATTTGCATATTGTGGAGGCCGTACCTTGATCTGAGTAGAAACCCATTTGGCACAATCTATTTCTGGAACCTTATCTCCCTTCAAATAAGTACCGATTTTGTCGACTTGTTTTGGTTAAGGATAATTAACATTAGAAGGTGAAGCCATTTTGATTATTAAGCTGATTTAGAATAAACTTAAAAACAATCAAAATTTGATAATCTGAAAAACAGAGTATTAGGGCTTTTGAGAGAAAGAAAGATGAGAATGAGATTAAAGAGATGAGAATGCGATGAAATAGTGACTTTGATCAAACGGGTTGGCTTTTATATGGCCTTCCCACCAAAAGTGTGCCGTTTTGTGATTCGAGAGAGAAAGTACACTTACCCTAATGGTTACTTTTTACCATGGAGGGAGTAACGGTTGTGGTTTGTACAGAGGAAAGAGAGACAAAAAGAGTAAAACAATATTTTATTTACAACGACAAGAAACAAAAAATATGGACTAACTTATTAAGTAAATTCCAAGCTGACTCCAAGCTGAGCTAACTCAGCTTGGTCATCCTTAGATCAAAACTAAGGTCAATCAACTTGGGCTTTTCTTAATAGATTATTCCATATTTGGCATTCCCACCTTGCTCAGCAAGGTATTAAACCTTGCTTCATCAAGAGGCTTGGTAAACAAGTCTGCAAGCTGATTGTCTATTGAAATAAAATGAAGTTCTACATCTTCTTTCATGACATGGTCTCTGATAAAAGATATACCTTGCCATGTTAGAGTAATCAGACTTGTTTGAAGGTGGATGGAGATTTGCATATTGTGGAGGCCGTACCTTAATGTGAGTAGAAACCCATTTGGCACAATGTATTTCTGGAACCTTATCTCCCTTCAAATAAGTACCGATTTTATCGGCTTGTTTTGGTTAAGGATAATTAACATTAGAAGGTGAAGCCATTTTGATTATTAAGCTGATTTAGAATAAACTTAAAAACAATCAAAATTTGATAATCTGAAAAACAGAGTATTAGGGCTTTTGAGAGAAAGAAAGATGAGAATGAGATTAAAGAGATGAGAATGCGATGAAATAGTGACTTTGATCAAACGGGTTGGCTTTTATATGGCCTTCCCACCAAAAGTGTGCCGTTTTGTGATTCGAGAGAGAAAGTACACTTACCCTAATGGTTACTTTTTACCATGGAGGGAGTAACGGTTGTGGTTTGTACAGAGGAAAGAGAGACAAAAAGAGTAAAACAATATTTTATTTACAACGACAAGAAACAAAAAATATGGACTAACTTATTAAGTAAATTCCAAGCTGACTCCAAGCTGAGCTAACTCAGCTTGGTCATCCTTAGATCAAAACTAAGGTCAATCAACTTGGGCTTTTCTTAATAGATTATTCCATATTTGGCATTCCCACCTTGCTCAGCAAGGTATTAAACCTTGCTTCATCAAGAGGCTTGGTAAACAAGTCTGCAAGCTGATTGTCTATTGAAATAAAATGAAGTTCTACATCTTCTTTCATGACATGGTCTCTGATAAAATGATATCTGACATCAATATGCTTTGTCCTTGAATGATTCACAGGATTGTTGGTAATTGCAATGGCACTTGTATTGTCACAGAAAATAGGAGTTTTGGACACAATAATATCATAGTCAGCAAGCTGATGTTCCATCCATAGGATTTGTGAACAACATCTTCCAGCAACAACATATTCAACTTCAGCTGTAGAAGTTGAGACTAAATGCCGCTTCTTGCTAGCCCAGCTGATTAATCTATTGCCAAGCAATTGACAACTTCCTGTTGTGCTTTTCTTGTCAATCTTATAACCTGCAAAGTCTGAATCTGAATACCCAATTAGATCAAATCCTGAGTCTTTGGGATACGAAAGACCCAGCTTGGGTGTACCTTTCAGGTACTGATGTGTGAAATCTAGTTTAAAATTTATAACAAGATCTACCGCTAACTGACTACAACACACTTACGGGCAGTGTACCCGTTCGTATGTAATATAGCTAACTGGCAAGACCAGGATCGAACACAAGGACTGATTGTTGTACTAAAGGTTGTAAAAATGTGAAACAAGTAAAAAGTTTGGTGTGACCGAATTGTCACTTTGCGCTTCTGAAAACTATGTAATCAACAAGTAAAATAAAGTACTCAACCGGTATTAATCGAGAGCATGCGAAAAGAGTGAAAGTGCCTGTGGACCGATCGATTCGCGATTCCTACGACTATGTAAGTGCGGAATCCAAACATAATCGTTATTGAGGTAATTGAATGAAACACATACATATATATGAATACGAAATCAATATGAACAGGAGATAAATTCAGATGTAAAACAAAACTCATATCTTGTATTAATCATAAGATTACAATACATAAAACGAGTAGACATCTGATTTTCCCAAACGCGTGTTTTCCCAAACGCGTGTTTTCCCAAACGCGTGTTTTCCCAAACGCGTGTTTTCCCAAACGCGTGTTTTCCCAAACGCGTGTTTTCCCAAACGCGTGTTTTCCCAAACGCGTGTTTTCCCAAACGCGTGTTTTCCCAAACGCGTGTTTTCCCAAACGCGTGTTTTCCCAAACGCGTGTTTTCCCAAACGCGTGTTTTCCCAAACGCGTGTTTTCCCAAACGCGTGTTTTCCCAAACGCGTGTTTTCCCAAACGCGTGTTTTCCCAAACGCGTGTTTTCCCAAACGCGTGTTTTCCCAAACGCGTGTTTTCCCAAACGCGTGTTTTCCCAAACGCGTGTTTTCCCAAACGCGTGTTTTCCCAAACGCGTGTTTTCCCAAACGCGTGTTTTCCCAAACGCGTGGTACACTAATCTCAAACACGTTCTCCAAACCAAACGCGTGCTACAGTAACACGTGTTTAGTCAAACTCGTGTTACTGTTCACACGAGTTTGTCCAAACTCGTGTTACTGTTCACACGAGTTTGTCCAAACTCGTGTTACTGTTCACACGAGTTTGTCCAAACTCGTGTTACTGTTCACACGAGTTTGTCCAAACTCGTGTTACTGTTCACACGAGTTTGTCCAAACTCGTGTTACTGTTCACACGAGTTTGTCCAAACTCGTGTTACTGTTCACACGAGTTTGTCCAAACTCGTGTTACTGTTCACACGAGTTTGTCCAAACTCGTGTTACTGTTCACACGAGTTTGTCCAAACTCGTGTTACTGTTCACACGAGTTTGTCCAAACTCGTGTTACTGTTCACACGAGTTTGTCCAAACTCGTGTTACTGTTCACACGAGTTTGTCCAAACTCGTGTTACTGTTCACACGAGTTTGTCCAAACTCGTGTTACTGTTCACACGAGTTTGTCCAAACTCGTGTTACTGTTCACACGAGTTTGTCCAAACTCGTGTTACTGTTCACACGAGTTTGTCCAAACTCGTGTTACTGTTCACACGAGTTTGTCCAAACTCGTGTTACTGTTCACACGAGTTTGTCCAAACTCGTGTTACTGTTCACACGAGTTTGTCCAAACTCGTGTTACTGTTCACACGAGTTTGTCCAAACTCGTGTTACTGTTCACACGAGTTTGTCCAAACTCGTGTTACTGTTCACACGAGTTTGTCCAAACTCGTGTTACTGTTCACACGAGTTTGTCCAAACTCGTGTTACTGTTCACACGAGTTTGTCCAAACTCGTGTTACTGTTCACACGAGTTTGTCCAAACTCGTGTTACTGTTCACACGAGTTTGTCCAAACTCGTGTTACTGTTCACACGAGTTTGTCCAAACTCGTGTTACTGTTCACACGAGTTTGTCCAAACTCGTGTTACTGTTCACACGAGTTTGTCCAAACTCGTGTTACTGTTCACACGAGTTTGTCCAAACTCGTGTTACTGTTCACACGAGTTTGTCCAAACTCGTGTTACTGTTCACACGAGTTTGTCCAAACTCGTGTTACTGTTCACACGAGTTTGTCCAAACTCGTGTTACTGTTCACACGAGTTTGTCCAAACTCGTGTTACTGTTCACACGAGTTTGTCCAAACTCGTGTTACTGTTCACACGAGTTTGTCCAAACTCGTGTTACTGTTCACACGAGTTTGTCCAAACTCGTGTTACTGTTCACACGAGTTTGTCCAAACTCGTGTTACTGTTCACACGAGTTTGTCCAAACTCGTGTTACTGTTCACACGAGTTTGTCCAAACTCGTGTTACTGTTCACACGAGTTTGTCCAAACTCGTGTTACTGTTCACACGAGTTTGTCCAAACTCGTGTTACTGTTCACACGAGTTTGTCCAAACTCGTGTTACTGTTCACACGAGTTTGTCCAAACTCGTGTTACTGTTCACACGAGTTTGTCCAAACTCGTGTTACTGTTCACACGAGTTTGTCCAAACTCGTGTTACTGTTCACACGAGTTTGTCCAGTTATCTGGATAATCTCTGTAAAGTAACAGCCCTTTAATTGAGATGCATCGGACACAAATTGTGCACCAAAACGTGCACTTACAAAGAGTTTGAGTTGTAAACAAATAATTAAAAAGCCATCTATGTCGAATCCACTACACAAAAAGTCTAGGTTGCATATGGGTTAAGCTCAAAATTCCTATATGTTGGTGATAATAATCGTGATAAGACAAAAACACAACCGGGTGCACTCCGTTTGTAAAATCGACTCGATCACCTAATCAATCCAATTTCTTGCAACAAGTGGTACCACCAACCTTATTACAATTCCTCGAACTAACTAGTTTGTTTGATTATTTAAATAACAATTTTTATCTTTGTGAAAGAAACGTGGTACCACCAACCGTTAAATCCACTTAACGAAATAATTTCTATTAGACTTGTATCATTTACTATCATACCATGACCTAGCAATAGTTGTTCATAGACAAAAAACCAAAATAACACTTGTATTCAACTAGTACCACTATCGAAGAACACAAATATCACCAAGAACACAAGTTTAAGTAGAAGAAATCACTTTATTAAGATCTTGACAAAATGTTAAGTAAAACCAACTTGAATTCAAAATATTATGCAACCATAACTAATTGTTTCACTTCATCTTCATAGATGTATAAAGATTTAGCTACTCATAATGAAAAGAGCTAAAGATTCAAATAAAAAGGAGAACATAGTGTACCAAATGTGAAGTAATAATTCAAATCGAGGTTACAACCGCGCTACAATAAGTAACAAGAGCCAAAATTAATCTTCAAGTCTTCAAAATAGTTTGGATGATGAAAAACCCTTCAAAATCGGCTAGGGAGAAAGTATGGAGGCTGGGGTGTCCAAGATTAAATTTAGGGTTGAGTCGTGGTTAGTATTTATACCCCAAGAGAGAGAAAATAATGATGTCAGCTCGATCTCGCGCCGCTAGGACCTTGGGTCGCGTCACGACTGGGCTGGGTCTGGCTCGCGCCGCTAGGTTGCAAGCTCGTACCGCGAGTTTTGCCTGGACTCGCCATTTCAGCTTCGTTCTCGACCTTGCTTCATCCGTTAGTGCATGTGGACCATTCCTAAGTCGTTTTCTACCATTTGTAAGTGAAATACCTGCTTTAGACCTGAAATCACTAGCAAATACCATAACGCACCACAAAACAAATATAAACGGCTATAAAACGAGTACAAAACGTCCAAATAAGATGTGAGAAATATGTATAAATTGCGATACATCAAACCTCCCTACACTTAAACCTTGCTTGCCCTCAAGCAAGTATGCACTTAAACCAACCTCAAAAACCCAAACAAATCAAAATTTCATAAAACAATCTATAGTTAAATGGGAAGTTTCCAACCAAGCGGTGTTGAATACCAAAAGCAAATGCATTTAAAAACTAATGAGCAAAGTTTAAGACGAAATCAGAAAATTCGACTAATCTAGGGCAAAACCATCTTTCGGTTACAATTAGAATCCTCCCTATGCTTGTGTTAACACCTCTTGAACATTTCTATCATTCCAATTGACCTTAAGCTCGTTCCTACTAAGCTATAATCTACTAGCAATCATCAATATTATTATTGGCAACATAAGCAATATTCCACAATGATTATCGGTATAATTGTCCACTTAAACACCCACGCCATTGGTTTTCCATAAGGTTTTCATTACGTTATACTTATGAGTCCCTTGACAAAACATACTCCTACGGTTTAGAATTGCAACTCTATCCACACATCAGGTGATTATACGAAAGTGCACTTTAAGCGTCCGGCCAGCGGTTCGCTACGGATACCTAAGTATCGTTAAGAGACATACGCTAGAACTCAAGGTTGGGTTGCATATCCAGAGACCATGCTCTAAACACAAACACATGTGAGAATAAAAGTTTTATAATTTAACACCCGTGATTTTTGATGAGACCCGTGTAACGAACTTTCTGACAACCCATCCCAAGTTGGAAGCTTTAGGTGAGCTAGGTAACACGAAGTTACCCCAAGGACATACTTGTTCGAATCTCAAAGACCACATTAGCATTAGACTATTGGAAAAATGATTTGGCGCATTCCCACATGTGCCACCCGTTTAATGCCGAAGCACCCCAGGCACCCCGATATAAAGACCAAACATAATGACCAGAGCCACAACCTATAACATAAGAATTAAGGACCGGACATCCGGTGTGCAAACCATATGTTAAGTCAAATTACCGCAAGCATATTTAATACATTTCAAGCTTTTCATGCACACAAGTTGCAAAATTCAAATGGAAAACCTCAAGCGGTGCCTACCAATACATCATCTAGTGAAGCTATTATTCACATTAGGTTCATCATTAAGGTACAATTTGCAAGCAACCTAGATTATTTGAAGTTCGGAACAAGCCTATGACCCCTTGGAACGATGAAATACCACAAGCACTAGGAAAGGAAAGCTAAAGGTAAACAATCTCAAGTTTTATCCTAGATTAGCAAAATTCAAAGTCCTCATTTATCGTCTTTGCACAAAACCTATAGCCTCAAAAATTTAAAAACATAACAAAAATGCTAGTAAAGGAAAGAAACTTCAAATATTTCATTTTTCCAATTTACCATCCCCCTCCCCACACTTAAGTTGTACATTGTCCTCAATGGACGAATAACTAAGGCGAATAATGGGAAAAAGGGAAAAGTGCAAAATGTAGAAAGAAACAATGAAAAACCTCCGGGTGAAAGAGTGAATTCACCATTGCAAAGTTGAAGCCAGAATTTAAGTGGGTGCTGAACTGACTGCCAGCATAAACCCGCTTGTGTATTCCAAAAGTTCCAAAAGCAATCTTCCAGAATTCAACTTGCAAACTCAAAATATTCACCTGACAATCACTATAAGCAAAATACGAAACCACTACATAGTTCATACTAAAGGAAATAAAAGAAACAGCTACAAATGTCTCATCGCCTAAACGGCGGAATTACAACCAAATCAAAATAAATAATAGTGCAAATGTCTCATAAGTTCAGAAAATAGAGAGAAGATAGAGAGAATCAATTCTCATCCATGTCATGAGAAGAAGGGACGCCATCACCAGCATCAGGATCCGCTGGCTCACCAAATATGCCTCTGTAGAAGTCAAAAGCAGGCCCCGAATAGCGCTCACCAGTAGTATGTCGAAATGACCCAAACTGGGGCATCTCATGAGTGCCCCCGGCGCTAGTGCTAGCTCCTGCAGTGCTCGAACTAGGACCTGCCCAACTCGAGGAGAAACATTAGAAATACAAGAATTATCAATAGGAGGAGTAATTACCTTACCGGACCGTGTGGTTATGGCATTAACGATTTCATTCCGGTGTTTGGGTGCTTTGTACTTGTCATCCCCATTTCTCCATGATCCTCCTTGGCCTTGATTCTGGTTTTGTTGGGTATTGCTCGGAAGAGTACCCGGTTGCCTTTCTTGGTTTCCCATTCTATCAATCCTCTTTTACAAGTTGGAGATCAAAGCATGGTTGTTGCGGTTGCTAATGTCTATCTTGTCATGCAACCCTCCAATCTTGTCATTCAAAAGCTTGGAGTAATTCTCCATTGAAGCATTTCGCTTCTCTTGAGCCTCCTCCCTCTTGTCTTGTTTATCGAGAAACTTGGCCATCATGGCCATGAGAGGTGAGCCTTCATCTTGATTTTCTTCCTTCCTAGGAGGTGATGGTGGTTGTTGTTGTTGAGGTGCTCCATGATTATCATCTTTTTGCCTCCTACCTTGAAAATTACCACCACGATTGTTAGAATAAGAATTAAAAGAGTTAGAAGAGTTACCTTGATATCGGCCTTGGTAATTGCCACCCCGTTGAAAGAGAGGTTGGTATTGGCCTTGGCGTTGATTTTGAACAAAATTCACATCTTCTTGAGCTATCGAATCACACTCATCAGGATGATGTGGACCTCCATAATAAGTACATCCCCCGGCCATAATCTTCACATCTCGCTCAAGTCCACCAAAATTGTTCTCCACCATAGAGAACCTTTCATCCATTCGGTTTGAAAGTGCCCGAATTTCAGAAATTACCTCAGATTTTTCACCCTCATCAACCCAGCTACTACCTTATGTGACCTCCTATCTCTATTTGAAGTCCTAGAAACTTGAGCTTTTGCCATATCCTCAAACATTTTCCAAAGCTCACTTGAAGTCTTGTAACTAATGCTACCTCCACACGTCATCACCATTTTCTCATAACTCTCCCTATTCATCCCATCCATGAATATCCCCACAATTTTGGTGTCACTCACCCCATGCCTGGGACATTCCCACAAGAGATCTTTCATTCTTAACCAAGCTTCAACAATAGACCCATCCTCATCTTGCCTAAAAGATTGAGTTACAAGTATAAGCTCTCTTTCCCAGTTAGCCGGAAAGAATCTGTCAATCAAAGCTTCCCTAACCGCATCCCAAGTAGTCAAGCTATCCGGTGCCAAACCCTTCAACCATTTGTGAGCCTCTCCCTTGAGAGACATAGGAAAAAGCTTCATCTTGACGTTGTTGGCCTGATTTTCCCCATAATTGAATAAGTTTCAAATCATCTCAAACTTGTCAAGATGCTCATGAGGATCCCTTTTATGCCTTCCGTCAAAGAATAAATCCTTAACCATTTGCAAAAGGTTGCCTTTCACCGTGAAAGTATCAATTTCGGGGGCTCGGATGGCCGATTGGCGAGATGTTGGTATAGTTCGAGGAAGGTCCTCGATCTTCATGTTGAAGAGATCGGGAGGGTTTTGTTGACCGGCCATGTTGACGGTTGTTTTTGGTGATTCGGGTGGAGTAGGTGTTTTATCGGAAAGTGGTTCTTCTTTTTCGGAATGGTAACCCCACTCGTTACTTCCCGACTCGTAATAAGTCTCGTGAAGTATGTGGTCGGATTTGGGTCTAGGAGTGGTGTCTATGAAAAATGGGTCGGATGTTGGTGGTTGTGATGTTTGTGTTTTAGTGCGCTTTTTGAGTTTTTCGGGGTTAGATGTGGCTCTCACTAATGGTTTCCCAGAAGTACGAGTGTTCATCCACTACCTGTGAATAATCTGCGAACACAACACAACAAACAAAAACCTTAATAGCACCTGGGGTACAATTAAAGCAAACTAAAATACAATAAAGCAAGTAACTTCTCCGTGCAAAGCACGAAAAAGGATCGATTCACAGAATCTGAACCAAAAAAAAAATCAATCCCCGGCAGCGGCGCCAAAAACTTGTGTAAGTCCCAACTCAATAGATGACACTACCTGAAGACACCTCAATGTCGATGGTGGAGTTACTTTGCAATATAAGCACTGAACTGGAGACAACCAGTTACAGGAGTATATACCAAGTTCTAGATAGATTACTTATTAAGTGACAATAAGTAAAGAACAATGCAATAAAGTAAAATACTTAAAGTAAATTGGTGAGACAATATGTAATTTTCAAGTGTAATTTATTTATTAACTTTAAATAAATTACAAGGTTGTTACGGAACCAAGATAATACAAAGTATGTAAATATCCTAACAACCTATGAACTACAATTGATCTACACTTGGAATTTCTCTAAACAATCGAAACACTTAAAGTTGTGAAATGTTCCTTTTGTGATTGAGAGAATATTGCACAAGTTCACCAAGAATATTGCAGGTATGCAAAGTGTGAATTCTTTCGAAGTGTGTTCGAAGAAGTAATATTCTTGGTGAGCAATGACTTGTATTTATAGGCAAAGTTAACATTGGGATGTTAACTTTGGCCGTACAAATGTGGTTGAGATCATTTAAGGAATAGCATTTAATTCCTTAAAATGCAGTGTAAAGTTGCAGTATAAAGCAACTTTATTCAACCAGCTTTATGTATCTTTTTGTACTTAAATAATAAGATAAATCTTATTATCCGGGTAAAATCACATAAAGCACAAAAGTCAATTCCTCGTAATCAGTGTAAAGCTTTGTAAGAGCTTTCCACTGACGGTCACTAGTTTGTAACTGACTAGTATGTCAACTGGGCTTCGCTGCCATTGTCATTGTCTATCTTCCACTTGTTGTCTTCGACTTCAACTGGAAGGATTCTTCAACTGGTCAGTTCTCAACTGGAGGAAGTCTTCAGTTGCGGTAACTGTACGATGCAACTGGACTTCAATATATTTCTGGACAAATATTCTGGGTCTCCAGTTTCACTGGGTCTCCATGTGCAACTGGAGACTGACCAGTTTACCAGTAAACTGGTCCTAACAAATTCCCCCTATTTGTCTAGAAATATTGGCAAGTCTTTTTCAGTCCTTGTATCTGTACAAGTGTGAACTGGAGAGACTTGTTTGATTAAATCTATCTAAGTTTTCCAAGGCATTTTATAGATCAATAAATGCCTTGGGTTTTTCTTTTAAGTTTGTTAGATCTAATCTATTATCTACCTTGTGGTTACAAACTGGTAACTTCATTTATACAAGGAATTGAAATTTATACAAGTTACAGAATGTAAATAAAATTACAAGTAGATACAATGAAAAAAGAACTTAATGAGATGGCCCTTCGCCAGTTCTTCTTCTCTTGGTCACTGAAGAGATAGGCTGAGAATCTTCAAGATCAATATTCAACTTTAGCTCCAGATTTTCTTTATGTTGAATATTGCCCCTTAAGAAGTTCACCCATTCTTTCTCAAACCTATTCTTTTGTGCCTTTGCATCCAAAACATTCACCATTTCAACCCATTCAGTGAACCCATACTGCATTGCACCAGGATTGTCAGTTTTAACCAGTGGCCCTCTGGTATAACTAACTTCAACTTGAAAGTGCTTGGTGCCTGGCTCAATGGTTACATTAACATCATTGATAGTCCCACTATGTCTTCTGGTTGCCATGATCTGGGAGTAATAGCTTCTTGCTTCAGATTCATTTGTTATTTTAATACTCCCAGCTCCAGCAGCTAGTACAGCAGACTTGATGTCATCATTTGATACTTCACCAGCTGGTTCAATGAAGGTTCTAAGGTCAGCATCTCTTGTTAGTCGTCTTCTTGGTTGAGGGATCCTCCTTGGTGGATTCAATACCCTTTTCACAACCTTCTTAACATGTTCAATTATTTTTAGAATCCCACTGGCCCTATTCTCTTTAGCCTTCTCCACTGATATATTCAAGCTTCTGGCATCAAATTCAGCTTCATCATCAGGATAGTGTCTGTCCAGTTCTACATCAAGCATTTCTTTCAACTGGTCAACTATCCTGGAATCATTCTTAACTCTGGCATACTCCTCCTTAGTGATTCCCAAAAGATGAGCATCACTCATATCAAGCAATTTGATCTGTACAAGATGTGCTCTGGCTTCAGCTTGGTTTCTTTGTTTCATCTTCTTTCTTTCTTTAATTTCATTGCCAAGTCTAGCCAATCTTCTGCTATCACTATCTGAAACTGGAGGAAGTATATCAGCATTGCCAGTTTCTAACATTGGTACATCAGTGGCCGGCTGGGCAGATACATTAGATGCCAAACCTTTTCCTTTATCCACAACAACAACATTCCCCCTATCACCTACATCACCAGATTCAACCATTCTTTGCTCACCAGCTTCAGTACTAGCAGCCACAATCAATTCTATACCAGATTGACCTCTAGATGGAGTGCTTTCAGTTGCAATTGGTGCAAGAACTGCACTTCTTTCCCCCTTGGCAGCATCTAGACCTGCCCTAATCACTTCCCATTCAAAATGGTGAGCTGGCAACCGGTCAAAAGGCTGCCATGATTGCATGTTCTTGCAATCTTTGAAGATTGTGCACATCATCCTGAAAGATCTCCAAAGGTGGTTAGTTTCTTTAGACTGGGTCAGAACATTAGCTGCAACTTGTTCCTGACCAGTTTTCAATTCATTTAAAATCTTGGAATCTTCATGCAAACCAGAAACCACCTTATCCTTTACTTCTTCATCCTTCTTCTTCAAACTTTCTACTTCAGTTGTCAGTTTATCCAAAGATTGAGCATGAAGTGATACCTAGGTGTTCAAGTTATCAATGCTGCCCCTCAACTGGTTGATCTCATTTGTGAGTGGGGCCAGATCAACCTGAGGAGTGGCCAGCTTGGTGATCTCAGACATCACCCTTTCAATCAATTGTGCTTCTCTTGCACCCAGCGTATCATCTATCTTCTGACCAACTAAAGTCATTAACTGCTCTCCAAGTTCAGTCACATTCAACCCAGGCTTGTCAACTAATTCCTTTACCTGTTTTTCAATCTCCCTTAAATCCACTTCTGATGTTCTAACAGTGTTGCCCAGCAAGTTGGAAATTTAGGTTGTGACCTTGGACTGAGTGAGGTCAAAGGCTTCTTTTAAAGTACCTGCCAGATTGTTGCAGCCAGTGACCAACTCATTCAGCTTCTTCAACACCAAGTCTTCATTAGATGAAAACTTGTTAATCCCAGATCAACCACTTTAATATTGGTCAAGTGATCCTTGTGGTATCTGGAGAAAGACTTGGTGTTTTTCTCAAGTGTCCTTTGAATCTCCTCCACCCTGGTGAGAAGGTTTTGGAGATCGGCTTGTACAGAGACAACTTGACTGTCCAGTGACGGAGGAGAAGGTGTCACTGGACCAGCAGCAGTTTCTACTGGAGCAACTGGAGGAGGCAAACTTAGAGAAGTCTCCCCAGTTGTCAGTCCAGCAGTTGAAGAAATAGTAGGAGTGGTGGTAGAAGAAAGGACTGGAAGTTCAATGTGTTGTTCATGCTGAGAATACTCAGGTGTGAACAACGGCGGCGGTGGAGGTGGCATTTCTCGAAGGAGTGAGAATTGCCCAGATGGTGAAAGTGCCATACGTCTGTTTCCAGACATATAGTTATAAGTTGGGAATGAAATATCTGTAGGCTCATTTTGTTGGGATGGTGAAAGTGAAATTGATGCATCTGGAAGCGAGACTAGAGATGAAGGGTTTTGATCTTGTACAGCAGAATCAAAAATCTCCAAGTCTGAAGCAGTACCTTCAAAATCCAAAGATTCTATAAGGATTTCCTCGTCATTAACATTCATGTCCAGATCCATGAATGTAACTGAGGGCTGACCAGAAGGGTCAGTCTCCAGATAACCTTCCCAGTTTCCTGGTTGGGTGCATCTGTTGGAGGATCGGATACCGAGGTATCTTCACCAGGGATAGATGTAATTGGGGTTTCCTCAGTTATGGTTGCTCTATCCTCAACCATAACAATAGACGAACTGGAGGGTCCCTCATTATTTGAGGCCCGCCCAGTTGTCTTTCTGACTCACCTAGAATTGGTGCATCAGTTTTGGCGAATGCCAGCTGCATTCGATCTGGAATCTCGACCTCTCCAGCTTCAGATACTAGAGAGTCTAAATTCCTCAACAAATCTGGCACAGTGTAAGGTGAATCTGTGCTTAAGTATGCTTCACTGCCCAGAATTTGTAAAAAGCAAAGAGAGAGAAACCTTGAGAAGGGGATACAAAGTCCCCTGGTGCCCTTCAGTTTTTGTACTAGGCTTCTAAACAGGATATCAGCAAAGTCTACTCTCAATCCATTCCACAAGCAGTATGCCATCTCTGCTTGTGAGGAGTTAATCTGGTCAAGACCACCAGAACTCCCACCCATACTTTCCACCAGGTGGATGTAACAATACCTCCATGAAGTTCTAAGACCCTTCATGGTCATCGCACCTTTTGTCTTCAAAACCCCTTTGTCCAGGCACTCCTTATGTCCCATTTCAAGGAGGACCTGGCGAAAATTGATGTTTGGGGGTAAGACAACTGGAGATTCACCCTCTCTCCAGTAGTTGAGGTGT
>CM067170.1:50770103-50828694 GCA_034093135.1 Erigeron breviscapus | reverse complement strand
CATCACTGAAAGACAACAATCCTTTCAAGATATTTTTGATACTTGGTCAATTGTGTGTACACGTGGCCTACTGCATACTATGTTTTCAACTTACGTTGGTCATGCTTATGTGTCACACAAGTTGCGCCGTAAAAGGGAAAGAAATGAGTACTTTTTCTGAAAAAGTGTTGCAGGGTGGGGTCACTCAAACGTCTCTGCATTTAATGCGGACTTGACCCCATAAATTGTTTTTAATTGGAAAATCACTTTATATTCCATCTTAAATTCAAATTCCTTTTCATTCTTTCATTTACTTCGTTTTACATTTACTTCCCAATCATCAATCTCTCTCATATTTACTCTCAAATTCCTTAACTCTTCATATTCCTTTCACTTTCAAATTTCGATTCTTAAAATGTCTAAATCATCATCTTCTTCACAACCCAAATCGCTCATCAATTTTGTATATACTCCATCGGATGATGTGAAAACATCTGCCACATGGCCAAAGAATTTCACCCCTTCTCAAATCCGATTTAACATGAGCAATTTATTGGCTCAATTAAATGTGAAATCCAAAACACTAATGGGAAGAATTAATAATTTTTGGGAGCAATCCCCTTTCCATTATGCTCTGACCGCTAATCCTAAGGCATTGTATCATCGATACTTGCTTGAATTCTGGTATACTGCTGTGGTGAGCAAAGATGAACAATCCATCTCCTTCACTCTCTATGAGGGCACCAAGCAGTGTGTTATCACTCTTGAGGGGTTCAGAAATTCCCTTCATCTGAACTACCTCGAACCTTCCCAGGTGTTTGCTAAAAGACTCAAAGGAGTCAATTTCAGGGAAGTTCTAGTCGCCACCGGTCATGGCGATATGGAGGATGCTGATGGTAATCTGAAGACCTCCGGACACATATTTATGTCTGGATTTGGCAATTGCTGGAGGTTCTTCTGGACCCAGATTGTTGAAAGTCTTGGTGGCAACCATGGAGGGTTGGACCAACTTTCATTACCCCAAGTTGAGATGGGGTATTATATTTGGAATGGGATACAAGCAGACTTTGCTGAGATTCTCTTTTCTCAGCTAATCACAAAACTAAAAGGAAAGAGAAGTCTGCATATTGCCTTTCCAAGATTTCTGAGCTTATGTTTCATGGATATCCTTAGTGAAGCTTATAATCAAGCTGGACCTGAAGCTTCAGTACCTGAATACAGCAGAGATTTCTCAAAGGCATCCACTGCTGAAAATGAGCCTGAACTATCCACTGCTATGCTTCAGGTATTTAATAAAACTATTTCAGCCACACTAGTTGGTTCAGAAAGGTCGCTAAGTGGGCCACAAAAGAATGTGGGACCCGTTAGTCGATCTAAAGATAAGTTTCTGAACATCATTCGTGTTCCAGTCTCTGAATCTACTGTCCCTGGCGATGATACTACGGTTGAGCCAATCATTGAATCTGGTAACGATGCACCTGCTTCTGCAGATGTTGAACCAGAAACTGGTGTGGGTACTAGTGACCCAAACCAGAGCATATCTGACCAGATTGTAAAAGTGATTGCTTTCTGGGATGACGATGAGCTACCTCAGGGGAATCTCGATTCCCTTGCTGATTTTGAGTTTGACGAGGGATTATTGGAGGCGAATCAATCTGATTCTGAGCCAGCCACCATCCTCGCAAACGCCCCTCCTCCTCCCCCAGAAATCCAAATTCAACTAGACCAACAAGAACAAGATATTAATCCTTATGTTCCACCACCTCCATCTCATCAACATCCAATTTTTCCACCGGGCACTAATCCTGCCTATGTTACAGCCGGTACTTTTAATCCATCACTTCAATTTCTTCACCCCCAAATTCATAAAATCCCACCGCCTATCAATTATGATGCCCCAATAGAGACGGACTTGGATTCTGAAACAGAATCTGAGAGTCCAACTGATTTACAATGAACAATGTTCTTAAAGGGCTTGGTAATCTACCATTTGTTGCTCCTGCTTCTGCACAACCTCCACCACCTTTAAATGTAGAAGCACAGTTAGAAAAGACTCAAACCGAAGTCCAAAGCCTTATTCTAAGGGTGAAGGACTTAACCAAGTCTCTAACTGCCAATACTAGTTTTGTAGCTGAAATGAAAGGAGCTCAGATGTTTCTTGGAACTGAACTAACCAAGATTGCTGGAAACGAAGGACTAGTAGTTGGGAAGCTGAATGAGCTGGTGATGACTTGCAACAAGGTGAGCTCTGCAATCAGAGAAGCCTTCAAGCTAACAAAAAGAGATGTGCAAGCTTCGGTGGTTGCAAACTTGACATCTTGTGTTCAGTTGTTGAAGCAAGATTTTATGGTTGTTGGAAGAGAAGTACATGAGTTGGTTCAGAAGCCAAGTATAAATGAAAAAGAACTTGGGGCTTCTATAAGTGTTGGTATTTTGGATAATCTGAAGTCTGAGCTAACTCAGAATCTAGTTACTCAGATTTCAGAATCCATTTCTGAGAAGGTTGGTGCGGAGGTTAGAGTGATGATTGCTGAACTGACCAAAGACACAAATGACAAAGTGGACAAGGCTGTGAATGAAGTTAAAGATTCGGTGTCCAAACTTGAAAGTTCAGTTCAGAATCAGTCCAAACAGTTAGATGAAATTCTAACTCTTCTGAAGAAGGAAAGTGTTGTTGCTCCTCCACCCCCTGCTTCATTTACTGAAGAAGATAGAAAGCAATTAAAAGAAATAATGAATAAAGAGTCGCTGAACCTGAACTCCAATTTCAGATTAAGGTCTCAGTTTGCTCAGCTTTCTAAGGGTATTTCTGAATGCTTACAACAACAGAGTTGGGAACCACTGAAAGGCATGCAAATGGCCATTGAAGAATTCGCTAAGTTGCCTTCAGAGGTCCCCAAAGGGGGAAAAGGTGTGCCTATTGGTCTACTTGCAAGTACACAAGAAATCATTGAAGCAACCAAGAAGCAAACTGAGGTGCCATCTGGTAGTGCCTCAGTTTAGGGGGAACAAGTTCAGAGATCTGAAACTATACCTGCTAAGAAAGATATGGGCAAGGCCCAAGCAGTGGAAGAACCAAATAAAAGTTCTAAAGGTTCTGGGATTATTGTTGGTAAGAATGTGGATGAACATGGTTAACCCTTGCACGATCTTGATGCTGATAGTAAGAAATTAGAAGCTTTGCAAAAGCAGGTCTCCAATCAATTCATTATGTGGAGGGAAAACAAAGAAAGAGAAAGGGAACAACATCTGAAGATGGGGACCCTTGATCATATAGATGCTGCAGCTCTTGGTTTATCACTGGAAAGATACTTGAAAATCAAAAATGATCCAAGAGTGCAGAAGTCTGTTGTTGATTTGCTCGAGTATGAATGTGGGATGAATTACTCACCTCTGGAACAAAAGCTAGAGAGTCTAACCTTCAAGTTGTCTATTGAAGACTTGAAGAAAAATAGAGAAAAGGAAATGGCAATTAAAAAGAAGGAAATTCTGGCCGAAGTTCTGAAGGTTGAAAAAGAGTTGTTCAGACCAACCACAAAGCCCAAAGTAACTGGAACAAGGTCTGCAAGAAAGAATTCTCGTGATGTTGTCTTTACTTCCCTCAAACCATCTGATGATGCTGCTGAACTTGAAAGAAAACATGAGAAGGATCAGTATGATCATTACATGAATCATCGATCGCATCAGGCCAAAATCATTGATATAGAAGTTACAAAGGCTGATGGATTGAAGTTGTTTGATTTGATTGTAAAAAGAGAAGGTAGGGCAGCTGAAGAATATAATCAAGTTTCAGTTCACGAGTTTGGGATTTCAGAGCATAGGGAGATGATCCAGATTCTGAAGGGGAAGCCGAAATCTGTTTTGATTGGTGCATGGTTATCCAGAATACAACAAAAGATGCAAGCCAAAGTAGAGATTGAAAGCAGATTGTTTGGAAAGAAGTTCACCTGGAACTGGCCAGTCACCAGTTCACACTGACCAGTCACCAGTTGCATCTGGGGACCCAGTAAACTGGTGACCAAGATGATTTGTCGAGAAATATATTGAAGTCCAGTTGCACCGTACAGTTAACGCAACTGAGAACTGACCAAGTTGAAGAAGCATTCCAGTTGAAGTCGAATACAACAAATGGAAGATAGAGAATGGCAATGGCAGCGAAGCCCAGTTGACATTCTAGTCAGTTACAAACTGGAGACCATCAGTGGAAAGCCCTTACAAAGCTTTACACTGATTACGAGGAATTGACTTGTAGGCTTTATGTACCTTTACCCGGATAATAAGCCTTATCTTATTATTTAAGTATTAAAAGGTACATAAAGGTGGTTATGAAAAGTCACTTTAACATGCGACTTTACACTGCTTTTTAAGGAATTAAATGCTATTCCTTAAATGCTCCCAACCACATTTGTATGGCTAAAGTTAACATCCCAATGTTAACTTTGCCTATAAATACAAGTCATTGCACAACCAAGAATATAACTCTTCGAATAAACTTCGATAGAATTCACACTTTGCAAACCTGCAATATTCTTGGTGAACTTGTGCAATCTTCTCTCAATCGCTAAAAGGAACATTTCACAACTTAAGTGTTTCGATTGTCTTGAGAAATTCCGAGTATAGATCAATTGTATTTCATAGGTTGTTAGGATATTTACATTCGTGTATATCTTGGTTCCGCATCAACCTTGTAATTTGTTTAATATCAATAAATAAAGTACACATTGAAAAATACATATTGTCTCATCAAGTTATCTTACAAGTTATTTGTATTATTGCATTGTTCTTTACTTATTGTCTTTTATATAGTAATCTATCTAGAACTTGGTATATACACACTGCAACTGGTAGTCTCCAGTTCAGTGCATATATTGCAAAGTAACTCCACCATCGACATAGAGGTGTCTTCAGTAGTACCATCTAGCGAGTTGGGACTTACAAGTGGTATCAGAGCAGAAGGCTAATAAACTTGCCTAGATCTGCTAAGATGAACACTACTGAAGGTGGAGATGGTTCTGGTTCAGGTGAAAAATTGGATGTAAAAGTTTTGGATGTGTTTGGTTGGGTGGTTGCTGGTGGGTAAAAAAAAACATTTGATATTTTTTGAATAATATTTGTTTTGAAAAAAATTTGGTTTTTGAAAATGTGGTGTTTTTAGAAGTTTTCTTATCTATTTGATCTGCTAAGATGAACACTACTGAAGGTGGAGATGGTTCTGGTTCAGGTGAAAACCCCTCGAATTCAAATGCACAACCTTTTCAAAATGTTAACACCAACCCTCCTCCTCCTACTGCCCCAAACCATGTCCATGTACACTACTTTAACACTCCTGTTCCAAAATTTGATGGAAACAGTGAGACATTCGGTACATGGAAGGCTAGAATGCTTTTGCATTTTGGTGGGATTGAAAGGTATATGTTGAAAATCCTTAAGGATGGACCATATATACCCATGTCCCTTGGGTTAGTCCTCTTCTTGATCCAACTGGAAGAAGAGGTTCAAGGGAAAAGCCTGAAGACCATTGGTCTGATGAGGATCGCAGACTGGTGGACTTGGACACCAGACTGAAAAACATGATCCTTGGGGCTGTCCTGAAGACCTAATTCCAACACTTGTGTTGTTTCCCAGTGCCAAGTCTATGTGGGATGAATTAGTGATTCTAATTTGAAGGAGGTGATGACACTATTGTCACCAGAAAAGTTGCTTTGAACAAGAAGTATAAATCCTTCTTTGCCTTGCCCAATGAAAGTCTAACTGGTACATACACCAGATTTTCTAGCCTCATCAATCAGTTGAAAGGTTTGGGTGTAGAGAAGGATAAGGATATTCTTCTTGAAAAGTTTTGTGATATTCTTCCTTCCAAATGGAAAAACATGGTTCTTGTCTTGAGACAAGGTAAAACCTTGCACACTCATACTCTTGCATCGCTCTATGGAGCCTTCAGATTCACTGAAGATAATAATGCTGCAAGACTTGTGGCTGAGCAAGATGCCATGAACCATGCCCAGAGTCCCAAGGTTGCTAGTGCAACTGAGCAACCTTGTGCTGCTTTAATGTCTGCTGAGAGTGTCCAGGTACACTCGATGAAAGAGATGTTGAACAGTTTCTTAAACTCTGGACTGACCACTAAAAACAGTGATGGTTGTAATGAAACTGACGATGATGATCTGGTCGCCATGATTGCTAAAACCTTTAACAGGTTTAAGCATAAATCCAAAAGATTTAATGGCCCCAACAATGCTTCCAGCTCCAGCTCTCTGGATAAGACCAATCTTACATGCTATAAGTGTGGTAAGAAAGGTCATTTTATGAAGGAATGCATATCTAGTCAGTTGAACAACCAAACTGGCCCCTCTGTCCCTAATTCAATCGGCCTGATGATAGCTACAAAGCTAAATACAAGAAGCTTAAGACCCAGATTGCCCTCCTGTCCATGGAAAAGAAAAAGGATCAGTGCTTAATGGCACAAACTAAGGGAAAATGGGAGTACTCTGATGACTCATCTGACGATGAAGAAGAGGAAAGGGACATGTGTTTCATGGCCTTGGAAGATCAACAACAGTAACACGTGGTGAAAGAAGATGTCATCTCTGGAAGATGGGTGGACATCATACTGAAAAAGGGCGATCGAAAGAAAAATATCTGGTATCTGGACAGCGCTGCTGACCGGACTATGACCGGATGTAAGCCCCTACTGGAAGAGTTCACTGTCCAAGATGGACCGACAGTGACCTTTGGTAACGATCAATCTGGAAAGACTGAAGGATATGGTGTGCTCAATAATGGACAAGTCGAATTCAAAAGAGTTGCATTTGTGAATGGTTTGAAATATAACTTGATCAGTGTAAGCCAACTTTGCGATGATGGCTTCAGAGTATTGTTCAATATTGCACAAGGCACCATATTTAACAAGGATTGGAAAGTGATGATGATTGCACCAAGAAAAGGAAATGTGTACATCATGGATATGGAACCAGCTCCAAAAGAGCAATGTTTCTATACCAAAGCTGATGAGGACACCAACTGGCTATGGCATAAAAGGTTATCCCACCTTAATTTCAAAAACATTAACAAGTTGTCTCGCAAGCAACTGGTTGATGGGATACCTCAGATTTCCTTCAATAAGGAAAAGCCATGTCCAGGGTGTGAGATGGGTAAGCAAGAGAGAGCCAGTTTTAAAACTAGGCAAAATTTTAGCATCACTGAACCCCTTCACATGCTTCATATGGATCTTTTTGGTCTAGTGAATGTTCAAACTAGAGCTGGAAAGAAGTACACTCTAGTTGTGGTTGATGAATTCACCAGATATTGCTGGGTGGTATTCATCAGATCCAAAAGTGATGCTCCTGCTGAAGTCATCTCACTTATCAAATGAATTGAGCTCAAGTATACTCGAAAAGTTTGTCAGTTGCGAAGTGATAATGGTACTGAATTCCAAAACAAAGTACTTGAAACATTTTGCAATGACACTGGCATCTCTCAAAACTTCTCATCAGTTCACTCTCCAGAGCAAAATGGAGTTGTTGAAAGAAAGAATCGTACACTGATAGAAGCCGCCAGAAGTATGCTATCTGAATCTGGTCTTCCCACCAGTTTTTGGGCTGAGGCAGTTGCAACTGCTTGTCACACCTAAAACCGGTCAGTCCACATCAAGAGACATAAGAAGACTGCCTATGAAGTACTCAGGAATCGTAAACCAAATATTGGATATTTCCATGTATTTGGTTGTCCAGTTTATATACTGAACGATTCCAGTCAGCTTGGAAAGTTTGATGCAAAAGCTGATGAAGGGGTATTTTTAGGCTATTCAGATATTCGAAAGGCCTTTAGAGTTTATAAATATAGACTCCAAAAGGTGCATGAGACAATTCATGTCACATTCGATGAATCAACTGAAGCAATCAACAAGAGACCAAGCCTTGATATTTCTCCAGTCATTCCAATCAACTTTGGTGAAACTGACCAAGTTCATCGGTCAGTTGTTTCACCAGAAGATGCTTCCAGTTATAACAAACTGGAACCAGTCAAGAAGAAGAAAAGCACCAGTGACACATCATTTTATCCCTCCATCAATTTTAACTTACCACAAGAATTGGTGATTGGATCAGATGTACGTGCCACTCCAATATCAGCACCAGTTCAAACACCTACTTCTCCAGTTCTTCATGAAATACCTTCAAATGAGGAATTTCATGATGCTAATCGAGACCTCATTGACTCTGATGAGGATGTAGAAGTTGTTTGGACTGATCCTTCTCCAGAAGCTGTTGCAACTGAAGAAGATCGCCAGGTGACTTGCACTGATATTGCAGTTCACCAGCCTAGTCAATACACTAGATGGACTCGAGCCCACCCAATTGAACAGATTTTGGGTGATCCAACTAGTGGGGTTCAGACTAGAAGAGCCACCAGTGAGCAATGCTTAAACGTGACCTTCTTATCTTTAATTGAACCAAAGAAGATTGACGAGGCTATGGCAGACCCAAGCTGGGTGGAAGCTATGCAAGAAGAGCTCCTCCAGTTTGAAAGGAACAATGTTTGGGAGCTTGTTCCTTGTCCACCAGGGTTAAAGAAAGAACCTATTGGTACCAGATGGGTCTACCGAAACAAAATGGATGAAGATGGCCATGTTGTAAGAAACAAGGCCAGACTAGTTGCCCAGGGTTATTGTCAAGCAGAGGGCGTTGACTTTGATGAAACTTTTGCTCCAGTTGCAAGACTTGAAGCATAAGAATATTTTTGGCTTATGCAGCCCATCTGCAGTTCAAGGTCTTCCAGATGGATGTCAAAAGTGCGTTCCTTAATGGAACATTGGAAGAAGAAGTTTATGTTAAGCAGACTCCAGGTTTCCTTGATGAGAAGCATCCTCATTGGGTTTATAGACTGAACAAAGCATTGTATGGTCTAAGACAAGCCCCTAGAGCCTGGTATGATACTTTAACTAAACATCTTCTTAAAAATGGCTTTCAAAGAAGTGCAATAGATAATACCTTGTTTATCTTGAAAGAAAGAGGTAATATCTTATTGGTACAAATTTATGTTGATGACATTATTTTTGGTTCAACTGATGATGCAATGTGTAAAAAGTTTTCTAAAATCATGTCATCTGAGTATGAGATGAGTTTAATGGGTGAATTAACATTTTTCTTAGGTCTTCAGATTAAGCAAACTGAAAATGGAATTTTCATAAACCAAAGAAAATATGTCAGAGATTTGTTAAGAAAATACAAATATGATTCAATCCCATCAAAAATCACACCTATTGCAGCACCATTGAATTTGGACTCTGACCCAACTGGCAAACCAGTTAACATAACTGACTATAGAGGTATGGTTGGTTCACTGATGTACTTAACTGCTAGTCGACCAGATATAATGTTTGCAACATGTTTATGTGCCAGGTTTCAGGCTAACCCTAAAGAATCACATTTGCACGCTGTAAAGCGTATCTTTAGATACCTGAAAGGGCGTCCTAATCTTGGTCTTTGGTACCCCAAAGGCTCAGGATTAGATCTAATGGGTTATTCAGATTCTGATCATGCAGGTTGTAAGATAGATAGAAAATCAACAACTGGTGGTTGTCATTTCCTTGGAGGAAAACTGGTAAGTTGGACCAGCAAGAAGCAGACTTCAGTCTCTATGTCCACTGCTGAGGCAGAGTACATTTCTGCGGCCAGTTGTTGTGCCCAGATTCTCTGGATCAAGAACCAGTTACTAGATTATGGTCAGAAGTTTACTAAGACCCCAATCTTTTGTGACAACACCAGTGCAATTGTTATATCTCACAACCCAGTGATGCACTCCAAAACAAAACATATTGACATCAGGTATCATTTCATTCGAGATCTTGTTATGAAAGGAGATATTGAAATTCATTTCATCCCCACTGACAAACAGTTAGCTGATGTTTTTACTAAACCTCTCGATGAGAAAACCTTTAAACATCTCATCAGCGAACTGGAAATGTTAAACCCTTAACTGGAGCTTTCTTTGTTATTGAACGCGTCAGTGACACTGATGAAGTTCTCCAGTTGAGGAGGTCCAGATAATCTTTGCTCGCCAGGCTATCGAACGCCTTTGTGATACTATCCTGGCACTAATTGATTTCTGGATCATCATTTTAGGGGGAAAGACTCAAAATAATTTTCTTACTAAAATTCGTTTTTGTTTGAAAATGCAACTGGAGAACTCTTCAGTTGGAAACTGGTACTGGACTGATCCTCCAGTTACCAGGTTCAGTCTTTGTCTAAATTTTATAACGTTACAAATACTTGGTCAATATGTGTGACACGTGATGATACTCGAGTGTTTTAAACTACTTGATATCGTGATCTGACGTGTTTGAAACCATTTTAGTACTTGACAACTGTTTGTATTGGGAAAATAAAAAGTGAGTGGGGACATGGGTAAAGTAAGCCGTCGTAGCATTTAATGCTGACATGGTAACATTTAATGCTTACATGGAAAGTTATATTTTTATTTCAAAACTCAAACTCATTTTGTCAAAATATCTTCAAAATTGATTTGGTTTAATAAAATATAATTTTTGGTTTTACATTGGGATCTTGAATCCCTTATAAATACCCTTATTTACTCCGTAACTCATTTATTTTTTCTTTCTCTTACATTCCTTCATTTACTTCCAATCATCATTATTGCTTCATTCTTCTCTTTGCTTCACAAATCAAAAACCCTAAATCCCAAATTTCATTTTCATTCTTCTATGGCTCCTAGATCATCACGTTCAAGAGATGTAAATCTCTTGACTGTTCCATACAATCCCTCACCAGATGTCACACAGGCACCTGGTGCCCCTAGTAGTGCTTCGGTCATAAAACTAAATCCAAATAATCCTATGGCCAGCCTACGAGGATCTCAAGGGTCCGATACCCTTATTGGTAGAATTCAAAAGTTTTTGAAGAATTCTCCAATAGGACCCTCATTCTCTCTAAACCCACGTAAGTTGTTTCACAACTACTTATGTGAGTTTTGGTACACTGTCGTTCTTTCTTCCGATTGTTCCTCCATCAGTTTCACGTTAAAGGATGGAACAATCCAGTGTACCTTGTCAGCTGATACATTGAGGGATGCCTTACGCCTCAATTACTGGAGAGAGGGTGAATCTCTAGTCGTCTTGCCCCCAAATATAAACTTTCGCCAAGTACTCCTGGAAATGGGACACAGGGAGTGTTTGGAGAATGGGGTGTTGAAGACAAAAGGTGCGATGACCATGAAGGGCCTTACACCTTCATGGAGGTATTTTTTCATCCACCTGGTGGAGAGCATAGGTGGGAGTTCTGGTGGACTTGACCAGATTAACTCCTCGCAAGCAGAGATGGCTTACTGCTTGTGGAATGGATTGAGAGTGGACTTTGCAGATATTTTGTATAGAAGCCTAGTACAAAAACTAAAGGGCTCCAGGGGTGTGTATATCCCCTTTTCAAGGTTTCTCTCTCTCTGTTTTCAACAAATTCTGGGCCATGAAGAGTATAAAAGTACAGATTCACCGTACACAAGGCCAGATATGTTGAGGAATCTAGACTCTCTGGTATCTGAAGCTGGAGAGGTCGAAATTCCAGAGCGAATGCTACTGGCATTTGCTAAAACTGATGCACCTTTGGAAAGTGAATCAGAAAGACAATTGGGCGGGCCTCAAAATAATGAGGGACCCTCCAGTTCGTCTCAAGTTGTGGTTGAAGATAGAGCAACCATAACTGAAGCAACTCCAATCACGTCTATCCCTGGTGAAGATACTTCGGTATCTGATCCTCCAACAGATGTACCCATCCAGGAAACTGGGAAGGTCATCTGGAGACTGTCCAGGTAACTGAACAGCCCTCTGTCACATTCATGGATCTGGACATGAGTGTTAATGACGAGGAAATCCTTATAGAATCTTCGGATTCTGAAGGTACTGAAACAGACCAGGAGATTCTTGATGCTTCTGTACAAGCTCAAGACCCTTCATCTCCAGTCTTACCTCCAGACGCATCAATTTCATTTTCACCACCACAAATAAATGTGCCTATAGATATATCTTTACCAATATATTCCGCTCCCTTACCAACTGGGCAATTCTCACTTGCTCGAGAAATGCCCCCACCACCGTCGCCGTTGTTCATACCTGAGCATTCTCAGCATGAACAACACATTGAATTTCCAGTCCTTTCTTCTTCCACCACTCCTTCTATATATTCAACTGCTGGCCTGACAACTGGGGAGACTTCCATCAGTTTGCCTCCTCCAGTTGCTCCAGTAGTAACTGCAAGTGGTCCAGTGACACCTTCTCCTTTGTCACTGGACAGTCAAGTTGTCTCCATTCAAGCGATCTCCAAAACCTTCTAACCAGGGTGGAGGAGATTCAGAAGATACTTGATAAGAACACCAAGTCTTTCTCCAGATACCACAAGGACTCTTTGACAAACATCAAGGTGGTCGATCTGGGGATAAACAAGTTTTCTTCTAATGAAGACTTGGTGTTTGGAAAGCTTAACGAGTTGGTCACTGGCTGCAACAATCTGGCTGGTACTCTAAAAGAAGCCTTTGACCTAACTCACTCCAAGGTCACCAGTTCAATCTCCAACCTGCTAGGAAATACTGTCAGAACTTCAGAGGTTGACTTGAGAGAGATTGAAAGGCAGGTTAAAGAACTTATTGAAAGACCTGGCCTAGATGTAACTGGCCTTGGAGAGCAGTTGATGTCTTCAGTTGGTCAGAAGATAGAAGATACGTTGGGTGCTAGAGAAGAACGTTTGATTGAAAGGGTGATGTCTGAGATCACCAAGCTGGCCACTCCTCAGGTTGATCTGGCCCCACTTACCAGTGAGATCAACCAGTTGAGGGGCAGCATTGAAAATTTAAACACCCAAGTATCTCTACATGCTGAATCATTGAATAAACTGACCACTGAAGTAGAGAATATGAAGAAGAATGATGAAGATGTGAAGGAAAGGGTTGTCTCTGGGTTGGATGAAGACTCCAAAATCTTGAATGAATTGAAAACTGGTCAAGACCAAGTTGTTGCAAATGTCTTGACCTAGTCAAAGGAGACGAACCACTTATGGAGGTCCTTCAGGATGATGTGTGGGATCTTTAAAGAGTGCAAGAACTTGCAATCATGGCAGCCTCTTGACCGGTTGCCATCTCACCCCTCTGAATGGGAAGCAATTAGGGCAGGTCTAGATGCTGCCAAGGGGGAAAGAAGTCAAGTTCATGCACCAGTTGCACCTGGAAGGACTCCAACTGGAAGGGAATTGGTTGTAGCTACCAGTACTGAAGCTGGTGAGCAGAGTGATAGGGGGAATGTTGGTTTGGATAAAGGTAAAGGTTTAGCTGTTGAAGCATCTGCCCAGCCGGCCACTGATGAAATGTTAGAAACTGGAAATACTGACATACTTCCTCCAGTTTCAGATAGTGATAGCAGAAGACTGGCCAGACTGGAAATGACATTAAAGAAAAGAAGAAAATGAAACAAAGAAACCAAGTGGAAGCCAGGGCACATCTTGCTTAAATCAAGTTGCTTGATATGAGTGATGCCAATCTGTTGGGTATCACTAAGGAGGAGTATCTTAGGGTTAAAAATGATCCCAGGATAGTTGACCAGTTGAATGAAATGCTAGATGTTTTGAATCCACCAAGGAGAAGGATTCCACAACCAAGAAGACCACTGACAAAAGATGCAAGGGATGCTGACCTTAGCACATTCGTTGAACCAACTGGCGAAGTTTCAAATGAAGACATAAAGTCCGTTGTACTGGCTGCTGGTGCTGGGAGTATAAAAATCACAAATGAATCTGAAGCTAGAAATTACTACTCCCAGATCATGTCAACCAGAAGACATAGTGGTACTATTAGTAGTGTCAATGTTACAATCAAGCCAGGCACCAAGGTTTTTCAAATCAAAGTTAAGTATACTGGTGGGCCACTGGTTAGAACTGATGATCCTGGTGCCATGCAATATGGGTTCAGCGAATGGGTGGAGATGGTGAATGTGTTGGATGCTAAGGCACAAAAGAATAGGTTCGAGAAAGCATGGGTAAACTTTCTAAGGGGGAAGATTCAACATAAAGAAAATCTTGAGCAAAAGTTGAATATTGACCCTGAAGATACTCAGCCTATCTCTTCAGTTGCCAAGAGAAGAAGAACTGGCGAAGGGCCATCTCATTAAGTTCTTTCTTCAGTTTATCTACTTGTAATTTGTATTTACATTCTGTAACTTATATAAATTTCATTCCCTTGTATAAATGAAGTTACCAGTTTGTAACCACAAGGTAGATAAAAGATTAAAATCTAACAAACCTAAAAGAAAAACCTAAGGCATTTATTGATCTATAAAAATGCCTTAGATAACTTAAATAGATTTAAATCGAACAAGTCTCTCCAGTTCACACTTGTACAGATACAAGAACTAGAAAAGACTTAGACTATATTTCTAGACAAATAGGGGGAATTTGTTAGGACCAGTTCACCTGGAACTGGCCAGTCACCAGTTCACACTGACCAGTCACCAGTTGCATCTGGTGACCCAGTAAACTGGTGACCACGATGATTTGTCGAGAAATATATTGAAGTCCAGTTGCACCGTACAGTTAACGCAACTGAAGACTTCCTCCAGTTGAGAACTGACCAAGTTGAAGAAGCATTCCAGTTGAAGTCGAAGACAACAAATGGAAGATAGAGAATGGCAATGGCAGCGAAGCCCAGTTGACATTCTAGTCAGTTACAAACTGGAGACCATCAGTGGAAAGCCCTTACAAAGCTTTACACTGATTACGAGGAATTGACTTGTATGCTTTATGTACCTTTACCCGAATAATAAGCCTTATCTTATTATTTAAGTATTATAAGGTACATAAAGGTGGTTATGAAAAGTCACTTTAACATGCGACTTTACACTGCTTTTTAAGGAATTAAATGTTATTCCTTAAATGCTCCCAACCACATTTGTACGGCTAAAGTTAACATCCCAATGTTAACTTTGCCTATAAATACAAGTCATTGCACAACCAAGAATATAACTCTTCGAATAAACTTCGATAGAATTCACACTTTGCAAACCTGCAATATTCTTGGTGAACTTGTGCAATCTTCTCTCAATCGCTAAAAGGAACATTTCACAACTTTAAGTGTTTCGATTGTCTTGAGAAATTCCGAGTATAGATCAATTGTATTTCATAGGTTGTTAGGATATTTACATTCGTGTATTATCTTGGTTCCGCATCAACCTTGTAATTGTTTAATATCAATAAATAAATTACACATTGAAAAATACATATTGTCTCATCAAGTTATCTTACAATTTATTTGTATTATTGCATTGTTCTTTACTTATTGTCTTTTATATAAGTAATCTATCTAGAACTTGGTATATACACACTGCAACTGGTAGTCTCCAGTTCAGTGCATATATTGCAAAGTAACTCCACCATCGACATAGAGGTGTCTTCAGTAGTACCATCTAACGAGTTGGGACTTACAAGTGGTATCAGAGCAGAAGGCTAATAAACTTGCCTAGATCTGCTAAGATGAACACTACTGAAGGTGGAGATGGTTCTGGTTCAGGTGAAAACCCCTCGAATTCAAATGCACAACCTTTTCAAAATGTTAACACCAACCCTCCTCCTCCTACTGCCCCAAACCATGTCCATGTACACTACTTTAACACTCCTGTTCCAAAATTTGATGGAAACAGTGAGACATTCGGTACATGGAAGGCTAGAATGCTTTTGCATTTTGGTGGGATTGAAAGGTATATGTTGAAAATCCTTAAGGATGGACCATATATACCCATGTCCCTTATCCAACTGGAAGAAGTGGTTCAAGGGAAAAGCCTGAAGACCATTGGTCTGATGAGGATCGCAGACTGGTGGACTTGGACACCAGACTGAAAAACATGATCCTTGGGGCTGTCCCGGAAGACCTAATTCCAACACTTGTGTTGTTTCCCAGTGCCAAGTCTATGTGGGATGAATTAGTGATTCAATTTGAAGGAGGTGATGACACTATTGTCTTGTTTGACTCTGAGGGGAACATATGTCTTGTTTCAAGTCAGAGAGACAATTTAGGAAACCGTGGATATCCTACCTCCAGTGCTAAGTGTCAAATGTACGGAAAGTCACTTATCCGTTCTTGCGTCATTCGTGACATCATATGAACAGTTTATCCAAGGAAAGGTTCAAGATCCTAGTCTTATAGAGGAAGACTACGAACAAATTGATCCTTTAGACTTAGAAGAGATCGATTTACAACAGCAAATGACCATGTTGACTCTTCGGACTAAATGGTTCTTGGCGAGAACAGGGCGAAAGGTCGTGGGTTCCAAGCTTGGATTTGATAAGTCAAAAGTAAAGTGTTACAATTGTGAGGGATTTAGACACTTTGCTAGGGAATGCCAAAGACCTAAGAAGGATGATCGGTCTATTGTGACTCGTCAGAACTTCAATCAAGGTGGAATAGTACCTGTATCTTCAAACACCTCAAGACCAAAGTCATATAATGATGGGTCTAGTGGAAACCAAAGTTTAGTTAATCAAAGTGACTCAAGAGCTTTGGTGATCCAACAACAAGATGGATCATATGACTGGAGTCTTAAAGTCAATGAAGAAGACGATACATATCTCCCAGAAATTTACTCAGACACTGCTATAACTGATGATCTCAATGATTCATTTCAAGATGATGAATATGCAGACAATGTTGATTATTCAATGATGAATGAAGATGATGAACTCCCTGAGGAAGATTACACCATGACAATCAAAAATGATCATTATCATCAAGAAGATAATGAGGAAGAATTGAATTTACTCTGTTATCTGAAGACTCAAATGTTCCTATTCAACAAGAACTAGATTATCCTACTGAGACAGAACAAGGCAATCTAATGACTCAAGTGATAGAGATGTTGAAGATATGGATGCTCAATTGAGAAAGAAGTCTTTAATCGTGTTGGTGAAGATGATACATACTTTTATGATCGATTCACATGAACGATTAAGACTGGTCGTCTCCAGTTCAGTGCATATATTGCAAAGTAACTCCAACCATCGACATAGAGGTGTCTTCAGTAGTACCATCTAACGAGTTGGGACTTACAAGTGGTATCAGAGCAGAAGGCTAATAAACTTGCCTAGATCTGCTAAGATGAACACTACTGAAGGTGGAGATGGTTCTGGTTCAGGTGAAAACCCCTCGAATTCAAATGCACAACCTTTTCAAAATGTTAACACCAACCCTCCTCCTCCTACTGCCCCAAACCATGTCCATGTACACTACTTTAACACTCCTGTTCCAAAATTTGATGGAAACAGTGAGACATTCGGTACATGGAAGGCTAGAATGCTTTTGCATTTTGGTGGGATTGAAAGGTATATGTTGAAAATCCTTAAGGATGGACCATATATACCCATGTCCCTTATCCAACTGGAAGAAGTGGTTCAAGGGAAAAGCCTGAAGACCATTGGTCTGATGAGGATCGCAGACTGGTGGACTTGGACACCAGACTGAAAAACATGATCCTTGGGGCTGTCCCGGAAGACCTAATTCCAACACTTGTGTTGTTTCCCAGTGCCAAGTCTATGTGGGATGAATTAGTGATTCAATTTGAAGGAGGTGATGACACTATTGTCTTGTTTGACTCTGAGGGGAACATATGTCTTGTTTCAAGTCAGAGAGACAATTTAGGAAACCGTGGATATCCTACCTCCAGTGCTAAGTGTCAAATGTACGGAAAGTCACTTATCCGTTCTTGCGTCATTCGTGACATCATATGAACAGTTTATCCAAGGAAAGGTTCAAGATCCTAGTCTTATAGAGGAAGACTACGAACAAATTGATCCTTTAGACTTAGAAGAGATCGATTTACAACAGCAAATGACCATGTTGACTCTTCGGACTAAATGGTTCTTGGCGAGAACAGGGCGAAAGGTCGTGGGTTCCAAGCTTGGATTTGATAAGTCAAAAGTAAAGTGTTACAATTGTGAGGGATTTAGACACTTTGCTAGGGAATGCCAAAGACCTAAGAAGGATGATCGGTCTATTGTGACTCGTCAGAACTTCAATCAAGGTGGAATAGTACCTGTATCTTCAAACACCTCAAGACCAAAGTCATATAATGATGGGTCTAGTGGAAACCAAAGTTTAGTTAATCAAAGTGACTCAAGAGCTTTGGTGATCCAACAACAAGATGGATCATATGACTGGAGTCTTAAAGTCAATGAAGAAGACGATACATATCTCCCAGAAATTTACTCAGACACTGCTATAACTGATGATCTCAATGATTCATTTCAAGATGATGAATATGCAGACAATGTTGATTATTCAATGATGAATGAAGATGATGAACTCCCTGAGGAAGATTACACCATGACAATCAAAAATGATCATTATCATCAAGAAGATAATGAGGAAGAATTGAATTTACTCTGTTATCTGAAGACTCAAATGTTCCTATTCAACAAGAACTAGATTATCCTACTGAGACAGAACAAGGCAAGGAGAAAATCTTTGCCACAAGTATTCTTTTAGAGGATAATGAGATATTGGAATCAGATGAAGATAAAGGTTATCAGAAGGTGGAGATCTCACTTCATGCATTGGTGAAAGTTTGTAAATTCACCAACATGCTATCATCAGAAGTTAGCAATCTTCAGAATGGTGCAAGAGACACAAAGGCTTTACTTGATGATTCAGTCAATGATAGATCATATCTCAAGCAACAAGTTGCTATGTTGACCCAAAAGGAAACTGAGTTAAAAAGACAAGTTAAAGCAGATCAAGGAACACTGACTGCCATGAAAGAGGAACTCAGAGAAGTGATTCTTAGAAAAGAGTTGTGCCAAGAGAATTCCGGAAAGATACCTAAGAAACTTACTGGGAGTTGGTAGATGCCAAAGTTGAAATAACTCACCTAAATGGGAAACTCAACAAAATGAGAGATATGAGATGCATGATAAACTATCTATCAAAATCTCAAAGTACTAACAATCATCAAGACATTGAGCACATTTTTGAGGACTTTTCACAAGAAAAAGGAACATCATCCTTGATCAAAGAATCAACTAAGGAATATGAAGAAAAGGAGTCAGATTCACAGTTTACAGAGGAAGTACTAAATCCAAAGTTGATAACACGAAAAAAGACTGTTCCTCAGATACTAACTCCTGAACAAGAGAATCTTGTTAAGAGAACACTTTTTGAAGATACAAAAGGTCCAGTAGTCTGTAGATCAAAGAAGTCTATTAACAGAATCTCTTGCTTCATTTGCAGAGAAAAGGGACATGTAGCAAGCAAGTGTCCACAGAAGGGTAAATTCAGCAGAACAAGGCAGTCTAATGACTCAAGTGATAGAGATGTTGAAGATATGGATGCTCAATTGAGAAAGAATAACAGTAAACATGTTGAAGAAAGGTCAACGAGTGTTTCACCTAAGAGAATTTCTCAAAGGAACTCACCCGCACGGAGTGGATCTCCTAGACATTCCTCAAGCCATATTGCTAAGGAGAATGGAAAGCCAATAAGTGTATCTCCTAAGAAGCTCGGAGCAAGACACCTAAGAGGAATCCCACTCCAAAATGAGAAGTCTTTAATCGTGTTGGTGAAGATGATACATACTTTTATGATCGATTCACATGAACGATTAAGACTGGTCGTTCTTCCTTGTTTCAAAAGCATAGTCCCAGGAGAAAGATTGAATTATCTCCTGAGAGGGTGCCAAGAAACAAGAGACAGACTTCAAAATCCAGGACTCCTACTAAGAGCGATGGATATTGGACGAATGTCTCAGTGAAAGATAAGGACAGTAAATTCAAGTCTACTGAGGCTTGGGTACCGTTTCGCAACTAGGCGATTATCTTTCGTGCGGAGAACACAGTCAAGGAGGACCATGTAGTTTCGGTAATTGGTGACTGAGTTCTGGGCACAATTTTCATTAGATAACATAGTGGATTATCGTACTTTTATTGTATTTTCTTCATTGTAAATCATGGTGCAAGTCTCATGTATGTTATTTATAATTTGTTTATAAAGGAACGTATTTGAGAAAAACGAGTATATATAAAGTGTTACTTTATTTTATGCTTGTTAATAAATCATTTGTGATAACATTATTATTCAATTAATGGTTGTTATCCTATGATGAATATGCAAAGTTGATTTATTTGTGATGGTTACACTAAGGCCTTTGATCGATCGCGTTTCAAGTTGCTAGTCCAGCTGACTGGAATGAGAAACCCTTAGTGACTATCTCTCAAGAACCATCATATATTCAGAAAAAGCAACACAAAAATATAATAATGGTTTAAGGGGGAGTCGTTACTGCAAGAGAAATGACGAAATCATATGGAATTTAAGTTTACTCATTTGCTATATCCGATCTCTTCTGTAGTAATTAGTCCTTCTAGAACCTACTCAATATACCGGATTAAGCATGACTATTATAAGATTGGTTATAGTAATTTTGATTCTAAAATTACTGTGATTGATTTTGTAACTTTATGCTTCGTAAGGTATATCACAAGGACAATATTAAGCATGACTATTATAAGATTTGTTAGAGTAATTTTGATCCAAAAATTACTGTGATCGATTTTGTAACTTTATGCTCCGTAAGGTTCTTGCTAATAATAAAAAGGTTCTATTGCACGAGAGATAATGCTAATTAGGGTATCTGGTTTCCAGGGGGACTTAGTTGTGTTCTTTGTGAACACAGAATAAACGTATGTCGTATTCAGGATATAGTGTATTCCAAGACTCTAATTTGAGTGTGTTTGGTACACCTTGAATTAGGTCTTACATGTAAATTGCTCGAAAGATTAAGTGAAATACTTAAGGTTTCAGTCAAATTAGGTCAAACGGAGTCATTCAATTAATGTATTTGACAGATATTTTGATTTGCAGTTTACTTTGAATAATTGAATAGAAAATGCTTATTGTATGAGTTAACTTGATAATTGCTTAGATTCTAATCTTGATTAATAGAATCTATTGTTTGTTATCAGTTATATCTGTTTAAGTATCTTCGGGTTCAATTATCTATTTTTGAGATGAATGCATGAATTGCATGGATCTCATGAGTTTGTTGATGTGGTTGCAGAATTATTTATCTTAACTGGATGTGTGTCAACCGCTAAGATAAAGGATTTCCAAAGTGTATGAAAATTGAGTCTATCCAATCCGGAATGGAGAAAGCTCAAGCTTAAAATGGAAACAAAGTACACTTACACGTCAACAACTCATCAAAATTCAAACGGAGACGAAGATATAGATGGAGAGATTGTTTATCGTATTATTCAATCTTATGTCTTTATTTTTGTTGTATTTGAATTTATTAAACAGCATTGATTGTGTCCAATGTCTGTTATTGTCAAATACTTAACAATGGTACTTTGTAATTCATTAATTAATTAATGACATATTGGGTCTTAATTTAATGATTACACGTCGTAAATTTGTTCAAGTGGTGACATCTATCAAGAATTTCTTTATCGAGAAAAATATAGATAATTATGATACGAAAAAGAGGTTTGTATCTGTCTTATCGTGTTCTCTAAAGAATTCTTTTTGTTAATCATACTGGGTTCGAGGAAATTCTTTGTGAATTTTCAAAGTGTTAGTCAAGTTGACGAAAATTGATTTTTTGAAAAAGTCAAGGTTCACATGAATCGAATATTAGGCTAAGTGTAATATGCGTATATGTCAAATGGACTTAATATGTGTGTTTTGCCAAGAGGGTTAAATATGCGTGTTGTCAAATGGGTTGGATATGCGTGTTTCACTTTGAGCCTAATTTGCGTGTTCTGGCAAAGTGGGCCGAATATGTGTGTTCTAGTGACACATTAGGGTTTGCGTGTTTGTATGGATATAAAAGGCTGACATCTCGCATTTAATTTCATTTTTAAAATTCATTTGCGTGTTCTTGTCAAAAGCCCTCCACATTTGCGTGTTCCTATATCCGTGCACTGTTCATCTATCGATTCATAACACTTGATCTATACGTGTTTTAGACACAAAAAACACTATCATTAACACTTGTTGAACAAAGGTAAACGATTAACAAGCTTTCTGGATCCAGATTTCGTGTCTAATAGCCAAATATTTAGGGTTTTGTTTTCGGTTAATAAATCTCTAAATGGGTATATGAACACGTTATGGATGAAGAAATGAAACCTAAAAACAGTTAAATCGGATATATACGAAGTTAATCGTACCTTTTTATAAGTTTTTAGTGTTCAAAATCTCTGTTAAGATTTGGGGGTTGAAGTTTCTGGTTTTGCGTGTTCTTGATGAACTTTACGTGTTCTCATGACCCAGATCCTTCCCAATCAATCTTTTCAGATTTTGCATGTTTGTGATGACGTCATCACAAAGAACACGCAAATGACTGCTTTGCGTGTTTATGAGTCAAAACACACCATTTTGTGTGTTTGTCACCATTTGCGTGTTGTGGGACTATTTGCGTGTTTCATGACTTAAAATTTTTTAAATTGGAAAAATTTTAACAAGTAAAGTATGAAACATAAAAACACATTGACTAGTCAATCCCGACACCATATGTGTGTAGTGTCACCATATGTGTGTGTATAAGAAATTCGTCGATTCTAGGAGTTTGAAAATTTTCAAAATGGGAATTTTTTTTAAATAAGTCAAATTAGAAAGGATATTTGCCTTATAAAATTGAACTTTAAAAATTTAAGAAAAACAAATGGTTTTGGTTAAATTTAGAAAAGTTCAAAGTGTCGTTTATTAAGACTGTTGAGTCCCAATGTTCATTTTAAATTTAATGATGACAAATCTGACCTATAAACACTTAGTAATCTTTGGTTCTTGTAATCTGATCTGGGTCAGACTAAGCTGACACAGCTTACGATCTATCTCTGACCCAGATCATGCTTCATACTTGTAATTGTAATATCTTATGGAAGCAAGTGTTATTCAAGCTGCATCAACAATGTATTAGCATTCAGTCCAAGTCGAAGAGGAGGATTGAAGATAGAAGACCAAGATGTTAGTGGAAGACAGCTTGGGATTAGCAGTCAGCTTGGAAACACTTAGGCAGATTGGTGCCTTGACAAACGACCCAATCTGTGTCTGACAATCAAGTGAAGATAACAACCTGGATTGAAGATAAGGACAAATGACATGACTAGGAAGATTCCTAGGATCCAGGTTGGTGGTTGTTTTACATATGCGTGTCCATACTCCTATTGGTAGATGAAGAATGTGCGTCAGTACGTGGGGGACCACAAGTACCATGAAAGGCACGATTGATTATTCCTTCATCAACCACTGAATGAAGAACACAGAGCTGCAACGGACACCCAATGAAGGAGCGCTTGTGCCTATAAAAGCCTCATTCATTAATTGCATATGTGTGGCATTTTCCTGAGAATCATTCTTCACACAAGTTTCTCTGCTCTTACACACAGCTTAGTCTGTACGAGATCAGCTTGGGCTGATTCTCTTGAGCTGAAACTAATTGATTGTTGTTTGTCATTTCATAGGGTTGTTTAGATATCTATAGGCTATCTTTATTCCGCAACAACCCTGTAATTCTTTGTATATATTATTTCTTAATAAAGGATTACATTTGAAAATAACAATCTGTGTTCAAGAATGTTTTTAATTCTTTACTGCTTTACTGTTTTAATGATTCCTGCACTTTACTTACTTGCTTAATTTTCATTATCTGAATCTTAAAACATTTTGTGTTAAAAGTTTGTAAAGATTGTGAAAAGTTGTATTCACCCCCCTCTACAACTGTTCTGTGTTCAATATACTTTGTTATATTGATACACCGTGGGACGTATCAATTGGTATCAGAGCGGTGGTTGAGAATTAACTTGACTTGATCCTTGCATATTTTCATTTATAGTAAAGCGTAATGTCATCTTATATTGATAATGGTTCTTCAACCCGACCACCCATGTTTGACAAAGATGATTTCAGTGGGTGGAAAGGTAGAATGTCTTTGTTCCTTGAATCCATCGATAACAATATGCCTGACATCCTTACGGATGGTCCTTATGTTCCTACACAAACCATTATGGTAGAAGCTGTGGTCAGGGAAGGTCAACCAACCATTCTTGCCACAGTCAAATCTATTGTTAAGGACAAGGCAGATTGGGGGGATGAGGATAGGAGGTTGGCAAACTTGGATGTGAAGGCTAGAAACTTCATTGTCCAAGCTGTGCCCAAAGACCTTTACCATTCAATTAAAAAGTGTTCAACAGCAAAGAAAATGTGGGGTACATTGACTGTTATGTTTGAGGGCTCTACCTCCATGGAATCCACAATTACTACATTGACCAGGAGGTATGAGAGATTTTTCTCTTTGAGAAATGATTCCTTGACTGTTAAATTAAGTTCTGTTTATCATGATCTTGATCTCCCTGGACTTTTTGGTTTGCTTCATAACCAAGAATGTTCAGAGGCTGAAAAGTTAATTGCTATAGGTGATTCTTATAGTCAGCATGCTGCTGCACTTGTTGCTTCTATGACTGAACACCCTAGTTCAATTAGTAATGAGATCATTCCTTATGTTAATGATGATATTCCTGTGATGTCAAATCCTAACTCTGTTTGTGCTGAATCTGAGTGTGATGAGTCTGATGGTGATGAACTAGCAAATGAAGTTGCTATGTTGGCTGAAAGGATCAGAAGAAGATCCTTTAATAAGTTTAAAGGAAAAGGAAGAGGTGGCCAAGCTGACAAGACCAAGAAGCCATTTGATATGTCCAAGGTCACTTGTTACAAGTGTGGCAAGACTGGACATATGGCTGGAGATTGCAGATCCAAAGAAATTGCTCAAGCTGTGCCAGCCAAAGGTGGAAGAGGTGAAAAATTCTCTAAGCTCAAGACTAAGGGCGCGTTTGGTTCACAGAATGTTTTTAGAAGGAATGGAATCTGTCAACGGAATTAGATTCCGAAGGAATGGAATTTGATGGAATGTTTTTTGTTTTCTTAAAATTCAAGATAATGAAGGAATCAAATTCCATCCAATAACCCCAAGGAATGAAGATTCCATCATTTGATGGAATGTTTACATTCCAATAGAATGAAATTCCATCATCTTTTGACAACCAAACGTACCACGGAATGGAATTCAATTCCAATTCCATCAGATTCCATCAGAATCTGTGAACCAAACGCGCCCTAAGTACAAAGCCTTGAAAGCACAAGTAGCTGAGCTGACTGAGAAGGTGAACACAAATGAGAAGAGTCTGGTAGCCAAAGACTGGGCTGAAAGTGCCACATCATCTGATGATGAGCTGTACAAAGATGCCAAGTGTTTCATGGCTAACGAGGATACTCAAAGATTTACTGAAGATCTGGTGAAAATACAACAGCAATCAGAGTCAGCTCATCAGGAATCTACCAGTCAGACTGCTCCACCTGAGGTAACTTCTTTTTCCAATCTGTCTGATAATGAGAAGCTATCCAGACTGAACAAACTTGGTGATGAGGTTTTACTGCAAAAACATTTTAATCAAGAACTCAAAAAGGAAATACATGTTTTGAAACTTGATAACAGCTCTAAAAGTCACACCATTGAAAAACTAGAATCTGAAGTTAAAGCTCAAAAGCAATTAAACTCCATTTTGATTAAAGAAGCTAAAACTGCAGAAGAAAAGTTTTTAAAGGTTAAACAAATTACTGAAACATGGTGTATAAGCTCTAAAAGAGTTGCTAAATGTGTAAATGAACAAATACCTCATCAGATCCAAGCTATCTTTGATGGTGATTATGATAGGGCCATAGCCATTGCAGAAGTATGTGCTATGGAGCCTTGTTATCAGCCTCCTTCACCACCCAAAGTCCAAACCAAAGAGACTATTTCTAAACCAATTAAGTTGGTTCAGAAATCTGGTATTGGGTTTAAAGATCCTGAAACTATGGGTCAGACCATTGCTGAAGCTGTGTTTGAAGCTGATCAGGTTGTTGAGTTAAAACCTGAAGAAAGTCTTGACTTGTCCAAGCTGACCATCACCCAATCTATGTCAGATTCAAAGAATAAAACAAACAAGAATAGTTTAAAGAGAAATAAAAGAAAGGATAGAGATCAAAGTGTTCCTAAAGAGAAAATTAAGCTTTTAAAGAGTAAGAAGTCTGGTTCTCTAGGAAATGAGTCACAAGCAAAATCTGAGTCTATTTCAAGTAACACCAAGTCTGACTCTGACAAGTTGATTTTAAAATATGTTGAGTCTAAAACTGATAAGGTGTCAATGAAAACCAATTTTCTTGAGAAGGTGTCTGATCCAAAAATTATTGATCAAAGAAAATTGAGAGCTGAATGTAAAAAAGCTGGAATAGGCAAAGGTTTTGTTAAGAAGGAAACTTTGAATGTTGCTAGAAAGAACTTTGAATCTGGTAAAGGACAGACCAAGCAACAATGGATTTCAAAATGTGATAAGAGTCTGTGTTTAGTCACCCAATCTGAGTCAGACCAGAAGGTCAGCTCTGGTGAACCCATCCTTGGATGGGTTCCCAAAATGAACTAATCTCTTATCATAATTGCAGGGCAGTCATGATGATAATACCTGGCACTTGGACAGTGGATGTTCCAAGCATATGACCGGATGTAAGTCCCTGCTATGTAGCTTTAGGATTCGCGCTGGTCCTAATGTTACTTTTGGAGATGATTCTCAAGGAAAGACTGAAGGTTTTGGTGTTCTTTCAAATGGTCCTCTTACTTTCAGAAGAGTCTCATATGTAAATGGTTTGAAGCACAATCTGATCAGTGTGAGTCAGTTGTGTGATGTTGGTTATGAAGTGAGATTCAGGTCTGATAAGGGTATTGTTCTTGATTTAGAAGGCAATGTGGTTCTGATTGCAAAGAGGGATGAGTCTTTGTATTCTTTTGACATGAGAAATCTAACTGTCACAAGAGAAGTCTGTTTCATGTCAAAGTCTCAAGATGAGCTGAATTGGTTGTGGCATAAAAGGCTGTCTCATATGAATTTCAAAGACATCAACAAGCTGTGCAAGAAAGAGTTGGTGTCTGGTCTTCCATTGATCAATTATGAGAAGGACAAGCTGTGTGGTGCATGTGAGAAAGGCAAGCAACATAAAGCTACTTTTAAGTCTAAAACATGCTCAACCATTGATAATTGTTTGGATCTGCTTCATATGGACTTATTTGGACCAATCAGTACTCCATCATTCATTGGAATGAGGTACTCCTTGGTAATTGTTGATGAGTATTCAAGATACACCATGGTTTTCTTTCTAAGACACAAGAGTGAAGCTATTGACAGCATTATTCATTTCATCAAGCAAGCTGAGGTTCTCTACAAAAGGTCTGTTAGGCAATTAAGAAGTGATAATGGTACTGAATTTAAGAATATCACTCTTAATTCATTCTGCAGTGAAAAGGGGATTTCACAAGTCTACTCAGCTGCCAGAACTCCTCAACAAAATGGTGTTGCAGAAAGAAGAAACAGAACTCTTATTGAAGCTGCCAGATCCATGATGGCTCAAAACAATGTCAAGTCTCATTTCTGGGCTGAAGCAGTACACACAACTTGCTTTACCCAGAACAGATCCCTCATTGTGAAAAGACACCAGAAGACTGCATATGAACTTCTTAGGGGGAGAAAACTTGAGATTGGTTTCCTAAGAATGTTTGATAGTCCTTGCTATATTCTAAATCAGAAAGACCATCTTGGAAAGTTTGATGAGAAATCAGATGAAGGTATCCTACTTGGATATGCAACAATGATGAAGGCCTACAGAGTGTACAACAAGAGAACTAAAACAATTGAGAACTCTGTTAATGTAAGCATTGATGAAGGTTGTTCTAAGCCAGACTGCTCTCCTCCTGAAGATGAAGACTTCAATTTTGAAGAACTGGTTGTACCTGAGAATGAGCCTCCAACAAATCCTCAAGTTGGAGCTAATAATGCTCAAACTCAGGGGGAGCAACTCATTGAAGAAGAAGAAGATGTTCCAATCTTTGAAGATGCACAAGCTGATCCTACTCCTACTGAAGTTATTGTTCAGAATCCATTAAATGACTCTCCAACTAGCTCAGACTCCTCCATTTCTGTCCAAGCTGATCAGCCTCTTCCTCAAGCTGATCATGCTGAACCATCTAATCTGAATCAGTCCATTGTCCCTGTTACTAGATGGACAAAGAGTCATCCAATTAATCAAATCATTGGTGATCCACTCTCTGGTGTGAAAACAAGAAGAAAGGCAACAGGCAACTTCTGCATGTTTGTCAATTTTGTAAGCAAGATGGAACCAACTGAGGTTAATGAAGCTCTTGAAGATCCCTCTTGGGTAAATGCAATGCACGATGAGCTAACATAGTTTGAAAGAAATAAGGTTTGGGAACTTGTTCCAAGACCTCAGCACAAGACTGTGATTGGAACCAAGTGGGTCCAGAAACAAAATGGATGAAAGGGGAGTTGTGACCAGAAACAAAGCAAGATTGGTAGCTCTTGGTTATAGACAAGAGGATGGAATTGATTATGATGAGACTTTTGCACCAGTGGCAAGATTAGAGGCAATCAGAATGTTCTTGGCCTTCTCTGCTCACAAGGGTTTCAAATTCTATCAAATGGATGTGGAGTGCTTTTCTTAATGGAAAATTGGAAGAAGAAGTCTATGTTGAACAGCCTCCTGGTTTTGAAAATTCAAAGTTTCCTGACCATGTGTTCAAGCTTGACAAGGCTCTCTATGGGTTGAAGCAAGCTCCAAGGGCATGGTATGATACTTTGTCTAAATTCTTATTGGCTAATAACTTCAAAAGAGGTAATGTTGAAAAGACTTTGTTTGTGAGAAAGTATAATGGTGATATTCTACTTGTACAAATTTATGTAGATGATATAATATTTGGGTCTAGCAGTGAAAGACTTTGCAAAAAGTTTTCTGAATTAATATCTAAAAAGTATGAAATGAGCATGATGGGAGAACTAAACTATTTCCTGGGTTTACAAGTTAAACAGACTAAAAATGGAATTTTCATAAACCAAGGAAAATATGTTAAAGATCTCTTAAACAAATTTGGTTTTAGTGATTGCACACCTATGAAAACTCCTATGGGAACTGGTGATAAGGTGGATGAGGATAAAAATGGCAAATCTGTTGACATCACAAGTTATAGGGGTATGATAGGATCATTACTTTACTTAACTGCTAGTAGACCAGATATTGTGTTTGCTACATGTCTTTGTGCAAGATATCAAGCTAGCCCTAAGGAATCTCATCTTAAGGCTGTAAAAAGAATCTTAATCTGGGTCTTTGGTATCCCAAAGACTCACGATTTATTCTAATTGGCTATTCAGATTCTGACTTTGCAGGCTGTAAGATTGACAGAAAAAGTACTTCAGGAGCTTGTCAATTGCTTGGCAATAGACTTGTAAGTTGGTCCAGCAAGAAGCAGCATTCAGTTTCTATCTCCACTGTAGAAGCTGAATATGTTGCTGCAGGAAGTTGTTGCTCTCAAATTCTTTGGATGCAATATCAGCTTCAAGACTATGGTGTCACTGCAACAAAAACTCCAATCTTTTGTGACAGTACCAGTGCCATAGCAATTTCAAACAATCCTGTGCTTTATTCAAGGACCAAGCACATTGATATAAGATATCATTTCATCAGGGATCATGTAATGAAAGTAGATGTTGAACTTCACTTCATTCCAACAGACAATCAGCTTGTTGACTTGTTCACAAAGCCATTGGATGAATCAAGGTTCACCTACCTCATAAGTAAGCTAGGTATGCTTAATTTGTAAAATGTAGTGAGCTAAGTAATAGGAAATCTGACCCCTTAGAGTTATACTAAATTTTGAGGGTAAGCTGTGTCAGACCCAGACTACCCTTTCACACTTGGTGCATGTCAAGTGAAAGAGGGTAAGCTGAGTCTGACCCAGCTTCGTGGTTATTTTTGTTATTATATATCTCAGTGCATTTTATTACTTTCATTATTTTATTTAGTGTACTTGCTGATCCTATTGGAGTGTGACACGTGTAGTGGTAACAGCCGGTTACTGAAAAAGTACCACCACTACTTGTTGATCCTCCAATCAAAATCTTTCTCTCTCCAACTTTTTCAAATAAGATATTTTGGGTTTTGTATATAACACTCAGTTAACCTAATTCCCAAATCACTTGTTCATATTTTTCTAAATCAATTTTTCTCTCTAATCTGATTACTGTTTTATTAAATTTAATTTCTTCTAAAATTTGTTTTCAAAATGGCATCATCATCTGTTTCTATTCATACTAATGACTCTCAATCTAGTTCTGAACCTGAAAGTCTATACCCAGCTCCGATAAGCGCCAATAAGCTTTCACCTTATGTGGTGGGAGATAAGGTAGTAGTGGTTCCGGCTGATCTTGATACTGGTAAAATCAAGATTGGCAGTCTGGTTTATGCCAATATTCATCCTCCTTCATGGGCTAAAGGATACGATGAGATTGTGGCTTTCTTATGGCATCATCCATTCGGCAAGGTGATGATTGAGAAGCCAGACTGGGTGTTTCAAGATCTTTTGTGTGAATTTTGGGCGAGCTGTGTTGTGAAACAGAATAAGAAAGGAGATGCTGCAATCTATGGCTCAATCCTCAACGGTAAGAAAAAGGTATATATTTCTTACGAGAGGCTTAGGTCTGCTTTTGAGCTGTCATATATGCCTGATGATGAATATGATGTTGTTGTGTCTCATACTGAAGCCAAAAATGTTTTACAAGAAGTTGGATATACTGGTCCATTGGCTTCAGTAGTTAAAATGAAACATTAACTGGTATTTGGAACTACTTATTGAGCAAATTTTCAAAAACCTTACAAGTAAAGGCATGCAGCTTTGATCAGCCTAATGTCCTAGAATTGCAGATTTTTCATGCAATGGTCACCATGACCAGAATAGATTTTGATGCTTTAATCTTTAAGGACCTTGTTGATCGCGTTCATAAGAAGAGTCTTACCATACCTTATGGTAGGATTCTTGCTCTTATCATTAAAGCTATTCTTGACAATGATTACAGTCTGGCAACTGGTCAGACTGTGGAATGCAAGTCTATCAATAACAACATCTTCAATAGTCCTAAGGTATCTGTGCAGGGTCTGACCCGAGCAATGCAGATCTACATTGATTTTTGCAGGAAAAGAGAAGAGGATCAAGAAGCATTTGAGGAAGCTGTCCCTACTTCGACGCGATCTGAGTCTGACACTCAATCTGCTAATCAGGGGGACCCAGGTACACATGCTTCTGAACCCTCAAACTCTTCTGAATCTGTTCAACATTCTACTCCTACAAAAGAGGGTGAAGGGTTGGCCAAAACATCAGCCTCCCTAGCCACACCTTCGTCCACTCGTTCAAAATCCGACTCTAAAAGACCCCTTGTTGAGGACTTAGTACCTCTCAAGGCCAAAAAGAAAAGATCGCATAAGAAATCTGTGTCAGTTTCTGGGGTTGATAATGCAAAATCTTCTCTTGAGATCCCCCAAGGTGCAGGAAAAGCTAAGGAACGTTCCAAAGATGTCCCTGTACCTAAGCTGACAAGCCGAAAACGCCACGCCCATCTGCACTCTCCCAAAAGAGTGTAGACGAGTTAAAGGGAACACTTACTGCTACCCAACCCTCCAAACAGGGTGAAGGTATTGAAAGAAAGACCTCCTCCCAAGGTCATACTGTGTCTAAACCGAATTCACCATCATCAGCCTCCCAAAAGATTGATGATATCATTAAAGGGGTAACAGAGGATCTAGCCCAGATCCAAAGTGAGTCAGAGTCAATGCACATCATTTCTGAGGATGCTCAGCCAAAGGAGAGAAGTATCGAACGCATTGTTGACACTGCTTCTCCTCCCTAAGCTGATCAGACTCCTTCTATCTTACACTCTGAGTCTGCACAGGCTGCCAATGCCCCTTCTATGTCACAAGGAGGGGTGCAGGCCTCAATTCTCCCTAAGGATACTTTGGTGCAACAACACACCTCTGTTGAAGGGCAATCAATTACACAAAACATTACACCTGCAGAGTCTGTGTCTGCATCTGTCCTTGGACAGAGGGATTCTGCAGGTTACTTGGCTGTCTTTAAGGCAGTCATGTTAGCCCCTTGTGCAGCAAAGGGAACCATTGATGGTCCTCACGATGTCAATGAGAATCTGATCACTATCTCCGGAAGTGATTCTTCATTCGATGATGAGTTTGCCCATCCATCCTGAAGGGATGCTCTGATGGAAGATGCCAGTTGATCAAAATCAAGATCAACACATTCCCACTGGCCCTCAGCCTGAACTTAACGTTAATCTTTCTCAGGCTGACCAACTCATCATCAATTCTGACAGATCCACTCATGAGACTCACTCTCATGAGCAAATGTTCCAAAACTCCTTAAACCTCCACCCCCTTCTAAATATGCCCAATGACCCTGATATTAAAGATTGCAGGCTGCTCTTTCCAGAGTCAGTGGCTTTTAAGCCAACTGCAAGTTCTTCCCAAGCTGCCACTATCTCATTTACAGATGTGGTGGGTCAACTCACTGAGTTCATTTCAACCTCTAAGGTTGAGAGCTCAAAGCTGACTGAATGCTTGGAAAAGATCCAAAAGGATCAGAATTTGACGGATATGAAGGTGGATAAGCTGAGTCAAGATCAGACTGCATTGGAAGATTATGTTAAGAAAGCAGTTAATTTGATGCAGCAGAACCAGAGCAAGCTGACAGAGTCTCTTGATAGTCTTACAAAGGCAGTCAATGAAGAAAATGAAAGAAATAAGAGTACTCTGGGTCAGATTGAGAATGCTGCAACAAAATTTAAAAGAGAAGTCACCATAGAACTTCGATCTGTAAACAAGTCACAAGTAGATTTCAAGAATGATTTGATTGAAGTTTCTAAGGGTGTTAAATCAAAGATTAAACTCCTCCATGAGGATTATGTTGAGCTAAGAAAAGCCTGCTGTCTCACCAATGTCAAAATTGACTTGATCAACCAAGATCTCAAAGACTTCCTTGTTACTCCAGTGAGCTCTTTCCCTGCTGATGATGACAAAAAGGGGGAGAAGAATGCTACTAAGAGAAAGAGGAGTGCAATGAGTGAAGCTGAAATGGAGCTAGAAAGAGAAAGAATTGTTGCAACTAAGTCTGATTCTGAAATTGCCAAGGCTGTTCAAGAACAATTGAATAAGGAAGATGAAGAAGATCTTGCAGCCATTGGTTCTAAAAAGAAAGTTGTGAGCAAAGGAAAAGGAAAGAACATTCCCAGCATGAGGTTTACAAGGAGAGGCTATGAAACCAACTGGGAAACCCATGATCTTGACAAACTGCTTGATCTAGGATACACAGAGTGGGTGGAACTACATAACATCATTACTGGTATGTCTGGAGTTCACAAAGAGACAGTCTTGAAGCCATTGAGAAGAAGTTAGCTGCTATTGTGAAGTACAAGATTGATATCTCTGGCCTTCCAAGACCAATTGCATATGATATGGATTATGAAGATGAGTCAGCTGAGCCACTGAAGAAGAAAAGAAGAAGGTATGAAAGGATTGATGCTCCTGGAGGTGACCATTCAGTTTTTCTCCAAAACTTGTCTCCTACAGAGTTGCTTGCACAATTATCTTCTGGTGCTATTGACAAGATTCTTGATAATCTTAATCTGTCTCTACCTACTGGTGTTGAAGATGCAAGATGTGGGAAGTTCATAACTGAACCTGAGCATGGGATGTACTTTGTAGATGCTAGAGGGAATTTGGTGTTTCAAAGGACTGCTGAACTAAAACAGGTACCATCTATGCACCTATTTACCTTATACAGATTCTGCAGAAACTTTAGTGAAGAAGGTAATGGGTATGAGCAGTTCCTTATAGATGAAGGGTTAGATAGGCAATTAGATGTGAGAATGCTGCAACAAAATTTAAAAGAGAAGTCACCATAGAACTTCGATCTGTAAACAAGTCACAAGTAGATTTCAAGAATGATTTGATTGAAGTTTCTAAGGGTGTTAAATCAAAGATTAAACTCCTCCATGAGGATTATGTTGAGCTAAGAAAAGCCTGCTGTCTCACCAATGTCAAAATTGACTTGATCAACCAAGATCTCAAAGACTTCCTTGTTACTCCAGTGAGCTCTTTCCCTGCTGATGATGACAAAAAGGGGGAGAAGAATGCTACTAAGAGAAAGAGGAGTGCAATGAGTGAAGCTGAAATGGAGCTAGAAAGAGAAAGAATTGTTGCAACTAAGTCTGATTCTGAAATTGCCAAGGCTGTTCAAGAACAATTGAATAAGGAAGATGAAGAAGATCTTGCAGCCATTGGTTCTAAAAAGAAAGTTGTGAGCAAAGGAAAAGGAAAGAACATTCCCAGCATGAGGTTTACAAGGAGAGGCTATGAAACCAACTGGGAAACCCATGATCTTGACAAACTGCTTGATCTAGGATACACAGAGTGGGTGGAACTACATAACATCATTACTGGTATGTCTGGAGTTCACAAAGAGACAGTCTTGAAGCCATTGAGAAGAAGTTAGCTGCTATTGTGAAGTACAAGATTGATATCTCTGGCCTTCCAAGACCAATTGCATATGATATGGATTATGAAGATGAGTCAGCTGAGCCACTGAAGAAGAAAAGAAGAAGGTATGAAAGGATTGATGCTCCTGGAGGTGACCATTCAGTTTTTCTCCAAAACTTGTCTCCTACAGAGTTGCTTGCACAATTATCTTCTGGTGCTATTGACAAGATTCTTGATAATCTTAATCTGTCTCTACCTACTGGTGTTGAAGATGCAAGATGTGGGAAGTTCATAACTGAACCTGAGCATGGGATGTACTTTGTAGATGCTAGAGGGAATTTGGTGTTTCAAAGGACTGCTGAACTAAAACAGGTACCATCTATGCACCTATTTACCTTATACAGATTCTGCAGAAACTTTAGTGAAGAAGGTAATGGGTATGAGCAGTTCCTTATAGATGAAGGGTTAGATAGGCAATTAGATGTGAGAGTTGCTCCATCATTTGAGGTTAAGCAAGAAGCTATTGAAATGCTTGGAGAATAGTGATGTAACATGTAATATCTTTGATTTATTCTCTATATATACAAAGGCAGTTGTACAAATCTAGTTTCTTGGTTAAAATTTCATATCAGATTGAAAAGAACCCAAAAGATTCAAAGGGTCGCAAGCTGTTAGTCATATTTTCGTTTGATTCTTTGTAAGCTGATAGTCAAAAGTGTAGTTGGGTTTTGTCATCATCAAATAGGGGGAGATTGTTGAGTCCCAATGTTAATTGTAAATTTAATGATGACAAATCTGACCTATAAACACTTAGTAATCTTTGGTTCTTGTAATCTGATCTGGGTCAGACTAAGCTGACACAGCTTACGATCTGTCTCTGACCCAGATCATGCTTCATACTTGTAATTGTAATATCTTTGATTTATTCTCTATATATACAAAGGCAGTTGTACAAATCTAGTTTCTTGGTTAAAATTTCATATCAGATTGAAAAGAACCCAAAAGATTCAAAGGGTCGCAAGCTGTTAGTCATATTTTCGTTTGATTCTTTGTAAGCTGATAGTCAAAAGTGTAGTTGGGTTTTGTCATCATCAAATAGGGGGAGATTGTTGAGTCCCAATGTTCATTGTAAATTTAATGATGACAAATCTGACCTATAAACACTTAGTAATCTTTGGTTCTTGTAATCTGATCTGGGTCAGACTAAGCTGACACAGCTTACGATCTGTCTCTGACCCAGATCATGCTTCATACTTGTAATTGTAATATCTTATGGAAGCAAGTGTTATTCAAGCTGCATCAACAATGTATTAGCATTCAGTCCAAGTCGAAGAGGAGGATTGAAGATAGAAGACCAAGATGTTAGTGGAAGACAGCTTGGGATTAGCAGTCAGCTTGGAAACACTTAGGCAGATTGGTGCCTTGACAAACGGCCCAATCTGTGTCTGACAATCAAGTGAAGATAACAACCTGGATTGAAGATAGAAGACCAAGATGTTAGTGGAAGACAGCTTGGGATTAGCAGTCAGCTTGGAAACACTTAGGCAGATTGGTGCCTTGACAAACGGCCCAATCTGTGTCTGACAATCAAGTGAAGATAACAACCTGGATTGAAGATAAGGACAAATGACGTGACTAGGAAGATTCCTAGGATCCAGGTTGGTGGTTGTTTTACATATGCGTGTCCATACTCCTATTGGTAGATGAAGAATGTGCGTCAGTACGTGGGGGACCACAAGTACCATGAAAGGCACGATTGATTATTCCTTCATCAACCACTGAATGAAGAACACATAGCTGCAACAGACACCCAATGAAGGAGCGCTTGTGCCTATAAAAGCCTCATTCATTGATTGCATATGTGTGGCATTTTCCTGAGAATCATTCTTCACACAAGTTTCTCTGCTCTTACACACAGCTTAGTCTGTACGAGATCAGCTTGGGCTGATTCTCTTGAGCTGAAACTAATTGATTGTTGTTTGTATCTTTATGCAGATGGCTGAGAGACATTTCCGCAAGAATCATAATTACTTGATTGATCTGGACGTAAATCAAGGCAATGCTCAAAGATTTGTTAGGATTCTTGAGTTTCTGCAGCAATCAAGAATCAGACATGTTCTCACTGCTGACCCAGTTATCTATCTGACTTTCTTAAGTCAATTATGGGAATCTGCAAGATTGTTACCCGGTGATGTCCCAAGCATTGAAGCAAGGGTGAACAATCAGACCTTCTAGTTCACTGCCTCTGACTTGATTGGTATTCTCGACTTGGGAACTGAAGACCAAGAAGGAGGAGTGAACGGTCCAACCACATATCCACGAGCACTTAGATTGGGAGCATTCAGAAGAATGGGGTATGTCGGTCCTGCAAATCGGAACACATTCCAGAAGAATTGTTTGCTAGACAGGTGGAAAATTCTTTTCACATGTGATTCTTGTTGCTTTGAGCAATAAGAAGTCGGGTTATGACTCTTTAAATATCGAAACCCAATCACAAGTGATTTCTATGGTGTTGAACAAGCCTTATAGCTTTTCTCGTTATATCTTTAATGAGATGTGCAGGCAGATAAGGGCGAGGGATGATGAGAGATTTTTTATGTATCCAAGGTTCGTGGTGCTGATCATTAATGCTCGACTACCCAATCTTGTTCCGGAGGGTCCTACTGAATCGGTGATGACGATGCCTAATCGTATCTTTAACGATAGTTATAGATACCGTGGAAATTTGGCTCCACAGGATCGACCGAGGGACAGAAATCTCTTTCGTGCACTTGTTAATCCCGCTTATGTTGCTCCAGAACATAATGGATTTGCGCATGAGGATTCTGATGTTGAATGTGATGTTGTTGTTTTTCCACAGCCAGTCCCTCCACAACCTCCAGTTGCACCAGTGATACAACCACAACAACAACAACAATAACAACAGCAACCAGAACAACCACCTCCAGCTGCAGTAGAGGCTCCTCAAGTGTTGTTGATCCAGGAAGAGGCTGGTCAAGCAAATCCAGTGATCGTTGCTGAACCAGATAATGTACAAAACCAAGAAGTCAACATGGATGTTGATGATGGAGGTTTGGGTGCAGAGCACGTCGACGATATGGTTATTGACAACCAAGAAGACGTTGCTGATGACATTGGAGGAGATGTCAACCAAGGAGAAGGAGGAAACGGGGATGATGGTCAAGATAATGCTGCTGGCAGAGTACCCATAGGTAAAGGTGTTGGTAGTACTTCTACAGCGGTTGATCTCCCCATGGACGAAGCTGATTCTCGGCCAGTTGTAAAAGAAGAAGATCCCTCAGGGTCAGGGCGAAGTCTCAAACGAAAGAGACAACGTCAGGACGAAGAGGTGTCTAATGCAAATGAGTCTCTAGGGCTCATTGCGGAGACATATTTTTCTGAGGTGGAAGAGACGAGACAAGATTTGGATGAGCCAGAACCGAGTGTTCAAGAGCCTGTGCAGGACTTAGCAGCACCATCAATTCCTCAAGTTCATGTCAGTCCGCCTGTCATCAAACCAGCTGTAGTATCACTAGTTAGTGCAGATGATGACTAGTCACCACCAAAGGTAATTAGACTTTTGGGAATCAAGATTAGAGATAGACCAGTCTTGATGAATACAAGGCCTCGCTGCTCTACAATCACACCAATCATGTCTTCGTCGATGACTCCACCATCTACAACAAGACTGTTTGGGGTAGAATTTTCACCACTAGGATCCTAACAGAATCTACACTTTAGGCCTTCTAAGATATTTACTTAAACAATACGCTGTTTTGAAGGATCCTTAGTTTCGTTTAATTCATTAGTTCTGCTTGTGTTATCTTATTATCTTGATATGGCAGGATCTTGATATCGTCAGGATCTATAATTCCACTAACGAATATGTATCTAGTACAATGGATATTATATGCAGGATCAAAGTTTAAGCTTACAAAAAGAAGAAAACGTGTTTCAACAGATAGTTTACCACTTCAACCACAAGAATCGGGATTGATAACAGTTTTACCATGTGAAGAATAAGTTTCAACGGTCATTTATGCCATTTCTTCAGCGTAAGGAGCAAGTCCAGGAAGATCCCAGATATTTCGGAGAGATGGTTCAACGTCTAGCTCTATAAATAGAAGAAGATCTTATTCAGAAGAGAAGGACAAGCATTTATCATTCAAGCACTCATTCAACACACGAAAACACACAACAACTTAGTTTCTTAGCTGTTAATTGTTCTCATTTTCATTCGTTCATTCATATCGTTGTAATTTTCAGAAATAATAATAATAAAGGAATAGCAGGTAGGATCGATTGAATCCTCCCGGGGTTTTTTACCTAAGATTTCTTAATTAAATCAAGGGTTTTTCTCCGTCAACAAAATTCTGGTGTCGTTGTCATCTTACATTTATCTTTAGGATCCTAGCTTTATATTTTAGTACTTTATTTTTATCTTTAACAGTTTTATTAGTTTCTCCAAGTATTTCTGTTTCAAAGGATTTCATAAAACTCTTTTTAGCAAAATCTCTTAGTTTAAATCATTATCTCTAAGAAAACTTTACTTTTATTTGAAGATCTTAAAACACCAAACCTCACTTACAAATCTTCGGTTCTTAAATTATCTTAAATCCTTTCTAAAATTATCTTAGGTAATTTTTGCCCGAAACAGACCATCAGTGACTTCTTCACAGCAAGGAGCTGCTCAGACTAGCAAGGAACGTGTGTCCAAGTTAGCTGCTGATATTCAGTGGATGAGAGCTCTAGTTGCAGGCTTGGCTGACAATCTAAAAGGAAAAGAAGAGTCACACCGAAGAGATGCTGACCTCATAAGACAGAGACACCTAGAGCTTGAGAATGATCTGTACGACCTGTAAGAAGCCCAGGAAGCAACAATCAATTCTATTAATGGGATTGTTGATTCCGTTAGGGTGCACCACAAATTGCTGAAAGGTCAAGCTAAGCATCTCGAGAGCTTAGGTAAGAGGTCAGCTGAGCTGCATAACAAGATCAAAAATCTTGAATCTCAGGGGGAGAAGTCTGGCTGCAAGGATGACGCTCTCAAACATCATCAAAGGGATGATGAGGATGAGGATTCGATTGGTATCAGACAGCAAGAGGAGATTCAGAGATTTTTGACCTCACACGTCAATGCAACTCAGGGGAGCAAAGATATCAAGGTCATTCTGGCCAAGCTGATGTTCCTTCATCTAATCCACCGGCCGTAGAGGAAGTGGCTGGTATCCAGGAACAACCGACTAGAGGAGTAGGAGTCGGCATTTAGGTCAGACCAACTACTGAGGAAGAAGTTGGGAGTGAACTCTTGGACGACATTGCTGCGTACTTCAATTTTGATGAGTATGGGAGCATGTTTGAAGATCCGTCAGACTCTTCAGCTCAAGACAAGTGTGCTTACTTTAATGCATTACTTGATCTACTTGATCCAAAAGCTAAGGGATCAAATGAGCTATCTCTACAAACAACCACTGCAAAGGGCAAGGTTGGGGTAGATAATAAATCAGAGTTAGACTCAAATCGGGAGTCGGGTACTGCTGAGGTGATTGAAAAGAAGAGTAGGAGTCCAGTGGGGGCAACACCTGAAGTTCCTGATGACAGGGTTTTTGGCCAGCACTTATGAAGACAAACGAAGACTTGAAGGTCACATCTAGATGCTAGTGTCAAGGGGGAGAAGTCTGGCTGCAAGGATGACGCTCTCAAACATCATCAAAGGGATGATGAGGATGAGGATTCGATTGGTATCAGACAGCAAGAGGAGATTCAGAGATTTTTGACCTCACACGTCAATGCAACTCAGGGGAGCAAAGATATCAAGGTCATTCTGGCCAAGCTGATGTTCCTTCATCTAATCCACCGGCCGTAGAGGAAGTGGCTGGTATCCAGGAACAACCGACTAGAGGAGTAGGAGTCGGCATTTAGGTCAGACCAACTACTGAGGAAGAAGTTGGGAGTGAACTCTTGGACGACATTGCTGCGTACTTCAATTTTGATGAGTATGGGAGCATGTTTGAAGATCCGTCAGACTCTTCAGCTCAAGACAAGTGTGCTTACTTTAATGCATTACTTGATCTACTTGATCCAAAAGCTAAGGGATCAAATGAGCTATCTCTACAAACAACCACTGCAAAGGGCAAGGTTGGGGTAGATAATAAATCAGAGTTAGACTCAAATCGGGAGTCGGGTACTGCTGAGGTGATTGAAAAGAAGAGCAGGAGTCCAGTGGGGGCAACACCTGAAGTTCCTGATGACAGGGTTTTTGGCCAGCACTTTGAAGACAAACGAAGACTTGAAGGTCACATCTAGATGCTAGTGGCAAGAGGGAGACTGTCGGTGCATGTCTCTTGGTGACAAGAGCATTCTAGATGTGTGATGTATATTTATATATATTCAAGTCTTGTAATTTATCTTGTAATTACCGTTTGTCATTAATATTACCTTGGCATATATTGTTGATCATATTGGGATCCATTTAAGTTTATATGTTTGTTTATTATTTATGTTTTGCAGGTACTTGACATGAATGTAAACATTACATGTAACGAGTCATTAAGTTAATATTGTTTCTGCGTTTAACAGCAGTTGAAATATTAACTTAATGTACTTCCAAAGTGTTAGGTCCAGATTTAGTCTAGATTTACTGGACTTGCTCCAGACTCGACTATTGGAGCCTTACTGAAGATCTGTCCAGAAATGTGTTATACTGGACCTACTCCAGACTTGGAATCTGGAGTCCCTCTGAAGATTTGTCCAGAAATAATGGAAGACCAGTGAGCAAATACATGTATAGGAAATCTGGAGTATTCTCCAGATTAGCTCACTGGACTTCACCCCAGTCCAGATCAACTCTACTGAAGACATTCTCACTGAAGTCAAAGACTGAACTCAGAATAAAGAAGACTTACAAATGGCGGAGTCCACTGGAAGTCTTACCAGATCTGTACACTGGAGGATTGTCAGTGTTGTAGACCCTACAAGTCTGAACACTGATATCGAGGATTGGCTTTTGCCTTTACACACTTTACAAAGAACAATCCACTTGTTCTTTACCAAAGTATACGTGTGTAAAGGTGGTTGGATAAAAGGATACAAAGTCATTTCCTTGAGAAAAATACTTTTTAAGCATACACTTTGCATGAAAGTGAATTTGTCTAAATACTCTCGATCTTAAACAGGGATACTTCACAACTTTAAGTATCTCGATCCAAAAGAGTTATTTGACAAATATAGATCATTTGTAATTCATAGGTTGTTAGGATACATACTTATTTGTATTATCTGGATTCCGCACAACCTTGTATTTTATTTAACATCATAAATAAAATACACAATTGAAAAATACATAATGTTCCACTTTACTTGTTTATTGCTTTAAGTCTTGTATTACTTTGTTTATATATTCTTGCATTTATTTACAAGTAATACTAGTCCATTCTAGTGATTATTAGACTTGTTGCATTTTACACTTTCCTGGTTAACCATCGAACTTAAGGGACTCACACAAAGGGAAGTTAAGTTAATGTGTTTATGCGTATTAACATCAGGAGAAACATTAACTTAATTAATACTTCCAATAGGTAATATAGACAATGTTGTTTCTGCGTATTCACGGCAGTAGAAACATTGTCATAGCTAATGTTGTTTCTACGTATTTACTGCAGTAGAAACATTGGCTGAGTTAATGTTGTTTCCGCGTCTTGACAGCAGGAGAAACATTAACTCAAATATTCCTAAGTGTCATTTGAGAGTTCTTGGGAACAAGCAAATACTTGCTTGTGGAAAGAACACTCAAATGGTTTGAGAGTTCTTGAGAATAAGCAAAAGTTTGCTTGTGGAAAGAACATTCAAACAGTTTGAGAGTTCTTGGGAACAAGCAAATACTTGCTTGTGGAAAGAACACTCAAATGGTTTGAGAGTTCTTGAGAATAAGCAAAAGTTTGCTTGTGGAAAGAACACTCAAACAGTTTGAGAGTTTCTGTGGAAACAAGCAAAAGCATGCTTGTACACAAGAACTCTCAAACAAGGCCAAACCCTAATGGGCTTGACATGAGAACACTCAAATCCATTGGATTTGAGAGTTCTTGGTCATTGCCTATAAATAGTGGGTGTGTGTATGCGTGTTCCCAACAAGAGTGTAGAGAGAGAAATGAGCAAAACCTAGAGAGAGAAACTAAGAACACACATAGTTGATCTTGTGGGTAGTACTCGACTCACGCACGAACCGCAAATACACACCCGGTTTGGTTGGCTTGTAGACTTAGATTACCACGTTGGTTGGTAAGGTTTGTCCGGAAAGCCGCCTCACTATATTAACCAAATACGAGTGTTTATGTTCACGCAAAGATATATATATATATATATATATATATATATATATATATAGTGATATATATATATCATAAAAGGTAGATATAAAAACCGTGGGTTATCTCGAGGAATTCCGCACCTCGACATATCCTTAAGTCAATCTCGGTTCGATAAAAGAATAAGACCCGAGGGACTTACAGTTCTCAGGTTCAGTAACATCTGAATCTGATGTCTTATCATTGTTCTTACTACTTTCACCAACAATAGTAGAAGACTGAGCTTTGGTTGGATTATTATCAACATTCTAAGCAGATGGAGATGTAGGAAATGGAGTATAATCCATATAATCTCTTAGTATGATCACATCATCAACTGTGTCAGGTGTTGAATAAGAAGCAGGACCGTGCAGTGAACGAAACACATTATCATAATCGAAATTCTTTCCTGTGCTAGAATGTATTGCAGGCTTATAACTTACAATCTTGACATTGTACCTATGTCAACTTTGCCTGTTTGTTTATTGTAAACCTGACGAATTGAAGTACCCGGTTAATAACCCATGAAAAATCCCTCTTCAACTTTTGGATCAAACTTTGACTGAGGAAGATATTTCAAGAAGGTACACGGTACACCAAATGGTTCAACATTCTGCAGATTTTGTATTTCACGGAAAACGTTTCTAAGAAAATCATGTTTGAGCAATCTCAAAATCCTTCTTTTTCTGATTTGATTTACGATTATCCTTATGTAAAAGAAAACTTGAGAAATCCTCCTGAAAATGCAAGATTCCTGGCTGAACAAACTCTGAAAGGAAAAACTGAAGGAATACCTTCAGTAGATCCGTATCTAGCTATGCTGTGGAAGAAACATTTTGATCAATTCTATGAATCGATCCCTGATAAAGAAACTGAAGAAGTGACTCAAGGATCAGATGAGTCGGTGAAAAGCTATTTGGAGAAATTTGAACGTAATCAGGGATCAGCGTCGAAGATTAAGAAAAATCTTTTGAAGATCAAATCATTGAGCAAAATTCAAAGGATCCAGGTATAGCTGATAAAGGTAAGAAAGATAATTATAAAAAATATTTACAATTTTCTGATTATCACTTTACCACTGATATGTCTGGACTTCTTGCCCTTATGAGAAGTCTGGGGGACAAAGTTAATTGGCCAGAAAGAACCCCTAGAAAATTTTATACTGAAAGAACTAAATGGTGTGTTTTTCATGGTATTTTTGGTTAAGGAATATGCAGCGTTTAATTATGAAATTTGGAGATTAATACATGAAGGTTTATTGGATGAAGTACTTCCTATACAAAATTGGCTTTTAGAAAAAAGTAATTTTTGAGTAAAAGTCATTAGGTCTGTTATGTTTTTAATAACGATAATACTAACCTGAACATATGAGTCATGTTAGCCAAAAGGGCTGGCATCAACCATTAGCATATGTTTTGTTTTTATGGCCTCTTGCAGGGTAATCAACATTCAGGATCTTGATATTAATGGATGAAGATCACAAGCATATATCCAAGGTACATATCCTGAACAGAAGCAGATTCTCCTAAGTCTAAGTCCTTAAACAGACTATAGTGGATTGAACTAAAACTTCAATCCTAGGTTGAAGGGATCACCTTCTCGAACGCCGAGGTTAACATTAACACCTCATTTCGCCCGGGGAGCACGTCATAAAAAATTCTTGATTGTGGGTAGACCCTCATGGTTGGGAATTTTCAAAGGGTTGTTGATTTTACAATCAACTCATTTGGTTTTGACTACTAATAAACAGTCATCGAAAAGAATAGGGATAATCTCTCTATTAAATGCAACCGATTGACAAATAGATTAATTAATGAACTAACAAAAGGATTGATAAATTAATTATCGTTTGCAGTGATTCTTGTATTTGAACAGGGAATAAATAAAAAAGAAGAAACTATCATGAAGGTCTGGATCAAGGTAAACGACGGTCTTCTTGAAAGCATCAAAAAGGTACGCAGATCCATAAAACTAAATTCGAAATTTATTTTTCAAAAGTAGAAAGTACAAAATGATTAAAAGACTGGTAATAAAATCTACTAACTAGAATTAGGTCGACTTATCCCTGATAGCCTCATCAATTTCTGGGTGCGATCTTTTAAATTTAGAGACCACTGTTTTCAGTACCAGCACATTCCCCTTAGTCTTTCGAAGCTCTTCTTGAACAATGTCTAGATTTCCATAAGCCACGATTAGTTCTTCTCTTAGGGATATCATGTCTTTTCCCCATTTGCCAATAGTCTCTAGGGTCAGTCCTTGATGATCTTTGCTAATCTCCCCTGAAAGCGATAAACACTCTCCAAAATTTTCGAAAAGTTTATCTTGTTTCTTAGCTAATTCTTCAGATAATTGATTGATTTTTTCAAGAACCTGTATGAAACAAAGAAATTTATAACTAAAATGACATAACAAAATATATTACTGAAATTAGAAATATTTACCTGGGTTGGGACGTTTGACATGGTTCCGTTAGAGAGAGGAAATGATTTTTTCAAAAATGAAGGGATGGTCTAAAAATTGGGGATCAGTAGAGAATAAATAGGGAGATAAGGGAGAATTGATTGATGGGTAGTTGAAAGTCAAATTTTAATGGTCACGACTCTTCACAATAAATTGAAAAGACACCTCTCAAAAAATAAAACATTCAATGTAAAGCAAGGCAGAATCCTAAGAATTAAGTTTAATACACATAATTATTAAACGAATATATTACAGAAACAGTCTCCTAACATTTCAAAACATAATAACACAATAATTATAAAAGCATTGTCCACTAGGGGCATTAACATCAAACATGCTAAATAAATTATTAAGAGCTACATAACCAAACAAACATTAAGGATCATAGATAAGTAGTGTCCTCACTACTATTCAACCAGGATCATGTCCTCATCATCCTTTGAAGATCTGTTTCCTCCTGCAGTCTTTCTTTTGCGCCTTTTGCTCATAGACTTCTTGGGTTGAGTGGAAAGAATATCATCAGTAACTTCTTTAACAATCAGCCCAGCCAAAGTCTTTTCCCATGCTTTAATGTTCCAGCCAGCCGGTTCACAACCCATTTCCTTTGCAATTTTAGCCATCTCAATTCTGCTTTTAAGAATTGTGATAGATGCGCTTAAGACAGACTCTTCTTTCTGAATTTTGAGTTTCTTTTCCTCTTCCTTTTTGAATTCCCTAAGCTCATAATTCAACTTAGCAGTTTTTGTATTCAAGCCCTCGACTTCTGATAACAAATCATCCTTCTTTGCTCTTTCAATATTGACTAACTCCTTTTGAACCTCAACATCCATTTCCCATTCATTTAACTCTCTTCCAAAACTTAAAATCAAATGTTCAATACCCTAAAATAATAAATCAAGATATCAGACTGACGAATATCAACAAGTCCAATTTTTGTTAAGCAACAATTGGTACCTTAGAAATATCTTTAACCGAGCTGCCAAAAGTAACACTTTCGGGTAGTCGAGAAACTAACTCAGTAAACGGAGCTTTGGCCGGAATTTCCAATAACTTAATAAGTTTCCTAACATTTACCGATCGCTTGTTTCTTTTTCCGTTAACTTTCTTTGACTCATTATCCATGTCTAAGAAAATATTAAAATAAATCTGAATAAATCAATTAAAATAAAGGACTTAAAAGCTAATATGTCATTAAGACAATTGAAACTTTGGGGGAACAACAATCAATTGGTTTAGACAAAATAACTATAAATTCCTACATCAAAAACTAAAACTAAAGGAATAATTGGAAACCATAAGAAAACAGATCTTAGATTTGTAAGAAGTACAGAAAACTCTTTAATAAATTAAAACTGAGAGTCAAAAATAAGGAAAGAAAACTAACCTTTTATTCTCTGAGATAAATCTGGACTGCAGAAATAGAGAAAAGGAAGCATAAGAATTAAAACCTAAAGGTCGATAGCAATTTCCTTTTATTTCAGTGGCCGACAATGACTTGGAAAACTTATCTTTATTTACAATGAAACATAAGTTTTGGGGACAATTGTTTGGGGTAGAATTTTCACCACTAGGATCCTAACAGAATTTACACTTTAGGCCTTCTAAGATATTTACTTAAACAATACGCTGTTCTCAAGGATCCTTAGTTTCGTTTAATTTATTAGTTTTGCTTGTGTTATCTTATTATCTTGATACGGTAGGATCTTGATATCGGCAGGATCTATAATTCCGCTAACGAATATATATCTAGTACAAAGGATATTTTATGCAGGATCAAAGTTTAAGCTTACAACATGAAGAAAACGTGTTTCAACGGATAGTTTACCACTTCAACCACAAGAATCGGGATTGATAACAGTTTTACCATGTGAAGAATAAGTCTCAACGGTCATCTATGCCATTTCTTCAGCGTAAGGAGCAAGTCCAGAAAGATCCCAGATATTTCGGAGAGATGGTTCAACGTCTAGCTCTATAAATAAAAGAAGATCTTATTTCGAAGAGAAGGACAAGTGTTTGATCAAATAATCGCGCTATGACTCAACCAGAGGTGTGAGTGGGTTTGGGGGTGTTTTGTTGGCGATTCCCTTCCGGTCAGAGGGTCGAAGACTGCTTTACGCATATTGTTTGTTGATCCTAAGTCGTTTCGTGCGACTTAGGGTTTTGTGGATGAATTCAGAGGTCGAATGTATGTTGTTTAATTGGAGAGAATAGTATATGATGATGTGCCGTATAGCTTTTTCCTCTATTTATATAGAGGGTAGAAACTTAGAGAGGAGGGTAAGAGAATTAGGGTAAATCTCTTCCTCTTTTGAGAATATCTTATTTCCTTCTTGAGGAGATTCGGGATGATCACTTTACAAACCGTGTCCGAGGTTGTCGGACCTTAAGTATATTGTTTTACTCGGATAATCATGGGGAGAATCTATATCCGATGTTCCTGATATGTTTTCTCTCGGAGCTGGGTATTCGCTACCTAGGGAGCTCCGGAACGATTATGTGGAACGGAGGTTGAGCTCCGTTCTGGGTTAAGTAATTTTACCTGTGCGAAGGTATCTTCGTGTCTGCTTCGGGTATGGAGCTAAAGCTCCGTATAGGTGTAAGTCCCATGGTAAGGATCGTTAATAGCTTGCTCCAGTTATCTTGAGGTGCGGAATCCCTCACTATAACTTGGTGATCAACAATAAGCCTTCAGATCATCTGCTGCCTTGCAGATCTTCTCTAGGCTAGCGGAACAAGCTTTGACGACTTAACCTGCACAAATATGCTCGAAATTTCGACAAATGTTCAACCCTAAACTCTGTTAGGGTTCGGTATTTATAGGAAAATACTCGACCGGGCTTCAGCATACTGGCCTCGTATTTCAGGCCCAGCTCGACCTATTTACGAGGTCGTATTTATGCTCTAGCCTCGTATTTGTCCCTGCAAATACGGGGTCGTATTCCTATAGTGAAATGCGAGGTCGCATTTCACACTTAGCAGATTTATTACACATTCAATACTTCAACTTAATCTAGGATTCTATGCGTAATACTAAGTTCATTAATAACAATCACATTACAAAGACATATAACAATATAAGCCCAAACAATCTAGACTGCTATTGACATAGATGTGCACTTACAGACTCCCCCTTGGTAATAGCTTCTAGACGTTAACATACCTATGTCTTTGTCTTGTCTTTGTCATCAATCTACTTCTTCTGCTTCTTCTTGGTTTTGCTCTGCTCCTTTTTAGTCTCAGTCTCAGTCTCAAAATCAGAATCTGACTCTGACTCTGAAGGAGTATGAGTAATACCTAACCGCCTCTTCTCTTGATCCCTCATAGATCCTGGATCATAATAATAATCCGCGATCTCTGCCCTAGCTCTCATATGAGCTTGTGGATCATAACCCTCACGCTTCTCCAGTCTCTTCACAATTGCAGGATGCAAATCAGACTCGGTAGAAGTATTTGTAGTAGAGTCGGTCTTTGTAGACTCACTATCCTGAGCACTAGAATTATCAACATCAAAAGCAACAGCAACAGATTGCCCTACCAAACCCTTACCCTTGTCTGATTGATCAACATCAACACCTTCTGCAAGGAGTTTGGTTTTAGGTGCATTAGACTCAACTACCATATTCAACTCTGTGACGATCAGTTCTTGAGTCTGTGGAGCTTCTGAGGTAGCCTTGCTAGCAATACCAGCCTGGCTAGACTCTCCTTGAGTCTCTGTTCTGAACACAGAACTTCCTCCTAGCTCCTGAGTAGCTTTGGCAGCATCTGGATCTTCATTCTGATCATCGTCATGCCTTGCCTTAGCTAGCTCATCACCCTTGCAACCTAAGCTGTCTCATTCAGCTCTCACCTTCAGATAGTTATCAACCAGCTCATGCAATTTCTCCTCAGAGATCTTGATTCCCTGCTTCAATGCATCTGCCATCTTGATAACCTTCCCATCAATCTCTTTATACATGTTATACATTTTGGACACCACCACTTCGGCCTTGTCCAACTTGTCTTCCAAAAACTTATTCTTGTCACTAATAACCTTAAGATCACCAGCTAAACGAGTGATCGAACCTCTCATCTCATTCATCTGTCTCTGCAGATCACCAAGATTAGTTTCTTCACTTGTTTGTTGTTGTGGTTGTGGCTGTGTAGTCTCAAGAACAGCAACAACTGGCACACTTTGTGAGCCACAAGTAGCAGTAGAAGTCTCTTGTTCCCAGACAAGTGTTCTTTTCTTAGGTATAGGCTGCTCTGGCACCCAATCTTCATCAGTCTCTCTTACCCTTCTTCTTCCTTGAGCTTCAACAAGAGATCTAGGAACCATTTGAGACCTAACTCTGACGAATGCATGAGATCTGTAAGGATCCTCATCACCGTCACTGCTAGAATCATCATCAGAATGGACAGAAGGCTCTCTGTCTGCTTCAATATCAACAACAACCTTTCCTTTATCTCCAGCATCCAAACCAGATCCACTAGCCTGCCCAGCTCCTGAGCCACTAGCTTCTCCAGTACCTGACCCACTAGCTCTAGCTGCTTCAGAACCAACTGCAGCTTCAGCTACATAGTCATCTATATCCCTGTCTAGATCAGCATTCTTTAGGTCTTCAGCATTGGCATTGAAATGTTGCACTTGAGCCAAAACACAACCTGGATCAGCTACTTCCTCTAACACTTGCTTAACAAGCTCAGGATTAGCATCTGGTTGGTTTATGATTTCATCTGCAACATTCATAAAGTTTTTAGGCTCATTCGGCACATCACCTTCAACTACGACATCATGAAGCTGCTCTAGATGAGCTTCATCTTCAACAGCTTCACCATCCTGTGGCTGAGGTCCTTCATATGCTGATATGACCTCATCAGCAGGTGCCACATAGTTGGCATTGGTGATGGCACCGAACAATGCAACATCTTGTGCATTTGGATCATTCTGGTAGATTTGGAAGTCGAGCATTGATTATCATCATCATGATACGAGGATACATCAAAAACCTCCTATTTCCTGTGGCTGTGATCTGTTTCTTCATCTCATCGAAAAAGAATTTAGAGAAACTGTATGGCTTGTTAAATACCAAGCCCACCATCCTCTGGCTGAGGTCCTTCATATGCTGATATGACCTCATCAGCAGGTGCCACATAGTTGGCATTGGTGATGGCACCGAACAATGCAACATCTTGTGCATTTGGATCATTCTGGTAGATTTGGAAGTCGAGCATTGATTATCATCATCATGATACGAGGATACATCAAAAACCTCCTATTTCCTGTGGCTGTGATCTGTTTCTTCATCTCATCGAAAAAGAATTTAGAGAAACTGTATGGCTTGTTAAATACCAAGCCCACCATCTGTGCTTGGGCTTCCTGGTTCAATGTATCATAACCAGACTTCTTGTTGCTTAAACTAACCAGCAACACATGCGCAAGATACCTCCACCTGCCATAAAAACCCTTCTTGAACAGAGTTTTACTTTACATATCTGCAGCAAACCCCATTCTTCTGAAAGCACCTTGAATGACTTCATGTCTGAACTTGGTGAGACCTGTAGCACCACCTTCTTGTTCTAATGTTCCCAGATTAAGAATGTTAACGAGGTCAGGAGCTGTGAACTGTATCTGCTGCCCAGCAACTATGGTATGAAAGATATACACATCTCCTGCCTTCACACAATCAGCATTATTCCAGAAATCTCTGAGATAATCTAAATATATGACTGGAGAATGTGTAAGAACATGATGAATCCTTGATCTTCGGAAGAAGGCAGATATCTCGTGATAATAAGCCGTTCCTTCCTGATTATCATCGAAGTTCATTACATAATTATGACCTGCTATGAAATTTCTTGCCATTTCTGTAATCAATAACAAATAATTAATTACTCAAATTGACATCAAAATTCATATGCATACACTACACAATTAACTTAAATTATCCCTGTAATTAAGTTAAAATATAATAAATTATCCCTGTAATTTAATTAAAAATTAACTCATTTTCAAATTTAAAAAATAATTTTGAAAATCTGTTAAGTCAAAAATACGAGGTCGTATCTCTGTACGAGGTCGTATTTCAAGGTCAAAATACAAGTCAACCAAACTCTAAAATACGAGGTCGTATTTTCCAATTTGGCCACGTATTTGATCCAGGTCGTAAATCGGCATCGTATTTCGAAAGTCAAACCGGTCAAAATAAATTGACATTTACGAGGTCGCAAATCTGGGCTAGCAAAACCCCAAATGCGAGTCTGTCGCACTGTTCATCTTCCCCAACACGAAATCGTGATTTACCCAACCAAAACTTGTAAAAATCGTTTCTATACATTTGTATTCAAACGAAAACATACCCCAACCCTTATTTTTAACCAAAAACATCAAAATCGAATAAAAATTGAAAAACCTAGTTCGAAAATTTCGAACTCTATTTTCTTGATTTTCTTGTTGCATGGTTAACTATAGGACGATTAGATAGTATACCTAGATTCAGTATTTCACGAGGATCACAAATATATCACTCAAAAACACTCGATCTAATTGTATATATCAAATCTCAAACGGGGTAGCAAAGTCGTATTTTTGGGGTCGTAAAGCTCTGAAATTGATTTTAATTTTGTGAGGTCGTATTCGGGTTAAATTGGGTTATATACCCACTCGACCCGAATGGACTTGGGTCAACCCGACCCACTCAATTACGAGGTCGTAAATACCTCCTGCACACTTTAAAATCAAATTTTTGTCAAAGTTTCTGAATAATTGATCAACGAACTTCCTGGAAATATGAAATATTTAAATGACCAAACCTGTAGGCATCAAATTTTCATCTTTTCCCTGATCTTCGTCTTAAACCTGAAAAGTTAATAAACTTACCAAAATTCTTTAACTTTTCCACGATCAATCTTTCCAAAACTTTCAAATTTAGCTTTCCCGAATCTGAACCACTTGTAAACACTTACTTGTAAAAAGTTATAAAATTGATTTGTCATTCTTATACCTCCCCCTCAATTTTATGACTAGGATGTATAACTATGATTAATCAATATAACCACTATCATTCTTATGTACTCCCCCTCAATTTATGACTGGGATACATAACTATGATCATATAATCAGAGCAAGAAACATCTAAATTTTACACATAGTATTGATTAACTACGTCATATTCATCTGAAAACCTTTCAAAACTATATGATCTAGATAATCAATATAACAACTTCTTTTACATTCATATAAACGTTTCTATTTCTAAGATTTGAAAATATGTTTGACAATCTTTCAAATTTAAACGATATATCTATGTCTAAGGCATAAAAATATTAACTACGTAACCTTTCACATCCAAACATTACATTTCTATGTCTAAGGTATTACATAGTCAATAACCTTTCACATTCACCTAATGTCTATGTTTAAGGTTTTTTCATAACCTCCTACATTCACATTATGTCTATGTCTAAGGTTTTACAAGTATGAAGTTGATAATCTTTCATATTCTATATCTAAGATCTTCAACTAATAAAAATACAGCTATCATCATCTGTAATTACTATATAAATATATATTATAAAAACCTGATGATCTTAGCTTTTGTCTTGAACACTTCAGTCTTTTGCTTAGAAATCCTTCCCTTGGATTGACTTCTCTGCAAATACACTGAAAAAGATAATTTTGAGACAACAAAAATTTTATTGCTATACCCGAAACTTGATCTTCTGAAACTTCAGATTTGAAAAGCAAACTTCAAACTCTCTGTATCGTCATGATAATCAACTAATGCACCATAGCTTGTTGTAGCTCTCCCCCTCAACAATAAATCCCTCTGAATTAAGCATATGCAATCTTCCTTTTGGATATATTGCTCGAGTCCCTGCTCGCCTTGCATAACCGGCATATAATAGAGAAGTAGAAATTCCAACAATCAATACTGAACTAGTTAACTCCCATGAAAACCAGAAACTTTGAAACTTGAATCACAACCTTTAGGAACATGGAACCTGTTTCAAAAGCAATATTCCTCATGTCTCCGTAAATTCACAACTGTGAATGTTTCTTCTGATTACTTGCAAAGTCTTCAGACAAAACATGTAAAATACAACTTCTTGTGCTTACACCTGCACATACAAGCTTAAAAACACACAAACACAATAAAAATAATAATGTTATTCTTCATTATTTCATTACTATAATAGTTGATAGTAACAACTTAATCTAGAACTACATTTTTCATTTTCTTCTCCATTTTGTTATTCTTCACTATCATAAGTCATAAAGATCTATATGACTTTATCTTAGTCTAGAACTACAAAATAACAAAAACCTATAGACTCAACGTCTATCCGTCAAAAATCTAGAATCTTAAGATCCCTGTCTTATTATTCTATTACAAAAATCAAGAACCTTAAAAACTCTGTTTTATAGTTCTAAGGATAAATATGGATAAGCTAAACTAAGGTCTTCCATTTATGTCCATCTAACATGCAAATTTATAGATTCAGTTTCCAAAGTCACTTGTCTTTAACTCAGCAAAGACATCTAACTAAAACCTAATCACCTATACTTTTGCATATGAGATCTATCTATATAAATTTGCATAAGAAAATTTATACCAAATGTAATACTTCTATGATTGCCTCATCATACTAGTATACATCTTGGTTTCACATTGAGTGACCTATACCATCTCTGTGTATCTGTCTTTCTTGCACTTTAACTTCACAACCTACAGAAAACTCATCTGTTCGTTATCCTGTTAATCTGCACATCTCAACAAAAAGCATCAAATCTTCTCAAAGTAATAACATACAATCTAAAGAATTGAATAACATTTACAAGATAAAATGAATATACTTAGCAGTTTATTATTACCCTAAGTAATTTTATGGTCAAATAATTCACTGCAAGCACGTTCGAATTTTGCACATATACAAACAAAATTTCCAAATGATTTTGTTTTATCCACAAATCCTTTCAAAGATTAAATTTAGAACTATGAACAACTCTGTGTCCATTCTTATGAAAATCTTCTTTCTAAGAATTAAAACAAAATAGTCATTAACTCAATATATGTTTATTGAAATCAACAACTCTGTGTTCTTTTCCTTAAACTCATATTCTGTTAATATGACACACTTTCTTTTAGCTTTTGATCACAACACTATCGCTTAACTACCCTACTCATTTATTCAGTGTTCCATAGAACGTAGTTGAGTCCTCTTGGAAACTAGATTCTATTCTGACTCTGTCTCTCGTGCAATAGGAACTTTTATTTAAACAATACAAAAATAAAAAATAAACATTTCACGAAAAACATAACACACACACACATACACTTGAACATAAACGAATAACATAGTTACAAGAGCTAAAGTTACTGCAGATTAGATCAGATTAGCATGTTACATAAGCCTACCAGCGAGAAATAATTCTCTTATTATTAGTTATGAACAGTGATCTAAAAACGATTACCAATATGTTTGTCCTCTTAAACACTCGGTACTTCCAGTTTCCTTTTAGTTTGTGACACTTTCGACATACCCTGGCCAAGGACAGTCACCATGTAACCCGAGTAGCCTAATATGTCACTTAATCAAGTTTTGCGAACTTAAGTGACCCACATTCAGATATACTCCCACAATCGACACAAGCACTAAAATTAAGACATTTGGTAACTATAGGGAGACGATCTTTAAGAATCAAGTCAGCGGTGACAGGTCGGTGATTCCTCACACGCAAAGCGACTTAACTTGACTCACGTACGAAAATATACCCAACATTGCATAATGCTAAGTACTTGCATATTTGTGACATCATTTTAAGCACTTATGAAAACCCGTGACTTTCTATGAGATCCATGTAGCGAACTTTCTGACAACCTATCCCAAGTTGGAAAGCTTTAGGTAGGCTAGGTATACAAAGACACCCCAAGGACTTACTTGTCCGAATCTCAAAGGCCACATTAGCTCCATAATTTTCAAAAGATTACTAGAGATATTTGTATATCTTGTCACAAATATACATCCGAAAAGCAATACATACACATATATGTATCCGAGACCTTCTATATAAAAACAAAATATACAAAGTTACAATGCTAGATCTTTCGTAAGATTTAAGGACCAGATCTAATCATTTGAAAAGCAGGCATTCTCAGCCATATATCTGAATATGTTTCCCAAAAGAACATTGTATACATTTAAGTTCAGATTATAAGGAAACCTTGGTACTTTGTGCCTACCTATACATCATATAATGGTATCACTGAACTGAGCAATTTAAAGTACAATTAAGTAGGCTTAAAAGCTAAAGTATCGTCATGTCTGTAAAGTATAGAATTTGAGCTTATGTGTGTGTTAGTGTGTGTAACAATGGCGGTTTGATGTAAGAGAATGTAGAGAGAGAAAGTAGTGATGGCAGGGAAGATTAGATAGCATTAATGGGGTAAAAGGTTACAAAATGCTTAATGGAGGGGGTTTATATACATATGAGCTATTTACACTTTGCCCCCTTCCATATTAAAGACATTTACAATAAAGGTACAATTTAGATAGAAATACACAAATCAACTACTACATTTATATTTCTAACAATCTCCCCCTTAGTAGTGATTTGTGACAAATATCCAGTCTTTGTCCATCTTTAAGCTCTTGTATTCGGTCTGTCTTTGTTAGGATGCCAGAACCAATTATCCCCTTCAGGTCTGTCATCAGGAACAATCATGTTTGCTTCAAAGTTTCTTGGTGGAATGTTTTATGGACCTGGAAGATGACTTGGCTCGTACTTGATCCAACAACCTCCTCTTCGACGTACGACGTACTTAGACTTCTGAACATTCTTTGCCTCTCTCATCATTCTGATGCTGTCTCTGTACTCGAGTCTTTGATTAATCTTGGAGATTGCTTTATCAAATACTTCCTTTTTCTTTTCATCTTGATCATCTTCTTTCAAGCACAACAAAACATTCTTGCAAAATTCTAACGTTCCATCAGAATAAGAAGCAAGTTCATCCATACGAATGAAAATCTTCTTCTTTCTGCTATTCAAAAAGACAACACTGAAGGATGGTTCTTCAATAACATGACCAATACTAAGCTGTTCAATATCTGTGGTGTAAAGACTTTGATCTGGATATGGCACATTGATCTTCCTCTTGACAACTTCAAATCCTATCTGAAAATCTTCCAATGAAGCGTATTGAATGCAGCTTGACATATATCTTTTTACAGCTTTAAAGGCAATAACGTCTTCACGATATCGTTGCATTGCATTCAGGAAATGGTTGTAGAGAAAGATAATATCATCAACTGGCAAAAGTTTGAACTGGGCTTCTGTGAATCTGTACATCTTGTTGTTATCTCTTTTCACATGATAACATGGAACAGAGATAGAAACCCTTTTAATCAATATCACTCTGACCAGCACCAAGATCTTGTGATTTCTTTGTTCTTCGAGAAGCTTGGGATTGTATTGTTTGGTGAGTTTAAGAAGCTCTTTGTATTCTTCAACTTACCTTGCTTCCTTAAACTTGTTATTGAAGAACCATCCTTCGGTGTTGTCTTAACACCCAGAGTAATCATTCTTTCTTTATCCCTCAAGAAGTATCCTCGATCAATAAACCTCCTTTGTTCTTCAATCAATTCAGAAGGAAAATAATCAGGGAGAACTTCCTCGGATATGATTGCCTCTTTCAACACTTGTTTATATGTTGACTTCATGAAATTCTGAGATGCAGCTTCAGGAGTCTTTCTCAATTCATCAAAACTATTGAAGTCTTCAAAAGTGTAACGCTGTGGAGTTGTGAAACCAGGAATGGATGATTCTCCAACTTCTTTTCTGCTTGAAGAACCTGTTTCAAAATAGTCAAGATCTGGAAATTCTTCAAACATTGGTTCTTCATCAGCTTCTACATTTGCTGGAGTCTCAACTATTTCCGGCTCATCCAAGATTACATTATCTTTTCTTGCCTCAACTTCTGCTTCGTTTTCCGTGTTAGGTCCAGATTTACTGGACTCGCTCCAGACTCGACTACTGGAGCCTTACTGAAGATCTGTCTAGAAACGTGTTCTACTGGACCTACTCCAGACTTGGAATCTGGAGTCCCTCTGAAGATTTGTCCAGAAATAATGGAAGACCAGTGAGCAAATACTTGTATAGGAATCTGGAGTATTCTCCAGATTAGCTCACTGGACTTCACCCTAGTCCAGATCAACTCTACTGAAGACGTTCTCACTGAAGTCAAAGACTGAAGTCAGAATAAAGAAGACTTACAAATGGCGGAGTCCACTGGAAGTCTTACCAGATCTGTACACTGGAGGATTGTCAGTGTTCTAGACCTTACAAGTCTGAACACTGATATCGAGTAATTGACTTTTGCCTTTACACACTTTCCAAAGAACATTCCACTTGTTCTTTACCAAAGTATACGTGTGTAAAGGTGGTTGGATAAAAGGATACAAAGTCATTTGACGTGACTTTATCCTTATTCCTTATCCAATGCATTTAATGTTCTTGTCGGATCATTAATTACATGCAACTATATTTGTACGGCATAAAATTCACTGGTAAAATTTGTTGCCTATAAATACAAAGTCATTTCCTTGAGAAAAACACTTTTAAGCATACATTTTGCATTAGAGTGAATTTGTCTAAATACTCTCGATCTTAAACTGGGATACTTCACAACTTTAAGTATCTCGATCCAAAAGAGTTATTTGACAAATATAGATCATTTGTAATTCATAGGTTGTTAGGATACATACTTATTTGTATTATCTTGATTCCGCACAACCTTGTATTTTATTTAACATCATAAATAAAATACACCATTGAAAAATACATAATGTTCCACTTTACTTGTTTATTGCTTTAAGTCTTGTATTACTTTATTTATATACTTGCATTTATATTTAAGTAATACTAGTCCAATCTAGTGATTATTAGACTTGTTGTATTTTACACTTTCCTGGTTAACCGTCGTATTTCAGGGACTCACATTTGGTATCAGAGCAGAAGGCTACACATTGCCTATATCTGTTTCTTTGATAGCTAACCAAGAAAATACACACGGAAGTTTTAATCTTGGTCCCGATCCTAATGCTAATATTAATGATCAAAATGAACCACCTATTGTTAATAACACTAATCCACCTCCTCCTCCTACTCCTGCTTCTCCACACGTGCATGTGCACTATTCAAATAATCATGTTCCTAAATTCAGTGGGAACAGTGATGAATTTGGTACGTGGAAGGCTAGGATGGTTTTGCATATCACTGGTATTGAGAGGAACATGATGAAAATCTTAAATGAAGGTCCTTATGTCCCTACATCACCTCTCAATCCCCTTCTTGATCCTTCTAGATCTAGAAGAGGAAGGGA
>CM067170.1:50649447-50769103 GCA_034093135.1 Erigeron breviscapus | reverse complement strand
GACTCGGACTACTGGAGCCTTACTGAAGATCTGTCCAGAAACGTGTTCTACTGACCTACTCCAGACTTGGAATCTGGAGTCCCTCTGAAGATTTGTCTAGAAATAATGGAAGACCAGTGAGCAAATACTTGTATAGGAATCTGGAGTATTCTCCAGATTAGCTCACTGGACTTCACCCCAGTCCAGATCAACTCTACTAAAGACGTTCTCACTGAAGTCAAAGACTGAAGTCAGAATAAAGAAGACTTATAAATGGCGGAGTCCACTGAAAGTCTTACCAGATCTGTACACTGGAGGATTGTCAGTGTTCTAGACCTTACAAGTCTGAACACTGATATCGAGTAATTGAGTTTTGCCTTTACACACTTTCCAAAGAACATTCCACTTGTTCTTTACCAAAGTATACGTGTGTAAAGGTGGTTGGATAAAAGGATACAAAGTCATTTGACGTGACTTTATCCTTATTCCTTATCCAATGCATTTAATGTTCTTGTCGGATCATTAAATACATGCAACTATATTTGTACGGCACAAAATTCACTGGTGAATTTTGTTGCCTATAAATACAAAGTCATTTCTTTGAGAAAACTACTTTTAGCATACATTTTGCATTAGAGTGAATTTGTCTAAATACTCTCGATCTTAAACTGGGATACTTCACAACTTTAAGTATCTCGATCCAAAAGAGTTATTTGACAAATATAGATCATTTGTAATTCATAGGTTGTTAGGATACATACTTATTTGTATTATCTTGATTCCGCACAACCTTGTATTTTATTTAACATCATAAATAAAATACACCATTGAAAAATACATAATGTTCCACTTTACTTGTTTATTGCTTTAAGTCTTGTATTATTTTATTTATATACTTGCATTTATATTTAAGTAATACTAGTCCAATCTAGTGATTATTAGACTTGTTGTATTTTACACTTTCCTGGTTAACCATCGTATTTCAGGGACTCACATTTCCGCATATTCAACAATTTCATTCTCTATAACAAACCCTTCTTCTTCATCAACTACAACATTCTCATTCTCTTCTTCTTTTTCTTCATCACTATCAGCTCCAAACACTTCATAAAATTTTCTTTTTATTTCAGCAATTCTTTCAATCTCCTCAGGGTCATTATCATTGTTTCTTTCGTTGAATCTTTTAGTAAAATATTTAGCCATTTTATCAACTTCTTTTTGAGTTTCATCAGCAAGCTCTTTCCCTCTTCTATCAGATCTAGCTCAAACAGCAGCTAATCTTTCAATTTCAGCTTGATCTTCTTCAATCACATCTAGATTTCCACCCTCAGTTCTTTCTTGCATCACCACATCCTCAACATTCACATCCACTCTTGCCGAAGTATTTCCAATATTAGTTTGACCTTCTCCTTGGTTCTCCCCCTAGGGGTGATCATCAGAATCAGGATCATCCCGTCGAGAAGCAACCGAGGCCGGTCGGCAAGATTCTAATGCTAACAAACGTAATTCAAAGGCAGCAAGCTTAGCATCATATTCTGCTTTCTGTTTCTGAACTTGATCTTCAAGATGCTTGACTTGTTTTTCATGAGCAATCTCCCTTTCTCTTACCTCCAATGCATTCAACACTCCTCTTTCAGTTACTGTCAATAAATCACCTTCAGACCTTAAGATATTCAACAAATGATCAAAAGCGTTATCTTTTTCTTGTTGGTTTGTTGTTGGTGATATTTGAGATTGTAACATCCCAAACTTTTTGAGTTTGACTTATGGACTTGACCGTTAGTCAATGTTAGATTCGTTAAGTTATGTGCCCTTATTGGGATTATGTGATAAATGCTTATGTATGATATGTGAAATGATTAATATGATGTATAATGAAAGTAATTAAAGTAAATTCATGAAAGTAAAGTGCTTGTAGATCGTTAAGTCTCCCGGTAAGAGAATTAAGCTAAGAAAGTAAGTTATGAAGTTGAGGGGTCCTAAGTGTAACATTAGGAGTTGATGGCCAGGGTTTTAGGTGCAATTAGGTATCCCTAATTGTCACAAAATCAGATCTTATGTGTGTGAAACCCTCCAGCCGATCCTTTCCCTCCCCAAAGCAAGTCTCTTTCAAGATTCAATCGTGTTGTATCGTTTTGATCAAGTTTTGATTAGATCTTGAATCCTCTAAGTCATCCACAGGTAATATAGGTAATATTATCTTTGAAATCTGATCTTATGAGTCTTAGTTGAGTTTTCAATCCAGGCCATGGGGTTTGGGTTGGGTTATTGGATCAAACATTTATCGAATTCATGTTATTCGGGTGTTTTAATGTTCGATTTATGATGTAAAGGATTAAAGGATTAATAGGATGATTAAAGTTGATGAAAGTACAATTAAAAGGGTTAACTTTAAGTCCCCAGGTTGGATTTGGGGTATGGGTTCGTATGGAATTCGTTTGATCAAAGAATAAAATTAGGGTTCTGGTCGACACTCCAGGTGCGACGCACCAGGAGGGTGGTGCGACGCACCACAGCCCAAATTGAAAAAGTGGATTTCAGCTAAGAGCCCGATATGCGGCGCACCAAAGGGTGGGTGCGGCGCACCTGCATATGATCAGAATTTTCTGATGGATTTGTGCGACGCACCACATGTTAGGTGCGACGCACCTGATGCCCAGGTTGCACAAAGTATTTCGTTTAGCTTATATTTCGATCTTATACTCGTTCTAGGTTGTCGGGAGCACTTAGCAAGCACTATAAGATACTTTTAACTCGTTGATAAGCAGCACTGAGGTAAGATAACATCTTTTGTCACCTGGTGGTATAACAAAACACGTTTTCATAAGTAAAACCTTCCAAACGTTTATGTATGATTAAAAGTAAAGTAAAGGGGATTATGGGAGGTTGATACGGGATATGATGCTTACTTTTCTATGATGAATGACATGTATATGCAGGTTGCAAAGGCATAAGGTAAGTTCCCATATTATGGAATGATGATATGCTTATGAAGTGTGAATATGATATGATGCCACGTTTATGTTATGTGATCGTGATATGATGTTATGTTTAAGATTAATTGATCGTGATATGATGTTATGTTTAAGATTAATTGATCGTGATATGATGTTATGTTTAAGATTAATTGATCGTGATATGATGTTATGTTTAAGATTAATTGATCGTGATATGATGTTATGTTTAAGATTAATTGATCGTGATATGATGTTATGTTTAAGATTAATTGATCGTGATATGATGTTATGTTTAAGATTAATTGATCGTGATATGATGTTATGTTTAAGATTAATTGATCGTGATATGATGTTATGTTTAAGATTAATTGATCGTGATATGATGTTATGTTTAAGATTAATTGATCGTGATATGATGTTATGTTTAAGATTAATTGATCGTGATATGATGTTATGTTTAAGATTAATTGATCGTGATATGATGTTATGTTTAAGATTAATTGATCGTGATATGATGTTATGTTTAAGATTAATTGATCGTGATATGATGTTATGTTTAAGATTAATTGATCGTGATATGATGTTATGTTTAAGATTAATTGATCGTGATATGATGTTATGTTTAAGATTAATTGATCGTGATATGATGTTATGTTTAAGATTAATTGATCGTGATATGATGTTATGTTTAAGATTAATTGATCGTGATATGATGTTATGTTTAAGATTAATTGATCGTGATATGATGTTATGTTTAAGATTAATTGATCGTGATATGATGTTATGTTTAAGATTAATTGATCGTGATATGATGTTATGTTTAAGATTAATTGATCGTGATATGATGTTATGTTTAAGATTAATTGATCGTGATATGATGTTATGTTTAAGATTAATTGATCGTGATATGATGTTATGTTTAAGATTAATTGATCGTGATATGATGTTATGTTTAAGATTAATTGATCGTGATATGATGTTATGTTTAAGATTAATTGATCGTGATATGATGTTATGTTTAAGATTAATTGATCGTGATATGATGTTATGTTTAAGATTAATTGATCGTGATATGATGTTATGTTTAAGATTAATTGATCGTGATATGATGTTATGTTTAAGATTAATTGATCGTGATATGATGTTATGTTTAAGATTAATTGATCGTGATATGATGTTATGTTTAAGATTAATTGATCGTGATATGATGTTATGTTTAAGATTAATTGATCGTGATATGATGTTATGTTTAAGATTAATTGATCGTGATATGATGTTATGTTTAAGATTAATTGATCGTGATATGATGTTATGTTTAAGATTAATTGATCGTGATATGATGTTATGTTTAAGATTAATTGATCGTGATATGATGTTATGTTTAAGATTAATTGATCGTGATATGATGTTATGTTTAAGATTAATTGATCGTGATATGATGTTATGTTTAAGATTAATTGATCGTGATATGATGTTATGTTTAAGATTAATTGATCGTGATATGATGTTATGTTTAAGATTAATTGATCGTGATATGATGTTATGTTTAAGATTAATTGATCGTGATATGATGTTATGTTTAAGATTAATTGATCGTGATATGATGTTATGTTTAAGATTAATTGATCGTGATATGATGTTATGTTTAAGATTAATTGATCGTGATATGATGTTATGTTTAAGATTAATTGATCGTGATATGATGTTATGTTTAAGATTAATTGATCGTGATATGATGTTATGTTTAAGATTAATTGATCGTGATATGATGTTATGTTTAAGATTAATTGATCGTGATATGATGTTATGTTTAAGATTAATTGATCGTGATATGATGTTATGTTTAAGATTAATTGATCGTGATATGATGTTATGTTTAAGATTAATTGATCGTGATATGATGTTATGTTTAAGATTAATTGATCGTGATATGATGTTATGTTTAAGATTAATTGATCGTGATATGATGTTATGTTTAAGATTAATTGATCGTGATATGATGTTATGTTTAAGATTAATTGATCGTGATATGATGTTATGTTTAAGATTAATTGATCGTGATATGATGTTATGTTTAAGATTAATTGATCGTGATATGATGTTATGTTTAAGATTAATTGATCGTGATATGATGTTATGTTTAAGATTAATTGATCGTGATATGATGTTATGTTTAAGATTAATTGATCGTGATATGATGTTATGTTTAAGATTAATTGATCGTGATATGATGTTATGTTTAAGATTAATTGATCGTGATATGATGTTATGTTTAAGATTAATTGATCGTGATATGATGTTATGTTTAAGATTAATTGATCGTGATATGATGTTATGTTTAAGATTAATTGATCGTGATATGATGTTATGTTTAAGATTAATTGATCGTGATATGATGTTATGTTTAAGATTAATTGATCGTGATATGATGTTATGTTTAAGATTAATTGATCGTGATATGATGTTATGTTTAAGATTAATTGATCGTGATATGATGTTATGTTTAAGATTAATTGATCGTGATATGATGTTATGTTTAAGATTAATTGATCGTGATATGATGTTATGTTTAAGATTAATTGATCGTGATATGATGTTATGTTTAAGATTAATTGATCGTGATATGATGTTATGTTTAAGATTAATTGATCGTGATATGATGTTATGTTTAAGATTAATTGATCGTGATATGATGTTATGTTTAAGATTAATTGATCGTGATATGATGTTATGTTTAAGATTAATTGATCGTGATATGATGTTATGTTTAAGATTAATTGATCGTGATATGATGTTATGTTTAAGATTAATTGATCGTGATATGATGTTATGTTTAAGATTAATTGATCGTGATATGATGTTATGTTTAAGATTAATTGATCGTGATATGATGTTATGTTTAAGATTAATTGATCGTGATATGATGTTATGTTTAAGATTAATTGATCGTGATATGATGTTATGTTTAAGATTAATTGATCGTGATATGATGTTATGTTTAAGATTAATTGATCGTGATATGATGTTATGTTTAAGATTAATTGATCGTGATATGATGTTATGTTTAAGATTAATTGATCGTGATATGATGTTATGTTTAAGATTAATTGATCGTGATATGATGTTATGTTTAAGATTAATTGATCGTGATATGATGTTATGTTTAAGATTAATTGATCGTGATATGATGTTATGTTTAAGATTAATTGATCGTGATATGATGTTATGTTTAAGATTAATTGATCGTGATATGATGTTATGTTTAAGATTAATTGATCGTGATATGATGTTATGTTTAAGATTAATTGATCGTGATATGATGTTATGTTTAAGATTAATTGATCGTGATATGATGTTATGTTTAAGATTAATTGATCGTGATATGATGTTATGTTTAAGATTAATTGATCGTGATATGATGTTATGTTTAAGATTAATTGATCGTGATATGATGTTATGTTTAAGATTAATTGATCGTGATATGATGTTATGTTAAGAGTTTATTGGTCTGAAAATTCAGTCCTATTGCAAAAATCATATCTTCCTTATATGAACGACTTAGAAGATGAACCTTACTTTTCTGAAAACCTCTATGTGTCCCCTAATTCAGATTATTCCTTCTTCCTAAGAACCCTAAATTTCTTTTCTATTTCTGGAATGATCCTTGTGCGATTTCTAGCGTTTTCGGGTGGATTAAAGATTAATCGGTGCACGTAAACGATCCGTTTATCATCCTTCAAGGTATAAAACGAAATATTTGCAGAAAATAAGTCATGTCCATCCATACATTACTCCCATACTTGGACGTGTTGGGTAATGATGGATAAGAAACGTTTTGTTGTTAAATTAGTGATTTCGGGTCATTCGGCGATTGCTATTGCAATCAATATGTATCTTGAAATTCCCTACCGGTACGAAGTTGTTTCAAGAGTCGTTTTTATGTTCAAATGGAATCAATATAAAGTTAACATCTGGTCTAGAGGTGTGATGTGGATTCGATTGCGTTCGCGAATTGATTTCGAGTCATTCGAGTGTCAAACCGAATGAAAATGAGTACAATGAACCTACGAATCAAACGAAGGTTTCAAATTTATAATTGAGTCCTTATTGGAAGTATATGAACTGTAGAGGCCGTGTGGCTTGACATGAAAGTTTGATGGTGGAAATTGTTTGTAAAATGAAGAGTTTATTGGTCTGAAAATTCAGTCCTATTGCAAAAATCATATCTTCCTTATATGAACGACTTAGAAGATGAACCTTACTTTTCTGAAAACCTCTATGTGTCCCCTAATTCAGATTATTCCTTCTTCCTAAGAACCCTAAATTTCTTTTCTATTTCTGGAATGATCCTTGTGCGATTTCTAGCGTTTTCGGGTGGATTAAAGATTAATCGGTGCACGTAAACGATCCGTTTATCATCCTTCAAGGTATAAAACGAAATATTTGCAGAAAATAAGTCATGTCCATCCATACATTACTCCCATACTTGGACGTGTTGGGTAATGATGGATAAGAAACGTTTTGTTGTTAAATTAGTGATTTCGGGTCATTCGGCGATTGCTATTGCAATCAATATGTATCTTGAAATTCCCTACCGGTACGAAGTTGTTTCAAGAGTCGTTTTTATGTTCAAATGGAATCAATATAAAGTTAACATCTGGTCTAGAGGTGTGATGTGGATTCGATTGCGTTCGCGAATTGATTTCGAGTCATTCGAGTGTCAAACCGAATGAAAATGAGTACAATGAACCTACGAATCAAACGAAGGTTTCAAATTTATAATTGAGTCCTTATTGGAAGTATATGAACTGTAGAGGCCGTGTGGCTTGACATGAAAGTTTGATGGTGGAAATTGTTTGTAAAATGAAGAGTTTATTGGTCTGAAAATTCAGTCCTATTGCAAAAATCATATCTTCCTTATATGAACGACTTAGAAGATGAACCTTACTTTTCTGAAAACCTCTATGTGTCCCCTAAATTTGATACGAACAGAGTTTCCGATGATTGTTCCTGGAAATATGCGAAACATGTCGATCTCCAGAAGTGGTCAGGTTACGGACGAATTCTGCAGACATGTGTTGCAAACGTCATATCTTATTCATTAGAGTTCTTCAAGAGGCAAACCTCACATTTTTGGAAAGGTCTTTGAGTCTGCTACATTTGTTAAGAACTGAGATTTGTCGCATTCGGTCATCTTATGACCCAAAAGTTGTATTTTGAGGAGGCTTATGAAACGTGGTGACATGCTTATGTGGATGTCGCCTGAAATGTGATACGACCTATAATGATAAGCGGTGTAGTAAGTCTTATACGTTGACGTGTGATAAAGGTTAAAAGCTAAGACCAGACACCGAGAGTTTTGTAGCCAAATAAAGAATTTAAGAACCTCTTAACGGAAGCGTGAAGTCATGTTATCATGAACTAAGAGACAAGGCTGCGTGGGAAGCTAAGGGTAATGATATGAGCCATTTGTAGACGGGTTGCCCAAGAATATTTATTTCTTGGTGAGATATTACACCATTTTATTGGACACGAAAGGAAAGACGGATAATAAAGAAATGCTCTTAAAGTGTGAAAGTTAATTGTTGAATGTTTCGAATCGAGACGGCCGTAAGGTAATTAATGCTTGAAGATGTTTGACAATGTATGAAGGAAATGGAGAACTCAAGTGATGCCTATCACCCTTATATTGATGGGAAAGAGAAATGAGGATTTAGAAACTTGGAAAAGTCATATGAACGTGCGAAAGTACATGGAGATTTTTCACATACCATTGGTGATGAATGATAAGCTTATGCATGCAATGATGGAATGATAATATGTTTATGCTATGAAACGATGATATCATGAAATAAAGTATGTGATAAGACCAAATGTATATGATGCTGTAGTGCATTGACGATATGATAGTATAATGTCATGATGATTTGATGATGAAACGATAGTACGATGTGTTATTTTCATGTTATGACATGTTATTGACAGGAAAGTTGTAGCGTCAAATGACATGAAATAGCGACTCATAAAGTTATGATTGTTGAATGAGTGTTTTGATTAGCTCAAAATTGACTGAAGGTTTTGTGGTGAGCACAGAAAGCTTACATTGAGCAAGTGAGTATAACGGTTTAACCATAAGACCCTATGAAGGGATATGTTATGCATTGAAAGTTATGGCGAGTCGACCCTTTGTTCAAATGGATTATGTGAATTATGGTAGCAAGTTAATAAGGATACGTGTATGAGGGGCTTAATCGCCAAATGAATAGCCTTCGCCAAATGTAATGTGTGTACTAATTATGAAGGTTAAAGAAAGGAGGTGATTACCTGATTTGATTTAAATATTGAATCAAAGAAATGATGAAACAAGTGAGATGTAAGTTGGAAAGACCATAGGTTCTGATATGGTATTCATCTACATAGTACAAAGGTGTATGCTGATTTGAAGTCCATTTTATAATGAAGACAATGTGACTTCGTTGGAAGATGGGAGCCTTGATGCTAAGAAAGTAAAAGTAGAAAAGACTATGTAAGGGGCTAAATGAGTTTGGCTATGCTAAGTTAAAGAACGACCCAAAGAAATCCTGAAATGAAATAATAAAGTTAAAGATACTGATGAGTTACTCATGTAAGAGTGGCGAAATGATTCTGAGGACAGAATCCTCTTAAGGGGGAGGTAATTGTAACATCCCAAACTTTTCGAGTTTGACTTATGGACTTGACCGTTAGTCAATGTTAGATTCGTTAAGTTATGTGCCCTTATTGGGATTATGTGATAAATGCTTATGTATGATATGTGAAATGATTAATATGATGTATAATGAAAGTAATTAAAGTAAATTCATGAAAGTAAAGTGCTTGTAGATCGTTAAGTCTCCCGGTAAGAGAATTAAGCTAAGAAAGTAAGTTATGAAGTTGAGGGTCCTAAGTGTAACATTAGGAGTTGATGGCCAGGGTTTTAGGTGCAATTAGGTATCCCTAATTGTCACAAAATCAGATCTTATGTGTGTGAAACCCTCCAGCCGATCCTTTCCCTCCCCAAAGCAAGTCTCTTTCAAGATTCAATCGTGTTGTATCGTTTTGATCAAGTTTTGATTAGATCTTGAATCCTCTAAGTCATCTACAGGTAATATAGGTAATATTATCTTTGAAATCTGATCTTATGAGTCTTAGTTGAGTTTTCAATCCAGGCCATGGGGTTTGGGTTGGGTTATTGGATCAAACATTTATCGAATTCATGTTATTCGGGTGTTTTAATGTTCGATTTATGATGTAAAGGATTAAAGGATTAATAGGATGATTAAAGTTGATGAAAGTACAATTAAAAGGGTTAACTTTAAGTCCCCAGGTTGGATTTGGGGGTATGGGTTCGTATGGAATTCGTTTGATCAAAGAATAAAAATTAGGGTTCTGGTCGACACTCCAGGTGCGACGCACCAGGAGGGTGGTGCGACGCACCACATATGCGACGCACCAAGGGCTGGTGCGACGCACCTGTTAATCTGAATTCCCTTTGGTGCGACGCACCAAAGGGTGGGTGCGGCGCACCTGCTTATGATCAGAATTTTCTGATGGATTTGTGCGACGCACCACATGTTAGGTGCGACGCACCTGATGCCCAGGTTGCACAAAGTATTTCGTTTAGCTTATATTTCGATCTTATACTCGTTCTAGGTTGTCGGGAGCACTTAGCAAGCACTATAAGATACTTTTAACTCGTTGATAAGCAGCACTGAGGTAAGATAACATCTTTTGTCACCTGGTGGTATAACAAAACACGTTTTCATAAGTAAAACCTTCCAAACGTTTATGTATGATTAAAAGTAAAGTAAAGGGGATTATGGGAGGTTGATACGGGATATGATGCTTACTTTTCTATGATGAATGACATGTATATGCAGGTTGCAAAGGCATAAGGTAAGTTCCCATATTATGGAATGATGATATGCTTATGAAGTGTGAATATGATATGATGCCACGTTTATGTTATGTGATCGTGATATGATGTTATGTTTAAGATTAATTGATCGTGATATGATGTTATGTTTAAGATTAATTGATCGTGATATGATGTTATGTTTAAGATTAATTGATCGTGATATGATGTTATGCTTCTGATATGTGAACACGAAATGGTGGCATGTTTATGATATGATTACATGTGTGGCTTGATCACTTAGTCACTAGTCCTTTGATTAGGAATGCCATGTTCACGTGCACGTTAAGGGCCCTAAACTAAAGAAATGACGTTATGTGGTTAACTTAGGTGAAAGTGTAGCCTAAGTTGAAATAAAGTAAAGATGAAACATGTGCTTAGCTTAGGTGAAAGTGTAGCCTAATCAAAGATAAAGTAAAGAAAGATAAAAGTGGTTAGTTAGGTGAAAGTGTAGCCTAAACTAACATAATAATGAAGTCTCGAGCATATTTAAAGTTGTGTTAAGCTTAACCCGTGCTAGTTGTAAAGCTAGTGCGTACGTGGTCACTTGAGTTGCTCCTTGTGACATAGTTATGTTTGTTTATTCCGGGTGGAGTAACTAACCACCAATGCGTAAAGGCATAAACGGTTTATTCAGTTGGAAATGACTTTGTCTTTCCTTAACGACGCCGATGGACCCCTTATTGGTTACCCATCATGTCGGGTGTGAGGACTCCCTGTATGGTCTATGACCGCCTACACACAACCCCACATCCCTATGTAAGTGGCATAAGTCACTTAGCCTACGTCTAGGCAAAGAAACAAAGAAAAGATACGGAGTAAAGAAAAGATACGAAATAAAGAAAGATACGAAGTAAGGAAAGTTACGAAGAAAGTTAGGCACACTTAGGATTATGATGTTCCTAATGTGTAATGCTATATGATACTTATGATGTTCATGATGTTCCTTATGTTTATGATGTTTATGTTGATCACATGATATAAACATATAATGATGACATGATTTTGTTAATATATTTAATTGGCAAACGTTTTCAATACCATGTTATCTTACTTAGCTAATTTATTAGCTAACACTTGCTCTTTGAAAATGTTGTGCCATCAGATTAGGTGCATACAGAGCTAGAGAAAGGATAGCTTTGTAAGGATGGGTAGAGACATTAAAGATGATAGCATTTATGTTCTTAATGCTTAGACTACCCTTAGTCTGATGTTGGGCTACTTATTTACGATATTATGACGTAAGATCATGTAATAATATTTGGCATTTATGTTGGTGCCAAGACTTGGATTTTCTTTTATTATTTCGATGATGCAATTAAGTAACACCAAAGGTTTATAAATGTTTCATCCGGTTACGGATGGGCAGATTTATATGAGATCCTTTTCCGCTATTAATAAACGTCGTTGGGCGAAAGTTTTGAAAATCCAGGTTTTTTAAACAACGGGTGTTACAGAGATGGTGTTTGTGTTCTTTGTATTGGGGTTTGAGAAGGAAGAGTAGTACCCAACCCAGAGGTTGTTTGCACACTTGTGGTGTGACCTAAATTCACGTAACTGATTCAGGATTTCCTGCGCATCCTCGGGTTAAACCCTCACCAGCAGTTTCAGATTCATGGGCTTTGCAACCCGAATCAAGTTGTGTCCTAGACTGTGATAAATCACTATCCGGGACTTGTTGTTGGGCAACACCTCTAACAACACCGGGGTCACTGAGAATGCCCGTTAATACAGTCTCAGGTCGATCCTGAGGAACAGCAGTGTCACTAAGGCGTTCATACTGTCCCCAGTCTTTGTTTGAGGGTCACACAAAGTGGGTCCCTCTCCGCTTGATCCGGAAACAGTACTGAACTGTGCTTGTGAATCCGTGTGCCTAGGAGATCTAGACTCTTGTGCACGAAATGAAGTCGAGAGGTGGGGCTGGTCCTCTCTATTTTCAACACTCTCATCCTCCAAATGAGGAGAGTGTGGTGAACGTGGCTGTTCCCTGTGCATTTGTGAGACTAACTCCTATTGTGAGGAGCCAGAATGGCGAGGAGAGTTCGGTGCAAGCGAGAATGGGGAGTTCTCGACTTCTACCCTAGGTTGTCATCCCGGCTAGATACATTTGTTTCAACTATCGGAGGGCCAACGTTTTCTTTATGCCCTTGTCCTAACCCGGACCTCTCAACCTCTCTAACATTTTCAACTCCTCCCTCAATCCCGCCTTTGTTCCTCCTGCACATCCTCATCTCCAGTGCTAACATGCTCAGTATCCAACTCAGATAATACATTATCAACAATTCGTGTTGCTTGTTCAACATCAAACTCAGATGAGGCACCAACTTGTTCATTCAAATCTGCTGATGGAGATTCATATCTTTGGCTTGCAGATTTAGACGACTTATGTTTTCTTTTGGATTTCTTCTTTGAAGCCTTATGTCGACCTGATGGTGCACTTCTAGCAGCCATTTTAAGTCATCTTCCAGGTGGTGGAGTTGGTTCATTAGGTAGTGCTGAAGCAAGCGGTGTTGGATTAAGTACAGGTGATAAACGAGGTGGTGTTAGAGTTGGTGGATTTGGTGAAACAACGAATGGTGTTGGTGTAGATTGTGAAGGTGAAGATTGTGAAAATTGAACGGGTGGTGGAGATTGTGTTGTTTGAATGGATGGTGTAGATTGAGAAACAGGTGAAGAAATAGGTTTAGGTGTAGCAACTTCTTGCTCAAACATAACTCTTTTGGATTTCCTTTTCTTCTGCCCAGAAGTCCCCTCATCACTAACCCCTCTTTTTCTTTTAGATGACCTAGGACCCTCACTTGGCGACCTATTCACAGCTTGGGTAGGAACCTGTCGGCTTTCAGATCCCATCGCTGTGGCTAACCACTCTCTATAGGACCTAAGGTGAGGACTCTGAGCAGGAACCAGATTAAGCAGAAATGGTGGAATAGGAAAAGGTCTAGCAACTTCACTACCTGTGCCTCTCATGTTGGATTTGTACATTTCAATGACACATTTAAAGCTGTCTTCCAACTTTGGAATTTCTTCAGCATTATCAAGAACATCTTCGATAATCAATTTGAAGAATCTGATAAAGGGAATATATTTTCTGTCCTGTACATCTTTTCCCTTTACAACCTGGATCATCTTATCCCATATAATCTTCGCAAAGTCACACTGCACATTGTGAGTGACTGCATAGTAGATTGACAGAGAATGCTTTGTCATTGCATCAAGTCCTTTCTGGGATGGCATTAAACAGGTGCTAAGCACATTATACATCGTATGCCAGAGAGTTGCTATATTCATCCTTTTAAAGTCTCTCATTGTTGCCAACTCTCCTTCGTATCCCAAAGAATGAACTCGAGCCAACATTTCTTCAATAGATGGGAGTTCTTCATATTCTTCAAATTCAGGGAAACCAACAATAGATCTGAACTCATCTAAAGTGAATTTGCATTCGAAAACATTATCTTCTGACTTCAGAGAGAATTTGAAGTAGTCTGCAGTTTTGTATCTTTTACTTCCTTTCACATATTCACATACTTCTCGGGAACAATTGCAGCAGCAGTTAAAGCATTATTCAGATGATGATGGCTCAGAATCTCCGTAATGATTGGAAACTTTGAAGAAAAAGGAATATGTAGTGCTTGATTCACTTGCATTTTCATTGAAGCACCTTCTTGAAACATAGCCATCTTTTGTATTTATTATTTTTCTGAAAAGACAAACTGACCAAAATTTTGACCAGAAAATACATTTTAAAACACAGAAAAATATATAACACACCAACATTTAACAAACACATTTATTTAAACAAAGACAATGTTTCGCACATATATTAAAAATGAGAAAACAAAGTAGTACACAAAGGCGTTCGATACCTTGCCTCTCACCCAAATATATATACGAAACATGACGATATATAGAATCACATAAGTATTAAAAGATAAGAAAACGAAGGTAGTACACAAAGGCGTTCGATACCTTGCTTCTTATCCCAACACTTATGAAATACTATATAGACAAATACAATACACACATACATACATACATTTTAAAATTTCAACACAAAATAAAAAACTTAGAAAAGAAAAAAAAATTAAAAATAAAAACCAATTTTAACTGTTTGCCGAGCTCAAACCTCGGCAAATGGGGGTTTCAAAAAAAAATTCAAAATTTTGCCCAGAAATTAATAAGGACCAAAAATATGTTTTGGCAAAATTTTGATGATTTGTATTGTTTGCCGAGCAATCATCTCGGCAAACACGAGAAAAATATCAAGTCAGGCACCAAGTCATCGTGTATGGGAGTTGAATCTCGTAAACGCCGAGCTCAAAGCTCTGCAAATAAGCAGTTCAGACTAACTCCTTTTAAATGTATGAAATTTCCTTTGATTTGGACAACAATAATGTTGACAAATGATTAAAGGAAGATTTCAATGAAAAATTGAAGATTTTGTAAAAAAATTTCACCCAAAAACATTATTTGCCGAGCAAAATGCTCTGCAAACAGTTGATTTGAAAACATGGTGAAAAGTTTACACGCATTTGCCGAGCTCAAAGCTCTGCAAATGCATGGTTCAAGTCTTAAAAAAATTTGAAAATCCAATTTGTACTGTTTGCCGAGCTCAGAGCTCTGCAAACAGTTGTTTTTAGACTTGGAAAACATTTGAGCAAAATACACTGTTTGCCGAGCTCAGAGCTCTGCAAACAGTTGATTTTAGACTTGTAAAATTTTTGGAAAACCACTGTTTGCCGAGCTAAAAGCTCTGCAAACAGTTGTTTTTGGAACTTAAAAAAATTGGAATCCAATTTGCACTGAATGCCGAGCTTAGTGCTCTGCGAACAGTTGATTTAAGGACTTGGTGAAAAACAAATTTGTTTTGATAAAAACAAGCATTTCCGAGCAAGAAGCTCTGCAAATGACCATTTTGATTCAAAAATTTGTTTAGGAAAAATATGAATATGTTTTCCAGAAAATTATGAAGATTTGAAGTTTTTCAAGAACAAACATCGCATTTGCCGAGCAAAATGCTCTGCAAATGGCATTTTTCTTCAAAAATTCATTTATTACCCAGCCCTTCAACAAATCATACCCAGAAAAATCAAACACGAGTAGATTAAGGCATAACATTTAGATAAACAACAAGCATAAGCCCTAATCATGCATCTAAAACATCAAGTATTCACAATCAATCATCATAAACGTCAAAATAATCATGGCAGTTCATACACACATTTTATCAAACAGTTGGAGTACAAAATTTAAACAAGAATTCTTACCTCAAAACTGATGATATGATCGAAGAAACAAGATGAAATAAACCAGAAATATGATCACTTGTTTAACCCCACTTTGATTATTATGACTTAGAAGAAAATTATTGATTGATTGATGTGAATGAGAATCAGTTTTGAGAGAAAAACAAAGGTTATATTGATTTGAATTTGAATTGTGACAAAATGGACCGCCCATTTTCCTTTTAAATTTCAAATTCGGGTCGCGGGTCTGGGTTTGACCCGCGTGTCAACCCGAATCTTGACTTGTTTTGGGCTTAAATCACAATTTTGGGCTTGGATTTTACACAAAAACAAACTAAAAACAGAAAAAAACTTATATAAACAAAAATAAGGAAAAAAAAATTTTAAACAAAAACAAAACAAAATTAATACAAAACAAAAACAAATAAAATCCTTTTATCTTTTATAATTTTCTAATTTTGTATTTGGTTTTTTCAGTTTTAAAACAAACACACATAAAAAAAAAAATTAAACAAACAATTAATTAAAAAAATAAGCAAACAAATATTCACATGCATTTGCACACTCCCCCTCAAATTAAGCATATATCAAAACAGTAAATTTACAAACTCCCCCTAAAATCATGCATTCTACCCTTTTTCTCCCCCTCAAACATTGCATGTAATAACAAATAAACACATCAATGTTTGAAACAGAAAATGAACATAGAATACATGGCATGAAAGCTTTTAAGTTTGTAAATCTAGCATTCCCAACTTGGTTTTAAGAAAATTAAACCTTTGCTCATCCAGAGGTTTGGTGAAAAGGTCAGCAAGTTGGTAGTCTGTCGGGACAAAATAGAGTTCGATGTTACCTTTCTCGGCATGATCTTTAAGAAAATGGTACCGAACATCTATGTGCTTGGTGTTTGTGTGCTGTACAGGATTGCAAGAAATAGCAATAGCACTCTTAGACTCACAGTAGATGGGAATTCTGTTGAACTGAAATCCATAATCAGTCAACTGAGTCTTCATCCAAAGAACTTGTGAACAACATCTTGCTGCAGCAACGTATTCAGCTTCTGCAGTAGATGTGGATACACAATTCTGTTTCTTCGAAGACCAACTGACTAATCTATCCCCAAGAAACTGTACACTCCCAGAAGTACTCTTTCGATCAAGCTTACAACCTGCATGGTCAGCATCCGAATATGCTATTAACTGAAACCCGGTATCCCTTGGATACCAGAGACCAAGGTTCACAGTGCCTTTCAGGTATCGGAATATCCGTTTGACGGCCTGGAAATGACTTTCCTTAGGATTGGCCTGGTACCTGGCACACATGCATGTGGCGAACATAATATCCGGGCGACTTGCAGTCAAATACATGAGTGAACCTATCATACTGCGATATCTCTTTTGATCAAAAGATTTTCCATTTAAATCAGCATTAATCTTTGTGCGAGCTTCCATGGGTGTACCAATTGTTTGACAATCCATCATATCAAACTTTTTCAACATGTCAAGAATGTACTTTGTTTGACAAATAAATGTACCATTTGACAATTGTTTGACTTGTAGACCAAGAAAAAAGTTTAATTCACCCATCATGCTCATTTCAAATTTCTTGATCATTAAAGCTGAAAAATTCTTGCAGTATTTAGGATTAGTTGACCCAAAAATTATGTCGTCAACATAAATCTGGATTAGAATGATGTCACTCCCTTGTCGTTTGATAAACAAGGTAGTGTCAATCGAACCTTTGCTAAACCAGATTTCACAAGATAAGAAGATAGAGCATCATACCATGCACGAGGAGCTTGTTTGCCAAGCTTAAACCTCTGCAAACTGAACTAATAGCACCAGCCTTGATCGAAATTTATTGAAACAACTATTTGCCGAGCAGTGAGCTCTGCAAATAGAACAATTAGCACCAACACTTAATCAAAAATTTTGGAAACACCTATTTGCCGAGCAGTGAGCTCTGCAAATAGAACAATTAGCACCAACACTTAACAAAAATTTCCTGAACCACCTATTTGCCGAGCAGTGAGCTCTGCAAATAGAACAAATAGCTCTAGTACTTAGTCAAAATATGTTGAAACACGTATTTGCCGAGCAGTGAGCTCTGCAAATAGACCAAGTAAGATCAAACCAAGACAACGACCTCTGCAAACACGAGTAATCACTAGACAATAAAATAGTCGGTTACTGGTTGTCTTCTTCGTTCATCCAAACTGTTATAAAGAAACTCGAGCTTAATTGATGCTTTAATGGTGGATTTAAGGTAGTGTGTGAAATGTGTGTAAGTGTGTGAATGGGAGGTTGAAGATGATCTTAGAGAGAGAAAGTAAATTAGAGAGAAGTAAGTGTGGGATTAATGTGAAAGGCTTCTTACAAGGTTATTAAGGAAGGGGTATTTATACCTATCATCTAATTAACACTAATACCCCTTATATAACTAGACATATTACAATTTAACACCATTTTATATTTCTAACAATCTCCCCCTTGGTGTTGAATTGTAAATGTTGCATCGTCTTCGGTCTTTAAATAACATGATGAGCCCATTTGTTGAAAATCTTCAATGTTGATTGGACTTTGAAGCTTTCTCATTGTCTTCAACTTCTTATATCAACCTTGACTTTGAATCTTCTCAACAAACAAATATTCTTGACGATGACTTTCTACAACTTGATCTTCTCTTGCAACTTTGAATACTTTGGAAGCACCTTTGAAATCTTTGTAGCTTTTAAGCTTTCACAACTTGAACCTTTGAATGTTGATTTCAACTTGATGTTGCTTTGAGAAGTAAGTTGAACTTTGAGTAGCATGCGGAAGCTTGGATTTGACTTTGAATTCTTTTGGCTTTGCGGAAGCTTGGTTTTGACTTTGAAACCTCTTGGCATTTCGGAAGCTTGGTTTTGGAATGCGGAAATTTGATTTGACTTTAAAACTTCAATTCTTGATCGAACTTGTCTCTAAATCAATAAACATCTTGGAGCACTTGATTCTTTGATCAATTAACTTTTGCTCCCCCTCAATCAAACAACTATCTCGGAGCAAATTATTCAATAACAAATCTTTAATCTCTTGCTCCCCCTCGAACAAACAATCATTTCGGAGCATATTTAACATTTCATGAGTTTACTCTTGCTCCCCCTCAAATGAACAATCTCTTCAATTAAAGAACAAACTTAACTATCCAACTTAATTTTCTTTGTAGCATCAACAAACGACAATCTCTATTCAATCTCAAACTTTTCATTTCTTCTCAAACATTATTCAATCTCAAACTCTTGTGATCATCAACCACTGGTCAATTATCCAATAAATCTTTCAATTATCGACCATGTACATCATATTGAATATACTCGATCTCGAATCAATCTTTCTTTAACTTTCTCAAAACAATCTTTCAACTTAGCACAATAATTATTCACTCTCTTCACCTAAACTAACGATCCTTTAAACAACCAAACACTATGAATCATCCTCAAACAAATTCTATCAATCAAATTCTACCTATATCCTTGAATTCTATCTATCAATCATTTAATCATTTCTCCCCCTTATGATGAAAATGTGAAACGGTTTCATCATACAAAAATGATTGATAGCATAAATGGTAGATACCAACAAACGACAAGCAAGCAAAGTAACCCAACCCAATTCCCAATTCCCAATTCCCAATGAACCTATTGGTGAACTAGAATGTGAGGTTGCGTTGTTGGAAAAAGATTTTATAATGGTGTTTGGGTTCTTTGTGTTTGTGTGAAGAGAAGTGAAAACCGGATAATAATGATCCGTTAACACAACCAAAACTCAAAAGGATTAATGGTGTGGCCTAAAAATACGATTACTATTTTAGGACTTCCCATTATCATCGAGAAATGCACAAAGCTTATCTCTAAATGGTTCGGTCTATGGCTTTTCAACCGATAGATTGCTTTAAAGAATGTAATTCATGGTCAGTGTCACAAAGGCGTTCGATAACCATGTCTTACTATCCTCAAAGACTTTTGGGAAAATAAATCCGAGGTCACATAGACTTCTCGTTTACTCAGCAAATTCATAAAATGAAAATGTGAGACCTACGTTCAACGTTGGAAAAGATGTTAGCATTGGTAGGATTTCCATTCGATCATCATGGAATATCAATAATATGATATCACTACGAATGTTCCGGCAATATCACAAAGATATGCAATGTCACAAAGACATATAAAGACTCTATGTGTCCTAGTCAAATGAAAAATATATCAAGTACGCTCTAGACTCAATAAGTGATCAAATGAAGTCGGGGACTGGAGCAGAGTGTCTCCCTTTTTCAATATCAACGTCTTCCAAATGAAGAGTCGATAGAAATGTGAAAATCTCCGTGAGAATAAAACAAGTATTTGTTAAGAAATACTTGAGTGGTTAGGAAAAGATGTGCATTGCTTCACTGGGTCCATGAAGTCTTCTTCAATATCGAGAAATCAACAAATGAAATCCGATAGGAACGTGTTGACCCGGCTTTTTAATAATTTTGGGGAGGGCTTTTATTTCTTTTAGCCCTTTCTCACATCATCTTTTTCACCTTAACCTCTCACTTTTCGACTACTCCCTCATGTCCTATTTGCACAAACATCATCACCACGCTCATAAACCCTCACAATCTAAGAATTGAGATTTGAACTCCGGGGTTAGATCTCATCGGCGATGACAAGATCATGGAGTATTTATGAGTGGCCTAAACTCTCATGTGCAAATCTAACACCGAACTTCTATGAATTTGATCGAAAATGGTTTGAAAATCTTCCAAAGTGTTTTAAAATGGAAAATGAGTTTAAACACTTGGAAGTTTTGGTTTTATAAACAAACTCCCCCTAAATATATGCATGATATAAACAAAGGTTTTGCATATAAAGGGTGAGTAAAAGGTTTAAAAGTTGCTCACAAACATTAAAAATGAGACAACAAAGGCAGTACACAAAGGCGTTCGATGCCTTGCATCTCATCCAAAACATTGTGAGAAACTCAAAGACAAAGTAAATAAACAAAATGATTAAAAGAGAAAATCTTTTTGGATTTTTCAAAAATAAGAAAATGAAAATCTTTTTGGATTTTTCTAAAAGTAATGAAATTACGAAAACGGTTTTAGCACGGGTTATACACTGATGTGTGCATAAGCCACTATTCATCAAATCACTTGGAAATCACTTTTGGAACCCATTTGAGATTGGGTCCAATGGTTTTTGAATTCTTGAATGTCCAAATGTAAGTCTCATCGATTTGATGAATAGAGGTTGCATTCCACGGAGAACTAAAACCCGGTGGTTTAGTTGAAAAGAGTTTTCGTGGAAGCAACGGTGAAAAATCATTTGATTTCTTTGAAAACTTGTCAATCTTGGGAGATTGATTTGGAAAATGATTTTTCGAAGCAAAATCATTCACTTTTTGCACAACTGCTTTCACAGGTTTTGGTGCAAGATCAAAAAGTTCCGAAAAAGAATATGTGAATGATTTTGACTCAGTTGACTTATCTTTTGAAATCGGTTTCCATTTAGAATTAGTCAACTGAGATTTTGCTTGTGAAATATGTCCAGAATTATCCTCAAATGATAGAAAAGAGACAAAAGTAGTTGTTCCATCAAAAATAGGTTTCTTAGAGTACTTCTTATCCTTTTGCAAGGAGTAATTAGTAAACTGAGACACCTTTCTTTCAAAAGGTTTTGAAGATTTACCCGTGTAAACCCTCTTTGGAACATCAACTTTTGGTTTGGAAGAATTAGATTTTGGAAAACTTTTGAACACCTCAGTCTTGTCACAAACACAATCAACATCAGTCTGAGTTGAGGTCTCAACGGTCTTAACAACATCACTTTCCCTTGGTACAGAATAATCCACAACTTCACATACAGGACAATCAGGTTCAGTGCAACCTTCAACAACTTCTTTAGGTAGGTCAAGAGAGACAGAACAATGATTTTGACGCTGAAAAGATTTGGTTTGTGTTTGCAATTCAATCTCCAGGTCGAAAATTTGCTTTGTCAAAAATGTTTCATTTGACTGAAGTTGCAAACACTTGTCATCAAGACACTTGATTTGAGCACAAAACTTTGTTCTTTCTTCTTCAACTTTGCTCTCAAAAATAGTGAACTTATTTTGCAACTCATGGTCAAGTTTAGAAATCTTTTGTTGCAAAACAAGTTCATTTGACTGTTTGGATGAGTATGCATCAGTAACTTGTGTGTAAGCTTTTCGCAATTGAGCACACAACTTACTAATCTTTGACTTTGAAAGATCATTTTCTTGTTGAAGACTTTCCACATTGGACAAAATGAGATCATTAGCAGATTTGAGCTCTTTATTTTCGGACATGAGTTGGTCAATTTCAAGTTGAAGACTTTTGTTTTGTTCCATGAGTTTTTGACTTGTCTCATACATGAATCGTTTTTCTTGAAAACGAATGACAGCACATGGAACATGTTTGTTGTTGAAAATCTTGGGATGTAAATTACATGTACAACGAAAATTTTTATGATCCCAAATTTCATCCCCTGTGGGTTCTTGAATGAACATAGTCGTCAGTTTATCTGGCACATTGAACTTTATTGACTCAAAATTTTCTGAAGTCTGGTACGAAGAAATAATCGATTTCAAGTCTTTAATGTCAGACACAAAACAAACACGTTCCTCACAAAGAGCTTTGAACTTCTTGGACACATCCTCAAACTCTTGATACACTCGAACAACACAAGCATGATTATTTTCTTGAAAACATGAACACTTTTGACTATTATGAAAACCATATGAACCCATGTTTGGTTCAAATTTGATCGTTTTGGTTGACATTTTGACTCAAAAGAAACTTGATGACAATTTAATAAAAGAAACAATCCAAGACAAGACCTAAAATTTAGCCCAACAAATAAAAGATTTAAGTCCAACAACCAACTAGTGCGAAATCTTGGCCCAAACAAATCTTTTAGTCCAATTGAAACACTTAAGCCCAACAAAATATTTAGTCCAACAATAAAGACTAGCCCAAAGGACTCAATGACTCAAAAGAATTCTTGACCCAAAACACTTTAGCCCAAAATCTAATGCAAAATGAAATTAAGTCCAACGAAAAGTAACTCACATATAAATGTTTTTCTTGATCACGTGAGTTTTCAAAAATGGATTCCAAAAAAAAAAAACTCTCACGTGAATATGCTCAGCTCAAAACAAGTGAAGCACACCCCACACAATCACGTGAATACACTCTACAAAATAAACTATAGATGACCACGTGACAACTCAAAACACCAAGAGTTACTTTTCATGTAAATTAAAGATACTAGCAGCCCGCGTGTCAATTTAATTCAAATGAATTAAAAAATCAATTCAATTCAGTTTTCCACTGCCACACGGTACAAACAGAATCACGTGAAGAGTCTATTCAATTCAAAAAAGAAAAAAAATAAGACAAAAAAAAAAAAAAAAAAAAAAAAAAAAAAAAAAAAAAAAAAAAAAAAAAAAAAAAAAAAAAAAAAAAAAAAAAAAAAAAAAAAAAAAAAAAAAAAAAAAAAAAAAAAAAAAAAAAAAAAAAAAAAAAAAAAAAAAAAAAAAAAAAAAAAAAAAAAAAAAAAAAAAAAAAAAAAAAAAAAAAAAAAAAAAAAAAAAAAAAAAAAAAAAAAAAAAAAAAAAAAAAAAAAAAAAAAAAAAAAAAAAAAAAAAAAAAAAAAAAAAAAAAAAAAAAAAAAAAAAAAAAAAAAAAAAAAAAAAAAAAAAAAAAAAAAAAAAAAAAAAAAAAAAAAAAAAAAAAAAAAAAAAAAAAAAAAAAAAAAAAAAAAAAAAAAAAAAAAAAAAAAAAAAAAAAAAAAAAAAAAAAAAAAAAAAAAAAAAAAAAAAAAAAAAAAAAAAAAAAAAAAAAAAAAAAAAATTTTGAAAATTTTGGTCTATTTGCCGAGCAGTGAGCTCGGCAAATGAGGTGTTCGGGTGAAAATTGGTTAAGTGTAGGACAAATGGTTGATTTGCAGAGAATAGAGCTCTGCAAATGGGGTTTTGGAGAAATTTTGTCTAAGTATGACTCGAGTTGTAAAGGGTGCCGAGATATTATCTCTACAAATGAGGTTTAGATGAAAATTTGGCTAAGTGTTGCACGAGTTGTATTGAGTGCCGAGCTGGGAGCTCGGCAAATGAGGTGTTCGCGTCGAAAATCGGTTAAGTATAGGACAATAGGTCGATTTGCAGAGAATAGAGCTCTGCAAATGGGGTCTTGGTCGAAATGGTGATTTGCAGAGCAACGAGCTCGGCAAATGAGGTGTTCGGGTGAAAATTGGTTAAGTGTAGGACAAATGGTTGATTTGCAGAGAATAGAGCTCTGCAAATGAGGTATTGGAAAATAAATTGGCTAAGTATGAGGTCGGCAAACACTAGAAGAAAGATGCTGGTCGAATTGGTGATTTGCAGAGCAACGAGCTCGGCAAATGAGGTGTTCGGGTGAAAATTGGTTAAGTATAGGACAAAAGGTTGATTTGCAGAGAATAGAGCTCTGCAAATGGGGTCTTGGTCGAAATGGTGATTTGCAGAGCAACGAGCTCGGCAAATGAGGTGTTCGGGTGAAAATTGGTTAAGTGTAGGACAAATGGTTGATTTGCAGAGAATAGAGCTCTGCAAATGGGGTTTTGGAGAAATTTTGTCTAAGTATGACTCGAGTTGTAAAGGGTGCCGAGATATTATCTCTACAAATGAGGTTTAGATGAAAATTTGGCTAAGTGTTGCACGAGTTGTATTGAGTGCCGAGCTGGGAGCTCGGCAAATGAGGTGTTCGGGTGAAAATTGGTTAAGTGTAGGACAAATGGTTGATTTGCAGAGAATAGAGCTCTGCAAATGGGGTTTTGGAGAAATTTTGTCTAAGTATGACTCGAGTTGTAAAGGGTGCCGAGATATTATCTCTACAAATGAGGTTTAGATGAAAATTTGGCTAAGTGTTGCACGAGTTGTATTGAGTGCCGAGCTGGGAGCTCGGCAAATGAGGTGTTCGGGTGAAAATTGGTTAAGTGTAGGACAAATGGTTGATTTGCAGAGAATAGAGCTCTGCAAATGGGGTTTTGGAGAAATTTTGTCTAAGTATGACTCGAGTTGTAAAGGGTGCCGAGATATTATCTCTACAAATGAGGTTTAGATGAAAATTTGGCTAAGTGTTGCACGAGTTGTATTGAGTGCCGAGCTGGGAGCTCGGCAAATGAGGTGTTCGGGTGAAAATTGGTTAAGTGTAGGACAAATGGTTGATTTGCAGAGAATAGAGCTCTGCAAATGGGGTTTTGGAGAAATTTTGTCTAAGTATGACTCGAGTTGTAAAGGGTGCCGAGATATTATCTCTACAAATGAGGTTTAGATGAAAATTTGGCTAAGTGTTGCACGAGTTGTATTGAGTGCCGAGCTGGGAGCTCGGCAAATGAGGTGTTCGGGTGAAAATTGGTTAAGTGTAGGACAAATGGTTGATTTGCAGAGAATAGAGCTCTGCAAATGGGGTTTTGGAGAAATTTTGTCTAAGTATGACTCGAGTTGTAAAGAGTGCCGAGATATTATCTCTACAAATGAGGTGAAGATGATTTTAGAGAGAGAAAGTAAATTAGAGAGAAGTAAGTGTGGGATTAATGTGAAAGGCTTTTTACAAGGTTATTAAGGAAGGGGTATTTATACCTATCATCTAATTAACACTAATACCCCTTATATAACTAGACATATTACAATTTAACACCATTTTATATTTCTAACCAAACCCTCAAATGCCAAGCTTACGCCGAGCTTACTGAAAATCGATGATTTCTCCTTCATTTTTGTGAATTAGAACTCGAAATTTATATCAAAATGCTCAGAAACTGATCGCGAACAAAACCTCGAACAAAATAACAACTAATTTCAATCAGAATCAAATCCCACTGAAACCGTCATTTGCCGAGCTCGCACGAAATGTGATCAAATGATGAAATTGAAGACTGAAATCAATACATAATGATGATATACTAACAACTAATCGATCGGTGAACAAATTTCAACAACAAACACACTAATATTGTAGAAATCACTAAAACAGTGATCTCGGCAAATAGACCTTTCAGAAAATAAGTTATATTCAGAAAATAAGCACAATATAAGCTTCAATTAAGCTTGTGGATCGTTCAGATATGCTGATTGTGCTCTGATACCAAATGTAAAGTATAGAATTTGAGCTTATGTGTGTGTTAGTGTGTGTAACAATGGCGGTTTGATGTGAGAGAATGTAGAGAGAGAAAGTAGTGATGGCAGGGAAGATTAGATAGCATTAATGGGGTAAAAGGTTACAAAATGCTTAATGGAGGGGGTTTATATACATATGAGCTATTTACACTATGCCCCCTTCCATATTAAAGACATTTACAATAAAGGTACAATTTACATAGAAATACACAAATCAACTACTACATTTATATTTCTAACAACGTCTAATCGTCTGGACGCAGTGACCTTACTCTATTTATTATTTCCTTTTTCTTTTCTGGTTTTTCTCATTTTTTTTTTCTGACACTATATGATACACATACATAACTACACAAACACTGACTCATTTTACAAAGTTCCTTTTTGAGAGACACTGTCACTATAGATTTCTCATTCCAATCAATTGGACTAGCAACTCGAAAGCCTTAGTGAACAGATCAGCTAAATTAAAGTCACTCGGCACCTTTTCTAGGACTATCAATTTCTTTTCAGCACAATCACGAATAAAATTAAACCTTATGTCTATGTGCTTAGTCCTACTCTGCTTAACAGGATTATTGGTAATGGATATAGTGGATTTATTGTCTATCTTTATGGAAGTACAAAGGAAATTCTAACCGTAATCGAATGAGCCTGTGAACAAGCATTCACTTGCTATCATGTATTCCGATCTCTTCCCTAAGACTGACATCCACTGATGTCTATTTCCTCAAGTACACAAATTTCTTCATCCCTGTGAATAAACTAGCAAACTTCTGGAACTGACATTAAATCATTTTACCAATAAAATACAATAAAAAATCAAAGCTAAACACTTTACTATAGATCATCATCATCTAGACATGATCTTCTATAGTAATCTGTCTATTACAAACATAATAATGAAAATAAACTACTAAAAACAAGTCTTCTTGGAACAATGATCATGAGTTTCATGGTTCTTTCTCTTTCGTCCATCTAACACATCTTCAAAGTCCTTGACTACTTGTTCGTGAGACCTACATATCTCTTCTTGTTCAGGAGTTAACACAAGAGGAACAACCTTCTGACTTACTGAACTACGATCCTCTTTGTTAACTTCAACACTCCAAACTTTATCAATCAAAACCCGAGGAAAACAAAATCTTGAAAATTCCATCTCGGTAAAAACTCGATCACTACCTTTTAATGTATAATGGGTAAGATAGATTTTTTTCCTTTTATAAGTCCTTCTTAGACATTGACACTCCTGGCAAAAGGTTCTGATCCTGTTTTTCAACAAAATTAACATTATCAATTAAAACACTTCCTTTTACAACTCTTCCAACCCCGGAAATATTTCCGCCTTTGGAATTCACGAAATAGACATAGGACCCTTTAACAGGAGTAAACTCTGTTAAAAGTCCCTTGTCTTCCATAATGTGCCTGGAGCATCCGCTATTGACAAACCATAAACCTGCGGTCTTCCTTAGTAGTTCCTGCACATTCACAAATGGATTAGTTCTCAAAGGGACCCCTAGCCTTACTGGCTCTGGGTCTATCATTCTCTTCATCCGAAACTATATCTGCCCAACATCCACCAGTAGGCACCCATGCCTTAGCTGGTTTAACAGTCGAGTTGTCAACAGGCCTTCTGCTAGGTGAAATCCGTGAATTTCTTCCAGCATTAGGCCTACGACTGGGGGAACCACTAGGCCTCCTTTCAGTGGGTAGCCTTTGGTTATTACCCTTAGAGTTCCTTTGAACTCTTGACATTCTCTCAGGAGATGATGAAGATAATCTCCTAGGACTATGTCGTTGAAAACGATCAACAGGGTTAGATTGCACATTAGAGAAAATCCTGTCATAATAAGTATCATTCGACTTCATCCTATGTGGAGACTTTGATCTCCAATTACTTGATTGACTCGAATTACTAGAACCTTCTCTAAAAGAGACATTTCTAGGCTTATTATTATATGTCCTGCTGTTTTTCTCATATTCTTTAAATCTCATATAATTCTTAACAGGTAGACTGTCAGGATTTCTCTCAGCATATTCCTTATAGTATTTGTTCTTGTAATCTTTCATGGATATGCTATGCAAAGACCCACTGTTTTCACTAGAATCCATACTACCTCTAGATTTTTCAGGTGACACCCTAGATTTATTAATCTTCTTATAAGGACAGCAACTAGATACGTGACCTACTTCACGAAACTTAAAACATGACCTTTTAGAAGCCTTCTTTGGTAGATTACTTAAACTATCTCAGGCACTTGGACCCCATGTTCTCTTAACTCATCTATGTATTCAAGAACCGCATAAGCTTCTTCCCAAGTAGTTGGTGCTTGAATAGGAGGGGCATACCGTTTAACGGTTTCAGTCTTTGGATTAATGGATAACATTTCTTTGATTTTTCTTTCAGCAAATTGTTCAGTTGTTTCAGACTGTACACTTAAACCTTCTGCATCAATTGTAGATGTTTGAACTGAACCTTTCTTGAAAATTTTATCTTTAAAGTCCTTGTTTTTAACAGGTTCTGGCAAATGTTCAGATTTTACGGGTTCATCAAGACTCCAAATTTGATCAATATTTTCAAGATACTTACCGTTTAAATCTGACTCTTTTGCTGAAAACACTTTATCATTACCTTTTACAGTAAAGTAGACAATTGTTTCCATTTTAACTTCTTTCTTAATTCCTTTTAGTTTGTTATCCATTTTCCTTTTGGCATCACTTGGGTCTGAGTGAGCCTTAGATTCACTAATCTTGTTCTTAGATCCCTCTGACTTTGAAACCTCAGGGACATGAACATTACTAGATTTGGTCTCTGGAGGGGTAGTCTCGGGTACATTTTCAGGTCTTGATTTTTCAAATTCTTCTAAAGTAAGCTTCTGAAAACTATCATAATTGTGACTAAAAGGTGGCGGAACAGCATTATATCTTCTGACAAAACTAGATTGTTCACCCTTTTCTTTGGCATCTCTAAGGTGACCCATCATAGTTCCTATATCTCTCATTTTATTCAGTTTGCCAATTAGTTCAACAATTTGTACCCTAGAATATGCTAATTCCTTATCTTTATTAGCACTTTCTTTTACTACCCTTTCAAAATCTTCATCTAGCATTTGTTTTCTGCCTAGTAACTGTGCATATTCAACCCTAAGAGACTCAAACCTATCTTCTTCAGATTTTATCCGATTAAGATATTCTCTAGCATGACCTTTATAAACCATTACATCCGTTGCTAACTTAGTTCTATCACTAGTAGCATTATTCAAAAAGGTCTTTGTTGAGTCAATCTCCTTTTTAAGAGCAGTTACTTCGCTAGACAAACCTATGCTATGTTTACATACAAAAATAAAAGATTGTAAAGAAAAACTTACCTATTGCTCTGGTGCTTCAAGATTAGCTACAAAATTCATGATCCCTTCCGTACTCAGATTATCAGGTATCTCAATCTTTACATCTTTGCACTTATTCTCGATTTTCATAGTATTATTAGCTTCAGAGGAAGCTTCTTCAATTTCAGCTCTTACTGGTCTTGATGGTCCAGGTTCCTCTTCTACCATCTGATGAAAACTATCATGATCATTTGTACTGGCATACAATGTATAGTCGAATGAATTATCAACAAGATCGTTCATTCCTCCATCAAAATCTTGAATTTCTGCCATGAATGCATGATTCTGATCATCGGTACTAGTCGAACCCCAATTATATGTACCATCATTTTGAACAATCAAAGCTCTCGAGTTATCTGTTTCTCCTGAGTTTCGGTTCCTAGTATTAGCATATTGACGCCCTGAATTCTGACTTGCAATAGAACCACCTTGATTGAAGTTCTGACGACCGGTAGCTGAATTGTTATCCCGTCTTGGCCTCTGACATTCACGAGCAAAATGTCCAAAACCATCACAGTTAAAACACTTCACCTTGGTTTTGTCAAACCCTACTTTGCCGTCTATGACCTTCCTTCCAGTTCTATCAGTGAATCTCTGAACTCTCAACGTTAACATTGCCAATTGCCAGTTCAGATCCATTTCTTCCAGATCATCTGGATCAACTTGCTTGTAATCCTCCCTAACTAGATCAGGATCAGTCAGTTTTCCTCCAATTAACTTCTCATGAGCAGACACAAAAGAAGCCAACATGCCCAAATGTCCCTCAGCAGATCTTATGCTCATCGGCATCCCTGTTAAGCTCGAGCTTGGAGAACTACTTTTCTGATTCCCATTATGAACAACCATAGCTGATTCCGGAGAAGTGACATACATCAAGTTGTTGTCAGAATCCATCGTCATTTTCAACTTATCATTATCTCCACTGTAGAAGGCAGTAATCCATCCACTTGAAGATTTTGCAGAAGGAACGCTTGATTTGCTATGATAAAGTTCAGGACACTGAACAAAATCACTGCTACCTGCTTTCTTCGACTTTCGTTTCATATCTTGACCTCTCAGCTTTCGAATGATCTGATCCAGAGTCCATGTGCTAAATTCGGGATTTTGTTGGATTGAAGTCACAAACCCTTCCCACTTAACTGGAAGAGCTTCTGACAACTTCTAGATGACATCCTCTGATTCAGGCTTGTACCCAAAGTATGCAAGCTCAACTAGCTAATAACTGTAGAATCAACATCTCATCAAGGGATTCATCTTTGAAACTTGTGAACACATAGTATTGTTTCTTCAACAGTGCTCCTTGAGTGCATCCCATAAGCCCTTTGCACTTTCATATTTTTCAAATAAGTGCAAGAATTCCCCTTGGAGAGCCATTCGGAGTGATCCTAAAGCCTTACTTTCAGCCTCGTAGTCTTTCTTTTTATCAACATCCATTTGCTCATACGTAGCCGGCTTTCCACCACTCGAACCCGAAGCATCCTTGTCATTTGTTACTGTTGGATGTACATAACCATTGACAATACAAATCCACATCCTGACATCCATAAGTCTACAATATGACTCGAATCTGCCCTTCCAATTGAAATGTCGATCAAGGCTTATCAACTTGGGCGGTGAATTGGCCTTTCCGGTTTCATGATCCATTAGAATCAATTGATTCAGCAAAGCTTGATAGTTTACAGGTAGTTGAGACGTCATTTTCTCCGAGCTAGCAAAATTCACAAACTGTTTACAAAAATAAACGAGGTCGTAAAAGTTCACGAGGTCGTAAAGAAATGCGAAGTCGAAATTAAACACTCGAGGTCATAATTGAACTGGCGAGGTCTTAAAGAGCTCACGAGGTCGCAAATGAAATACGAGGTCGCAATTGAACTGGAAAGGTCGTAATTAGCTACCCAGGTCGCAATACGAGCTGGATGAGTTAATACGAGCCAGCGAGGTCGGAAATGATGCTGGAATCCTTAGATCTCTTGAATTCGAAACACTAAAAACCAACAACAACACCTTCGATTGCTGCAAATACAAATAGAGGTCACAAACAAGATTTCCGATCGTAAACTCGTGAAAGAATCACGTCTAAACAACCCTAAATTGATATTGTCTATCACCAACAAGCTATAACCTTCCGATATTAAACCAAGAGGCTCTGATACCACTTGTAAGTCCCCTGGTACGAATCGTTAATAGCTTGCTCCAGTTATCTTGAGGTGCGGAATCCCTCACTATAACTTGGTGATCAACAATAAGCCTTCAGATCATCTGCTGCCTCGCAGATCTTCTCTAGGCTAGCGGAACAAGCTTTGACGACTTAACCTGCACAAATATGCTTGAAATTTCGACAAATGTTCAACTCTAAACTCTGTTAGGGTTCGGTATTTATAGGAAAATACTCGACCGGGCTTCATCATACTGGCCTCGTATTTCAGGCCCAGCTCGACCTATTTACGAGGTCGTATTTATGCTCTCGCAGATCTTCTCTAGGCTAGCGGAACAAGCTTTGACGACTTAACCTGCACAAATATGCTTGAAATTTCGACAAATGTTCAACTCTAAACTCTGTTAGGGTTCGGTATTTATAGGAAAATACTCGACCGGGCTTCATCATACTGGCCTCGTATTTCAGGCCCAGCTCGACCTATTTACGAGGTCGTATTTATGCTCTAGCCTCGTATTTGTCCCTGCAAATACGGGGTCGTATTCCTATAGTGAAATGCGAGGTCGCATTTCACACTTAGCAGATTTATTACACATTCAATACTTCAACTTAATCTAGTATTCTATGCATAATACTAAGTTCATTAATAACAATCACATTACAAAGACATATAACAATATAAGCCCAAACAATCTAGACTGCTATTGACATAGATGTGCACTTACAATAGGGTATATCATCAAGCCCCCCAGTCTGATGGGAGATTCTATCTGTAGAATATCGCATTAGACTTCAAAAATAAAATAAATAAAAGCATACCTACGTAACCTGGCTTCGAAAAAGGCTATGGTTTTGGATGCTTCGTTTTTCTCCGGAGTTCCGTTATTAAGAGTTTATCTTGAGGGGAAACGAATCGACGGTTAGGGTAGGTTATGCGCCGGTTTTTCAAACCATCCGTCTTGTCTCCTATTTAATCTTTGACGGCTCCGATTAAATATTTTCCTTCTTATTCTTCTTGTCGCCCTCCCTTCCCCACTCTGCATTATTGATTCTCTCGTTCAATCTTCTTCATTCTTATGGATCGTAATCATTTTCGCATCATCAGTACCACGTATTCGAAGATGACGGAAGGCAATGTCGCGTGGTTTTGCCGATGTTTCTGCCGCCATACTGATCCAGAAATTAGGGTTCTGGGGCGATCAGAATCAATTCTTGATGCGCCTCCTGGATTCGTAGGTATGTATACCGCTCCGTTCTCCGGTGGTAATCTTAGGTTTCCTCTGTCCCCTTGGTTTTAGGGTAACTTGATTACCATGATCTGCATTTATATATGGTTCACCCTTTAGCAATTACTATGACAGTGTCGTTTATCATTATTTGCCGGGCATTTGATATAGAGCCCCGAATTAGTTTGTTTGGGTATTTTTTCAAGTTTGGTATACGTGATGGTTGGGTTATGGTTGAGGAGAGGCCCGGTAGTTTGTTTTTTGATATAGGGGATTCTGATATGTTGAACTGGAGGCCGGGGTTTTTGTTTTTCAGTGAAGAATACATCCATCCGCTGTTCAGGGGTGTATTAGATAGAAGTAGGTTGATTCTGAGGGTGGCGTTTGAGGATAATGAACGTGCTTGGAATTCCCTTGACAATGAGTTGATTCGTCAAGTGCGCAGGTCTCCATTTACGTTGGTTGCTTATCCCTCTGTGATTATATATCTTGCTGGGATTACCATGTCATGGGAGGGTTCTCCTGATCAGCCTGTCTTGATATGGTGTTGTGAAGGTAGGTTGCTTCGCTACTGCTTTTTTTTTTTTGCTACTTGACATTTTCTCATTATATTTGCAGAGTTAACACTCAGGGAGGCTGTGACCATGAATCCTCAAGGCATGGTTGTTGGTAGGAGGCCTTTGTCTCCTTCGGATGAGGAGGGTCCCCTTTTTGCTGGTGTTGATGTTTCTGGGCCTCCTCGAAGAGGCAGAGGTGATGGGTGGCCCATCTACTTCAACGAACCCTATGACTGCAGGTCCTTCTGTTATTATTCTCGATTCTTCTCCCGTAAGAGATGAAGTTGCTATTACTACTGCTGCTCCAGTTTCTGGTGCTGGTGAAGGTATGTATGTCTCCCTGACTCTATTATTTATGGCCGTATAAATCTGAGTTGTATGCCTTTTCTTTACTTGATGAAACTGGAGCTACTAAAACTGGAGGTAGAGCTTCCATAGCTGGAGCTGGAGCCACGATTGGTAAGTGGCTAGATATTTCTTAGATGTTTCAATCGCTGTTCCCCTTTTTATATTACTTATTGCAATCCTAAAAATTTTTTAGGCGTTCCTCTTCAAAGTGAATTGCCTGACCCATAGCTTTGCCGTATGAGTCTAGATATGATTGTTTCTGATCAACTTAGGACCATGTTGGATGCCATGCCTGCTTAGAGGCTTGCTGAGATGACGAATCAGGCTCTTTTTGCTGCTGGTATAATTGGCTCAGCTAGTAGTGCCAGAGTGCACTATCTTGAAGAGAATCTACAAAGGCACAGGGCAGAGTTAACTTCTTTAAGGACTGCTCCATCTATCCGAGGTGACTCTTCTTCAGTTGATACGTTACGAAGAGAGCTCGCCCATTCTCAAGAAGCGTTGTCTCTTGATACACGCAGCTTGGATGCTACCCATGAGCGGATTGCTATTCTCAATCTAGGTGGTCCCTTGGCAGTCATCCGTGATCTCGAAGAGAGGTTGGAGAGCAGGGAGAATGCCATGCACCAAGTTATTTCGGGGGTTATTCCCCATGTTTTTCGTATGCTGATGGCGAGCCGGGTTGATGCAAGATCCTTGTTGGCTTTTCGTCTGGAGAATGCTGGGCTGATTGCTCTGAGTGGGAATAGGGGGAGGCTTCTTAGTACGGAGGAGAGGATTAACGCTGCTGAAGAGGCCCTAAGGAATATTTCTTATCCTTATATTCAACAGATTGCCTCAAATCCTGATGCTTCTGTAGCTGACTTGTACAATATTAGGCCTCAAGGAATGTAGACTGTGTGATCCTCTATACATGTGCTTAGTTTGTGAATGACTTGCTTTTCTTATCTTTTTGCCTCGCTTTTGTCGTGTCGTCATTGCTTAGTTTATTGCACAGAGCTTGTCATTCATATTTTTAATGGGAGAATGACACCCCTTGTTTTGCTTATACATTCTTAAGAGAATGTCTTATGCACTAATGCTTATGCACTACAATCATAAGGAGGGAGTGACTTATGCATTAGATTCATGGGTTATTACCTCATGATTGTTTGAAAAGTCTTATGGGCGTCCCCTTAACAATTCAAAATTTTAAGAATTTTTATGCGCATATATGATATTATTACGATCGTTTATATATTTTGGAGCTTGTAAGTACATGGCAGGAGGAAGTTACAAAATATTGTATTTATCCTAGCTGCTACTTTTATGCTACCCTGTTTGCTCCGTTAGTTTGGCTTATCCCGAGGGCAAATTATGCTCCAACCGGTCTTAATGCCTTTCGGAGTCTTTGGTGTGCTGACTTCTGTGTCCTCCGCTTGTCCGGAGCTCTCTGCGATTTCTTCTTCAAAGGATCCTTCTAATGTATTTCCCAACTGTCCTCTGGGTCCTTTCTGAATTATCCTCCTGTTGCGTATGTACCACGGTACGGAGCTCTCTCCTTTTGTATCTGTGGTGAATGAAGAGAGCAGCGTTTGCATTCCTCCGTGAGATTTGTACTGCACACAACCGTGTATCGTGGACACTATCATATGGAATTTCCTCATTCCTTCTCTGCCCAGAAGCATGTCATAGGGCGAGTTTGCTTTTATCACGACTGCCAAGATTTTAGAAGTTCTGCGCCAGGGGAATCCTCCGATGGTGGCATCCAGCCATATTTATCCTAATTGGCGGACATGTTCACTGGCAAACCCTAACACTTCTGTATCCAGTGGCGTGAGTGTTTCCCGCAGTTTCTTTGGCAATCGGAGGAAACTTTACTCATATATGATGTCTCTTTCGCTTCCCGTGTCCACTTGTGTGTTTCGCAGGCACACACTACCTATTCTTACTTTTATTAGCACCGGGTCCGTCGAACCTTGATCGTCCAACCTACCGAAGTGGTAATGTTGAGGTCCTTTCTTGATCAGGCTATTCGACAGTATCCTCCTTCGGTGCTCTTTTGGTTCTGCTTCATCGAAGCTGGGTCTGTTTCTTTTTACCAGGTGTGTTAACTTATTCTCTTTTGTCGCGTCATCTATCTGCCTTAATAATTCTATTCAGTAATCTGTGCTATGACCGTATCCGTTGTGGAAGTAACAGAATTTATCCAAATTTCTGGTTCCTCTTCCGGATAGCGGTACTGGCTTGACGAACGTTTTTGCTATCTCTTCCGATGACAAGATCTCTGATGGAGTCTTTCGAAGGTTAGCAATTGTTCTTTTGTAGCTGTTGATTCTGTATACGGGGGAGGACTCTTCTGCTACTATGTCCTCCGTTGTTTCAGTTCGTTTCCCGTTCTTTTTCACAATAGTTTTCCATTTGGCCATGGCTTTCTCTGTTATTTCTTTTGTACTTTTCCACTCGTGGAACATATCCACCATTTCTGCATAGCTTTTCGGCTTGCTGAGGCATAAATGCCATATTAATTCTTTTGACAGGAGCCCATGTATGGCTCCAGATATTCTTTCTTCTTCTGACAGGCGCACCAGGTTTCTGGTGCTGTCTCCGTATCTCCTCAGAAAATCTTCTGCCTCTTCGTCCTCTTCTTGTTTTATATCGTGCGCCCATAGGTGGGGGCCGAATTCTTCTTTCAATTGAGATTTAAAGTTTCAGCATTATGTATGCTTTCTTCGGGTAGGCTCTCAAGCCACTCCCTGGTCTTCCCATGTAGGAGATAAAGGATGACATAGCAAACCACTGGACTCCTCCACCCCTCGGTCTGAGCCGCGTTGTCAACTTCTCTGAGGAAGGTGTCAACATCGGAGGTGCCGTCATACCAGGGCAGTTCTTGCATCTCTAGTATTTTTACCGGAGGTATGTGCTTGCGAAGGTCCCTTGTAAACTGCACGCATGACCCTTTGTATTTAGGCTCCAATCCCTTATTTTTAACCTTGTCCTTTTCGACTCCGGTCACAGGACTTGCCTGAAAACGCTGTGGGTTTAGGACACCGTACGGATAATACCACGCAGCCTGCGCGTTCCCTGGGTAACTCCCGCCGAAAGGTGGCGTTCCCACGTACTGGGTTTGCGGGGCTCCGTATGGGTAAAAGTATCCTCTGTAATAAAACGACGGATATAAAGGCTGGTATGTCGTTGTTGGTACAATATTCGTTGTGGCCATCCCTGCCGGAGGTCCCTGATAGGTTGGGTATGGCGGGTAGGCTAACGTTGGATTTTTTAATGTACTGGTGCCGCCTTCATGCTTGCTCTTGGTCTCGTCTTCTCTACCAAGGTCTTTCGCAGATGGGTGTAGGTTGGTCTCGTTCTTTGTTGCGAGATTACCCCCTTCTGCTTGAATCTGGTTTCTGTGTTCCTTTCCGTTCTCACACATAGTTGGTGGCGGAACGTCTGACACAGTATTGCCGAGGTATTGTACAGCGTCTCCTTCCGATCCAGGGGCCGCGTCCTGTTCGTGGTTGCTTCCTTTTATGTCTAGACTTGTTTCCTTATTCAATACCGTGGTATGGTGAGTTAATCTTTATATGGATGATTCTCCTGCGATTCTGAGGAGCCGGGTTCCTCGGCCGGGAGAATCCCATTGTCGCTTTTATTTTGATCACTGGTGATGTTTGACCCATGCTGTCTTGGAAGGAAATCGGGATTTGACATAATGCTTTTTTTTAATCGTGGCTGAGTTCGAACTTGAGAACAAAGGTCCCACGGATGGCGCCAATTTGTTTGATCAAATAATCGCACTATGACTCAACCGGAGGTGTGAGTGGGTTTGGGGGTGTTTTGTTGGCGATTCCCTTCCGGTCAGAGGGTCGAACACCGCTTTACGCCTATTGTTTGTTGATCCTAAGTCGTTTCGTGCGACTTAGGGTTTTTCTGGATGAATTCGGAGGTCGAATGTATGTTGTTTATTTGGAGAGAATAGTATATGATGATGTGCCGTATGGCTTCTTCCTCTATTTATATAGAGGGTAGAAACTTGGAGAGGATGGTAAGAGAATTAGGGTAAATCTCTTCCTCTTTTGAGAATATCTTATTTCCTTCTTGAGGAGATTCGGGATGATCACTTTACAAACCGTGGAGGTTGTCGGACCTTAAGTATATTGTTTTACTCGGATAATCATGGGGAGAATCTATATCCGATGTTCCTGATATGTTTTCTCTCGGAGCTGGGTATTCGCTACCTAGGGAGCTCCGGAACGATTATGTGGAACGGAGGTTGAGCTCCGTTCTGGGTTAAGTAATTTTACCTATGCGAAGGTATCTTCGTGTCTGCTTTGGGTACGGAGCTAAAGCTCCGTATAGGGTATATCATCAACAAGCATTTATCATTCAAGCACTCATTCAACACACGAAAACACACAACAACTTAGTTTCTTAGCTGTTAATTGTTCTCATTTTCATTCGTTCATTCATATCGTTGTAATTGTTCAGAAATAATAATAATAAAGGAACAGCAGGTAGGATCGATTGAATCCTCCCGGGGTTTTTTACCTAAGATTTCTTAATTGAATCAAGGGTTTTTCCCCATCAACAAAATTCTGGTGTCGTTGTCTTCTTACATTTGTCTTTAGGATCCTAGCTTTATATTTCAGTACTTTATTTTTATCTTCAACAGTTTTTTTAGTTTCTCAAAGTATTTCTGTCTCAAAGGCTTTCATAAAACTCTTTTTAGCAAAAACTCTTAGTTTAAATCATTATCTTTAAGAAAACTTTACTTTTATTTGAAGATCTTAAAACACCAAACCTCACTTACAAATCTTCGTTCTTAAATTATCTTAAATCCTTTCTAAAATAATCTTAGGTAATTTTTGCCCGAAACAAAGACCATCAGTGACTTCTTCACAGCAAGGAGCTGCTCAGACTAGCAAGGAACGTCTGTCCAAGTTAGCTGCTGATATTCAGCGGATGAGAGCTCTAGTTGCAGGCTTGGCTGACAAGCTAAAAGGAAAAGAAAAGTCACACCGAAGAGATGTTGACCTCATAAGACAGAGACACCTAGAGCTTGAGAATGGTCTGTACGACCTGTAAGAAGCCCAGGAAGCAACAATCAATTCTATTAATGGGATTGTTGATTCCGTTGGGGTGCACCACAAATTGCTGAAAGGTCAAGCTAAGCATATCGAGAGCTTAGGTAAGAGGTCAGCTGAGTTGCATAACAAGATCAAAAATCTTGAATCTCAGGGGGAGAAGTCTGGCTGCAAGGATGACGCTCTCAAACATCGTCAAAGGGATGATGAGAATGAGGATTTGAGTGGTTCCAGACAGCAAGAGGAGATTCAGAGATTTCTGACCTCACACGTCAATGCAGCTCAAGGGGAGCAAAGACAGCAAGGTCATTCTGGCTGTCAAACCCCGTTGTAGCGGAAATACAAGGTTAACAAATAATTGCGTACTAATCAGAAGGTAAATAGAGATTACATCCATTAATGCTAATACATGTTCAATACAAGTACAATCGTTCAAATGTGGACCCCAAAATACGGATACAAGTCATCCTCATTTGGAACTGGGCCCACTGAATACGAGTTCAATAAATTGGACAGTCTAATACAATTTAAGCTAATAACATGAGAGTCCTCAAATGTCTGATGCTAATTGTACGTCTAATGTCAAAAGAATGGCCCTATAATGCCATAGATGATCCAAGACTTACTGTTGGTTACCTGAAAAGCATGAAATTTGAGAGGATCAACTATCAAAATAGTTGGTGAGTTTACAGTGTGTTTGACTAAAAGACCAGTCGTCATTGGGATCACACAATGACATGTAGTTATTAAGACAAGACAGTCGGGAGCAAGGTCCGACAATAAGACTAATTTCCCTCGCACAGGTCTCCCGTCTATAATGGGGTGCGGGCCAGTATACCTCGCACAGGTCTCCCGTCTATAATGGGGTGCGGACCAGAACAAAGACAGTCAGGTACTAAATCTGACAAGACAACCATTAGGATCTCATAATGGTGATAACTACATAGGGGCAACATTTTAGTTCATCAAACACAAAGAACAATTTAGTCAGCCGACAACATGGGAAGTCAAAGTCATTTAGTTCAATATTTCATAAGACATGTATACACATTTTCAGGCAGCCGTCAACATGGCAAGACATAAGACAAATGATTTAATTTACCAAATCTCATGGCATAGACAAAGACAAATCATTTATAAAGTAGTGGTGTATACAGTACATGCTTTTCAGGCCCAAAGTGAAAGGAAAAAGGGCGCCATAAACTCACATTAGCGATCAATGAGCTAAAAGTATGAGTAGTCCGAGAAAATGAGCAGTCTAGTCTCCACGTCTATCCAAAACCTAGGATATGAGTAGTCCGAGAAAATGAGCAGTCTAGTCTCCACGTCTATCCAAAACCTAGGATATGAGTACCAATGGTGAGGATCAAATCTCACGACGACAAGTATCCTACTTAGCTATCAACCCTAGAATGCCACGACCAAGAATGTAATTTAAACGTCCATTTTATTTGACTTAATTTCTAATGTCATTGACATTGTCATTATAAGGTAGTCTAAAGTACCAATTCGTATAAACGAAGTTCAAGATTTAAGTCGTCAAAAATCTGAAAATGTCAAACAGACAAAAATATCGCGGCGCGAGGACCAAGGGTCGCGGCGCGATTGACAAATTACACTACTTCGCGTCGCGAATCCTGAAGGATCGCGGCGCGATGACCATTTTGTACTACTTCGCGGCGCGATCTGGAGGGATCGCGACGCGATTCTTCACCTGAACGAGTAAAACAACAGTTTTTGACCATTTTCCGCAAACCAAATCATTTTCTACTTCAACCTTTTCATTACAAAGACTATATACATGTTCAAAGAACCTGGTAACAACCCATTTTGCTAACCATTTCACAATTCCAACATTTGATTTCAAAGACCTAATTTCTAAATCAAAACTTCATTCAATCAACAAAACCAAAACTCATTTCCTTTCCAAGACTATCTAATTCGATACTCAAAACTGAATTCAAACCTAAAAATGGAATTCAATTAAATCAAAAGTTTAGAGAAAAAGTTTACTTACCAAATCTTGTGTTCTTGAAATAATAAAGATGAAGATGGTGAAGATGATACCAAAACCTTAATTATTATTGAAATATGATTATTCTCTTTGAATCCCCTTTGATTTCCCCTTGCCAATTAATTTGAGAGTAGTCTTGTGTGTGTGTGTTTTGTGTGACCGAACCAAAGAAGAAGAAAAGGAGGGAGATGGGGGTGTTTGGTGGTTTACTCACGTCCACAAGAAAGGAGGACGGCCCATGTGGCCATTTTTAATATTTTTGGTACCCTTAATTTGGTACAATGCTTACGATTTAATACCGTATGACCAAAAGGTTATAATTTAACGTAAAGGTATTTTCCCTCGTGTTATTTAAATTAAGACAAGTCAATAAAGTTTTGTCAAAGTGAACTTTATAATATTAAGTCTAGACAGTCTATTTATTTTTGTACAAGACATAACCTTTAAATATTCATTTAAAGTTATTTTAAGACTCGGCATTCGTCTAGATAGCTAATAGTCTACGTCATCAAGATACGTCTAATTTGACTAAGTCAAAAGTCCAAAAGTCTAATAATTTCCACGTCTAATGATTGTCTAATTGAGATTAAGACTAACCCGATGTTAATTAATTACGAGTTGTCACAGCATCCCCGACTTCTAAGGATTTCGTCCCAAAATCAAGTCTTGCTCAGTAAAAAGATGAGGATAGTTATCCCTCATATAGTCTTCACGTTCCCAAGTTGAGTCGGGTCCGTGTTTTGAGTTCCAATGAACTTTGACCAACTTGATACGACTACGTCTAAGTTGTTTGAGCTGTTGGTCTAAAATTTCAACAGGTTCCTCGACAAATTGAAGAGAGTCGTTCACTTGCAGCTCTTCGACAGGTACTACTAATGTTTCATCAGTCAGACATTTCTTAAGATTTGACACATGAAACGTGTGATGAACGTGTTCTAGCTCTTGGGGCAAATCAAGCTTATAAGTCACGGAACCAATTCTTTGAACAATCTCAAATGGTCCGATATAATGAGGACTAAGTTTCCCTCTCATGCCAAAACGTGCAGTTCCTTTCCAAGGTGACACTTTCAACATGACTTTGTCTCCCACTTGAAACTCAAGTGGTTTCCTTCTACGGTCGGCATAGCTCATTTGGCGATCTTGAGCCGCCTTCAGCCGTGCCCTAATTTCAACAATTTGAACAGTAGTCTTCTGAACTAGTCCATATTTGTACAAACGACGTTCGCCAGCATCAAGCCAACAGATAGGAGATCTACATTTCCGTCCATACAAAGCCTCATAAGGAGCACATAGTGTGATAGCTGTTATTATATGCAAATTTAGCTAACGGCAAAAAGGTATCCCAACTACCCTTGAAGTCAATGACACATGCACGAAGCATGTCTTCTAAAGTTTGGATGGTACGTTCACTTTGTCCGTCAGTGTGTGGATGGTAAGCCGTACTCAAATGCAATTGAGTGCCTAGGGCGTCTTGAAAATATCTCCATGACTGTGAAGTGAAACGACCATCTCGATCAGAGAAAATAGACAAAGGAACGCCATGAAGTGATACGATCTTTTCAATATATAACTGAGACAATATCTTTATCTTCCAATTCTCCCGTATTGGAATGAAATGAGCAGACTTCGTTAATCGATCGACAATGACCCAAATAGTATCGTATCCTTTCAGGGTTCGAGGCAGTTTAGTAATAAAGTCCATAGTAATCTGTTCCCATTTCCAGTCAGGAATTTGGGGTTGTTGGAGCAGCCAGAAGGCTTTTGGTGCTCCGCCTTGACCATTGAACAATTTAGATACTTTGAGACATGAGTGGCGATATCTCTTTTCATACCAGGCCACCAATAAAAGTCCTTTAGTCCATGGACATTTTGTCAGCACCAGGATGGATTGAATACTTAGATCGATGACTCTCGTTCATTAAGAGTTCTCTAAGTCCATTGTACTTGGGAATCCACACTTTGCCATTGACATATCGGATCCCATCTCCATCCAATTCAAATAAACGTTCAGCATTCCACAATGCTTCTTTCTCGATACGCCCTGGCTGTAGGGCATCGTTTTGATCGTCCAGAACTCTATCCCTTAATGATGAGCCAAGATAAGAACTTGCTCTTTTTATGACAGATAGGGAAATTCTATCTTTTCGACTTAGCGCGTCAGCAACAACATTTGCTTTACCGGGATGATATTTGAGTTCACAGTGATAGTCACTAAGTAATTCTACCCATCGGCGTCGTATCATATTTAGTAGTTTCTAATCGAAGATATGCTGAAGACTTTTGTGATCCGTGAATACAGTACACTTGGTACCATACAAGTAATGTCTCCAAATTTTAAGGCAAAGACAACCGCTCCGAGTTCAAGATCGTGGGTTGTATAGTTCTTTTCGTGGATTTTGAGTTGTCTAGAAGTGTAAGAAATGACCTTACCTTCCTACATAAGTACACACCCCATGCCCTGATGTGAGGCATCACAGTATACCACGAAATTTTCAATGCCATTTGGTAATGCTAGAATAGGAGAATAACATAGTCTGTCTTTTAACGTTTGAAATGCCTTTTCTTGGGCATCCTGCCAAATAAATTCCTTGGTCTATTGAGTCAACAACGTCAAAGGTTGAGCAACCTTTTAGAAATTCTCAATGAATCTCCTGTAATAGCCAACCAGTCCAAGAAACTGACGAATTTCTGTCGGGGTCTTAGGGGCTTCCCACTTCTTTATTGCCTCGACCTTAGATGGATCTACATGGATTCCATCCGCATTCACCACATGACCCAAGAAGTGTACTTCCCTAATCCATAATTCACATTTTGAGAACTTTGCGTACAATTCTTGATCCTTGAGCAGTTGTAAAATGGTTCTCAGATGACCTTCATGTTCGTCTTTAGTTCTTGAGTAAATCAGTATGTCATCAATGAATACAATGACAAACTTGTCGATATACGTTCGACATACTCGATTCATTAAGTCCATAAACACAGCAGGTACATTGGTTAAACCAAAAGGCATAACCAAAAACTCATAATGTCCATATCGAGTTCTGAAGGCTGTTTTAGGAATGTTCGTCTCTCTGACTCTGGGTTGATGATACCCAGATCTGAGATCAATCTTGGAAAAATGTGATGCACCTTCCAGTTGGTCAAACAAGTCGTCAATACGAGGTAAAGGGTACCTGTTCTTGACAGTCAACTTGTTCAATTCTCTATATCAATACACATGCGCATAGAGCCGTCTTTCTTCTTGACGAATAGGATTGGAGCTCCCCACGGTGATGAACTTGGACGAATCAGTCCTTTAGCTAACAACTCTTGAAGTTGTTCGGACAATTCTTGCATTTCTGACGGCGCAAGGCGATAGGGTGCCTTGGCCACAGGTGCAGCTCCAGGGACCAAGTCTATTCCAAACTCGACTGGTCTATGAGGTGGAAGTCCCGTCAAATCTTCGGGAAACACCTCCGGAAAATCTTTAACAACTGGAATATCTTGAATGCCTTTACCCTCTGGTTTCCTTTCAACCACTAGTGCCAAGAAAGCAGGGTATTCTTTTTGTAAATATCTATTCGCTTTTATCGCCGACAGTAAAATCAATTCCTTCCCTGACTTGTCTCCTTGCACTATCAATATTTCGTCATTTGGAAGAGGTATTCTTACAACTTTCTCGTAACAACCAATATCAACGTGAACTCTAGACAACCAGTCCATACCAACGATCACATCAAAACTTCCTAGTTCTATGGGAATAAGATCAATTTTAAAGGTTTTACCGGACAATGTCAAACTGCAATCTACTAAATGGTCTCTAGCAACATACTTTTGACCGTTTGCATATTCGACAATATAAGTTTCTTTCATGGGGATAGCTACTATATTAAATCGAGACTTGAATTCTAAGGATATGAAGCTTTTATCAGCACCAGAGTCGAATAACACAAAGACATAATGATTATTGAGTATGAATGTACCTATCACAACGTTGGGATCACGTCGTGCATCGGCAGCATCCAAAGCAAAAACTCGATCTCTGCCTTGTCCTCCTTGATTCCTAGCTTGATTGTTCCCCGCATTGTTCCTCACGGGAACCATAGCATTGTTGTTCGGGTTTAGATTGAGTCGTGGACAAGCGGGTCGCATATGGGTTTCGCTCCCACACTCGTAGCATTGATTGGGTGCCTTCTCCTTACAGTATTTTATCAAATGTCCCGTCTTTTTACAACGGTGACAAGTAGGACAATTTCCCCTGTGATGGAGGTTACACCTATTACACTTGGGGTCTATGCCAGTGTACCTCTTGACGTCTTGAGCAACCACAACAAAGTTTCTGGCAGTCCTAAACCTCTTGCCATTTCCACCGTCGCCAAATCCACTACTAGAGGCATAATCATTCCTTCTCTTGACAACCTCATTTCCAACAGAAGAACCAGTAGTTCTTTTCAAGTCTATCACCATCCGGTTGGTTGCACTAACTGCTGCTTGAAGAGTCAAAGGATTAAAAGAGGCTACCAACCTTCGGACATCAGGTGACAATCCATAACAGTATCTTTCGATCAATTTCTCCTCCGTATCTACCATACGAGGGACTAGTCTTGCCAACTCATGAAAACGAGTTATGTATTTCTCGTTGTCTAGTCCAATCATACTATGATTCCAGAATTCACCTTCCATTTTCTGTACTTCCTCCCGAGGGCACTACTTTTCCATCAACATCCTTTTAAAGTTCAACCAAGGTATACTATTAGCTGGCTCTCGACCACGAGTCCTTATCTGCTCGTTCCACCATGACAAGGCGTGCTTTTGAAATTGAGAGGCAGCATATTCTACTTTGTGCTCTTCGGCACAACGGCTGATATGAAGCACCGCCTCTATGCTCTCTAGCCAATTGATTAGTCCGACAGGACCTTCGGTGCCATGAAACTCCTTTGGCTTACAATAAGTGAAGGTCTTAAAGTCACTCCCGTGCAGATGAACTCGAGGAATAACTTGTTCAGCAGTAGGTTCAACGTTGTTACTATTGTCAGCATGATGATTATTATTGGCGTTCATGCTTGCAGTGATCTGAGCGACTAAAGTAGGCATAGCGGCCAACAATTGTTGTGTCACAAATGCCGCCATATTATTTTCCCCGCCAGCATGTGGGGTAGATCCAGGACCAGTGTTCACATTTGCAGCAGTAGTTTCTGGTCTTTGCTGGATCACAGGTTCTTCCTGTTCAGCTTCATTGGGTTTAGGAGTTGATCGAGTAACTCTCTTTTGAGCAGTTTTCTTACTTGGAGCCTTTTTCTGGATTTTGCTTCGCGTCTTGGGAGGCATAAGTCTATGACATGAACAAAAATGTCATTTAGAGATTTCCTTGAAAGGTTAATCAGAAAGTAGCTTTGCAAGACAGATGACAGTACAATGCAATTCACAAATTGTTGACTTGTATGAATTCATGTACTAGACAAGACAAGAAAAATATGGAACATCATATTTCTAGAGTTAAGAATGAGCAAATGACATAGTCTGAACAAGTATGTAAGCCAAATGACAATCGTATTTCATTGATATTCAAAAATTTACATAGTCTGATAGGTACGATTCAAAAACATGTGGGAACTACATCCACAACGACAGACTACATAGTCAGAGTGATACGATTTAAAGACATGTGGGAACAACATCCACAAAAGATAGACTACAACTCAAAGTACAAGAGTACGAGTTGTTATAAGTTCTAGGCTTACAATACATAACTACTACAAGATTACATCTTGAAAAGAACAACAACTAGCAAAGCCACAACCACGGCTACCAAAACTAACAGTATCCAGACCAACGTTCCAATAGTCTTCTTCCCCTCCTTAGCAACAGTCATAGCATCAGAAGCATGAAGATAAGCTCCAGTCAACGCTTGGGCTTGATTCTCAATAGCCTCCCTAGTACGGATGAGAGAGTTGTTCATCCTTGACATTTGTCGGAGATAATATTCTGACCTATCAGTTGCATCAGCAACTGGCATCACATCAGCAGCATTGGGATTGTAAACAGGCACTCTGGAGGGACCCGCAGCATACAGATCGCCCAGAAGAAAAGAGGGACCAAACACACGGTTGTCCTGAACCAGTGCAGAAGGATCAGGAGCATTAGGGTCTCGAGGAGCATAAGGCAGACGAGCTCCCTCGGTAGTTCTCCTCTGATATGGAGCTACCAGTGACAAAGATGGTTGAACATGAATAGATACATGTTCATTTCCAGATTCACTGGATGTTGACACCAGGTTAATGGGGTGAGACTCATTGCTCGAAGCCTCAAATTGTTCCTCTTCAGAAGAGTGGGGAACACGAGGAATGGAGTTTGCTACAACTGGAACTTGAGGAGTACCAGGAACAACAGCATAAGAGCTAGCTCCGTCCGACATGACAAGTCTGAAAGGATAGTCAAAGAATCCATATAAGTCTAATGGATGAGACAGTACAAGTCAAATGGATGTGATAGTACGCAACATACGAATTTTAAAGAAATCTTTGTCTAGACTATATACATACGATTTGGGTTTCTATTAACAATATACCTTCAATGCTTATATATAGGGTTTCTATTAACAATATACCTTCAATGCTTATATATACGGTCACCCGCAGCCTTCCCACCACATTTACAGTATATTGTTAATATAATCCAAACTATCACGTATATAAGTCCCATGTATACACATACGATTTGGGTTTCTACTCCTAACATACCTTCAATGCTTATATATAGGGTCACCCGCAGCCTTCCCACCACATCTACAGTATGTTGTGAGTATAATCCAAACTATAACGTATATACAAAGTCTAAGATATTTATTTCGAGCCTTATATTATTTACATAATCGGGACGTAGTTGATCAGGCTAGGTCTAATTATAGACAAATAATATAACTCTTGATATAAGTATCCTAAACCTTAGTAGACTTAGATTTCCTTTTGAAACGAAAATGGCTATAGATTGAGTTTTTCCAGCGGAAAAACTCTGTATTAACTATAACCTTGTCTCTGATACCAATTGTTGTCACACCTCGTTGTAGCGGAAATACAAGGTTAACAAATAATTGCGTACTAATCAGAAGGTAAATAGAGATTACATCCATTAATGCCAATACATGTTCAATACAAGTACAATCGTTCAAATGTGGACCCCAAAATACGGATACAGGTCATCCTCATTTGGAACTGGGCCCACTGAATACGAGTTCAATAAATTGGACAGTCTAATACAATTAAAGCTAATAACATGAGAGTCCTCAAATGTCTGATGCTAATTGTACGTCCAATGTCAAAAGAATGGCCCTATAATGCCATAGATGATCCAAGACTTACTATTGGTTACCTGAAAAGCATGAAATTTGAGAGGATCAACTATCGAAATAGTTGGTGAGTTTACAGTGTGTTTGACTAAAAGACCAGTCGTCATTGGGAGCACACAATGACATGTAGTTATTAAGACAAGACAGTCGGGAGCAAGGTCCAACAATAAGACTAATTTCCCTCGCACAGGTCTCCCGTCTATAATGGGGTGCGGACCACTATACCTCGCACAGGTCTCCCGTCTATAATGGGGTGCGGACCAGAACAAAGACAGTCAGGTACTAAATCTGACAAGACAACCATTAGGATCTCATAATGGTGATAACTACATAGGGGCAACATTTTAGTTCGTCAAACACAAAGAACAATTTAGTCAGCCGACAACATGGCAAGTCAAAGTCATTTAGTTCAATATTTCATAATGTAACACCCCGACTATAGCGGAAACACGAGATGCCACAGAACGACATGGTACAAAAGATTTAAGTAATAAACATCAACATAAAGTTTCAAACGCCATTCAAATTAAAAAGGTAACAAGTTCAAGTTGACGTTTAATAATCATTACATAACCAAATTCATAACCAAGAGATCAAATGTTTGCGTTACTAGTCCATCAGGCAACAATTAAACATATCATCCATGAGGCGGTCCAAAAGCTAACTTACTGCCCTAGACCTGAAAAGCATGAAGAAAAAGTGTCAACTACGAGAGTTGAGTGAGTTCATAGGATTATGCTAACAACACACATATATTTAATCCAATTCAAGAAAGAATAAGTCATAAATTTCCAAGAGTTCCATCATACTGTCCATACCCAAACCGTATGTTCAATCCACAATTTCCATCCATAATATAATATCAATACCTCTGAGTCAATGGTAAGACTACCATGACATAACTTGATGAGATTGTTCTTGAGCCACTACTAAGACCGGTTATGTCCCAATAATCAACATATAATGTCCCAAATGATAAGATAATGATAAGCACATGCTGTCAATCACGTGCATAAAGATAACCAAGGGTCGTGCCATGGAGACGCCCATAAATATATAGTAGTTAGAGCACCGCGAGGCCAGACTGGCGATGAAGGTGACCACAAAGGCAGACCAAACATCCCACTGTTACCTATAATAGTGGATGAGGGGACAAGTCCTAGTTGCGCAACCCTCTAACTACAGGCCTCAAATGAGTTAATAGTAGTGTACAGGGGACCACCATTTGACAGTACTCAAGCTCATCATATAACATATAACGCGTTGAACATACAATATAATTCCCATATCATTATCATTATTTCAATGAATCAATTCATAAGAGAAAGTCATTTTAATTAATCATGCTTTTCACCCCGAAAGTAAACACATAAAAGAGTTTGAAAGGGGGCTATGACTCACTTGATTAGAGAGTGAATAGGGGCTGATCAAACGTGAATCCCTCGCTTAGATTTGTTGCGCCTCAAGCAAGCCTAAACCATAACGTATATATTCACGGCGTAAGTTCGCGTGACATGAACTAGTGAGCTAGATCATGAGATGTATACTAGTAGACTTGCCCATCTTTGGTTGTTATTAGATTATGGAGTTTAAGTATATTACGATGCTCTCATTATATGGGTATAAGATATTTGGTGGTAGAAGTCGTTTTCTCATTATACGTTTTTGTACGTTTATTGGAATTTCGGTAGTTTGGCTTGGATTTATATGATTTCCATTGCACACTTTGCTTAGTAATAATATTTGAAATTAGTGGTCTTATAATATTAATATTTTATGTATATTTTCTGATTTGTAATTATATATTTTAATTTAATATTATTTAATTAATTATTTATTCATTTTATTGATTTATTAATTAAATAATTCCTTAAAAATACTTTTAAGTGTCATAATTGCCTTTGTAATTTATGGATAATTTCATTTGAATTATCTACTGATATATATACTCCTAAATTTATAATTTCATGATTTATACTTTTATTTGTGTATTTTCCATTTATTTTAATAATAATATTTAATTAATTGTTTTTACTTAATTATTTATCTTTAAATTATGTAACACATGTCTCTTGCCTTTTAGCTATTTTTATCCAGTAGGTTTTAGTTATTTTTATCAATGGTTAAGATGATTTAACTTCATTCTTGATTTACATAATTTATTTATTGATTTTTATGTCTTTTAATTATCATTTAAATTCAATAATTTATGGAAATTCTTAGAAATCATCACTAAACATTTTGGTCAAAAATCTCAGGCCTTTTAGGCAACTTTTATCCATACAAAATCATATCAATTCAACCTCTCTTGTGTCTTGCTCATTTTGAGGGTTTTATGATTAAAAATCGTTTACCGAAATAGTGATTTTAGCCTCATTTCTTAAGCAATTAAAGTGCTTCAAAATGGATTTTTATTCTTGTTTCATTATTTCCAGAAAGTTCATCATATTTTGGTGTCCAAAATCGTGAGAGTGGTGGTGGTGTGATATGTGCAATTTAGTGCTTTCGGTTAGTGATTATTTGACCCGAAAAGGTGGTTTTTGAGCTTGTTGTTGTCATGAACCAATAGATCTAAGTTTTATGCTTTTATTTCAACATTTTTCCAGTAGGTTTATCATATTTTCTTGGTCATAAGATTATGGTGCATGTGGGTGCTCAAAATGCATTTTTGCGTGTTTTCGGTTTGTGATTTCTAGCTTATTTTAACATGTTTTGATTCAAGCTTTATATCCTTGATATTTTATAAATTTTTCCAGAATATTAACACTAATATTAACATATTTTTCACTTATAACAAGTCCATATCCATCTCATAATCCAACAAAAGATCCAACTTTCTTAAATCTAGCATATATGCATTCAAATCAACACTTTTTACTATCAACTTTTATAGATCTAACTTTCGACAATATAAAAACATCTTTTATATGAAAAATCTCAGAATATACTCTTCAAAAATATACAAAAACATATAGATCTATCAACAAGAAAGTCACTTTAAAAGCTACTAATCTATAACCACACTTTTGGGTCTTAAACTTGTTGAATCCTTGGATCTTTCTTATTAGATTCGACATGCATGAGCATGGAAAGAAAGATCCTATCAACTTTGCCCTCATTAAGTGTATATTACAAAGAAAACAAGAAGAAAGTATGAGTTTTTGATAAACCTTTGAATATAAACAAAAACAAGATTAGATCTAGTAAAAAGGATGAAGATTATACCCTCTTGAACTTGGTTTTGGATGAAGAATTTGGGCAGATTTTCGTGGCCTTCAAACCCCTATAATACCTTGAATCTAAGCCTAGAACAACCCTTGAATGTACCTTGAATTAGCCCTTAACAATCTAGCTTAAACCCTTATTATTATTGTATGTTTATATGGATTGATGTTTGCCTTTTCTTTCTCTCTTTTTGGCCGTGGGTATCAAGAAGAAAGGAGGGAGAAGAGAGAGTTTGTCTTGAGAGAATAAGAGTGTGTGTGAAGAATGTGAAGAGTGTGTTGGAGTGGGGAGTTCCAAGAGAGAAATAAGTGTATGTGATTTGAATTTGGGTGTGTGTGGTGTGAAGGGGGGGGCCGGCCTCATTAGGGCATGGGGAGGGTTTGTTTGTATTTTTTTTTTTATAAAAATTGTGGATATAAGGTGTATATATTTGTTAGGTGTATGTATATGTATTTGTGTATGTATTATAAGGTAAATTGTATTAGTTTGTAGTATAAGTTAATGTTTATTCTAGCATGTGTATATATATGTATATATGTCATGTATAGGTGTGGGTGTATGTACATATTTTTGTATTTTTAATTTGTTACATGAGCCTTTGATTATAAACTTGTATTTATTTTAAGCATATATGTATATATATATATATACTTATTATGATTTAAACGCTTTTATGCGCATACGAACTTATAACATATTTTGAAATAGAGATTTTATTTTTGTGACCGAATTTACTTTAATTAGCTAAATGATTAAGTTGTTGGACCTTCGTAAGGATTTTTGATGGTTATCTCAACTTGTGAGACTTACATTATTATTTAGCTAATTTGATTGACCATCAATAAAATTTTGTTCGATGGTACTTTATGATTACATTTAGAATTGAACAATAGCTTTAGATTGCTAATTTTAGGGCATTATCTACTAGCTTCTAGTATAACTATGGCTTGCGAGATCATAGGCAACATAGCTAGTTCATATATAATATTTAAAAAGTAGGGTTGTTACACATAAGACATGTATACACGTTTTCAGGCAGTCGTCAACATGGCAAGACATAAGACAAATGATTTAATTTACCAAATCTCATGGCATAGACAAAGACAAATCATTTATAAAGTAGTCGTGTATACAGTACATGCTTTTCAGGCCCAAAGTGAAATGAAAAAGGGCGCCATAAACTCACCTTAGCGATCAATGAGCTAAAAGTATGAGTAGTCCGAGAAAATGAGCAGTCTAGTCTCCACGTCTATCCAAAACCTAGGATATGAGTACCAATGGTGAGGATCAAATCTCACGACGACAAGTATCCTACGTACAACTACTTAGCTATCAACCTTAGAATGCCACGACCAAGAATGTGATTTAAACGTCCATTTTATTTGACTTGAATTTCTAATGTCATTGACATTGTCATTATAAGGTAGTCTAAAGTACCAATTCGTATAAACGAAGTTCAAGATTTAAGTCGTCAAAAATCTGAAAATGTCAAACAGACAAAAATATCGCGGCGCGAGGACCAAGGGTCGCGGCGCGATTGACAAATTACACTACTTCGCGTCGCGAATCCTGAAGGATCGCGGCGCGATGACCATTTTGTACTACTTCGCGGCGCGATCTGGAGGGATCGCGGCGCGATTCTGCACCTGAACGAGTAAAACAACAGTTTTTGACCATTTTCCGCAAACCAAATCATTTTCTACTTCAACCTTTTCATTACAAAGACTATATACATGTTCAAAGAACCTGGTGACAACCCATTTTGCTAACCATTTCACAATTCCAACATTTTGATTTCAAAGACCTAATTTCTAAATCAAAACTTCATTCAATCAACAAAACCAAAACTCATTTCCTTTCCAAGACTATCTAATTCAATACTCAAAACTGAATTCAAACCTAAAAATGGAATTCAATTAAATCAAAAGTTTAGAGAAAAAGTTTACTTACCAAATCTTGTGTTCTTGAAATAATAAAGATGAAGATGGTGATGATGATGATGCCAAAACCTTAATTATTATTGAAATATGATTATTCCCTTTGAATCCCCTTTGATTTCCCCTTGCCAATTAATTTGAGAGTAGTCTTGTGTGTGTGTGTGTTTTGTGTGACCGAACCAAAGAAGAAGAAAAGGAGGGAGATGGGGGTGTTTGGTGGTTTACTCACGTCCACAAGAAAGGAGGACGGCCCATGTGGCCATTTTTAATATTTTTGGTACCCTTAATTTGGTACAATGCTTACGATTTAATACCGTATGACCAAAAGGTTATAATTTAACGTAAAGGTATTTTCCCTCGTGTTATTTAAATTAAGACAAGTCAATAAAGTTTCGTTAAAGTGAACTTTATAATATTAAGTCTAGACAGTCTATTTATTTTTGTACAAGACATAACCTTTAAATATTCATTTAAAGTTATTTTAAAGACTCGGCATTCGTCTAGATAGCTAATAGTCTACATCAAGATACGTCTAATTTGACTAAGTCAAATGTAATAACCGAATTTTTATAATCAGATAATAAGTGAATAAATAAATGAATTAATAAAATAATAATGTGAATCCTTTCAATATGTGTAAGTAATTTATTTTTATTTATTTTTGGATAAATTAAAAGATAACTACGGTCCATATAAATTTAAAGATCTTCCAAACCTTTAGACAAAATTTTCATTTGGTTGACATATCTTGGTTGTGAAGAAACAATAGTTGTTCATATCTCTAACATTAAATCTCAATATTAATCTCTTAAATCCTACTCTTGTGTCCGTTTTTGTGGAGAGTAAACAAAACGGTTCGTATAATCGGCTTGATTATAATCTTCTTAATATAAATAAGTAAATCCTCTGCAATCTATTTTATGGGCTAGATTTGTTTTTAAAACACAACATTATTGACATTCCTTTTTATTCATCCATCAAACTCAACCCCAAGATATATAAATAACACATCAGCCAATTAGCCTTCGTCATATCTTCACCATTCACAACAAAACTAAATCATCCGTACATCTCATTCGTTTGTCAACCACAAATTTGTAATATATTAATTAGAGAGTGAGAAACAAGAATCTATGATAAATTGGTGCGTAATTAGACCAGGGAGTTCGTAGCTACATCGGCTTCGGGTTAAGCTATTCGCTACGGGGATTATCCTAGAGTTGTTTCTTGTTCGTTTGGAGATTGATTCGAGTTCGTCTTGCTTTTGTTATGCGGCCAGTCGTTCATCCGCGGAGGTATATCTCGAGCCATGCCGTTCGTCAATATTCTGTTTTGTCGTATCCTTAATAATCATATACAAGATTTTAATAATAATGATTATCTACGAGTCTTTAAATAGCTAGTTAACTAATGAACGAAATCTTTATGTGATAACATGAAACCGAACTTTTCGAATTGGAGTATAAGCACGATGTCGTATAAATGGAATTGTTGGAACCACGTTAGTGTGACCGTCACTGATCATCTATCCTTCCTGATATGATAATTGACGATAACTGAAATCCCTATGTCTAGTAAATATTCGATGGACGTATTTACTCTTAAAGACGTATTATAGGGTTTCCCATTAGGTGATTGGAACTAAGAGGACTAATGAGGCACGAATTAAACACCAGAGGGACTAAATGTGAAAATACTCTCCTTATATATATAGAGAGTAATTAACCTAATTTAAGGTTAATCAACACACAAAATTGGCAGCCTCCCAAAACTCAAAATTCGTTCTTCATCCTCTGATGAATTCCTTAATCATGAATTCATCAATCCATCCTAAATCAATCATCTTGTTATGGGAACCCGAAATCAATAGCAATCATGCTTTATGCTGTTACAGGTTCCACAGGACGATCTGGATTTCCCGGTACGTGTTTATTACGAATTGAATCATGTTATATTCCAACATGTGGTATCAGAGCCTGGTTACGAATTTATCCCTTGATTTGATTCGTTTTCGTACCCTAATTCGCGAACTAAAAAAAATGCAGAAGCTTAAGTTCGTATGCTTCTTACGAACTTAAAGTTCGTTTGAACTCTAAATTCGTTTGAACTCTAAGTTCGTTTGAACTCTAAATTCGTTTGAACTCTAAGTTCGTAAGGAATTTCTAAGTTCGTAAGGCTTAACTGTGTACGAAACTTCTGCTCATCTTCGCTACTTACTTCCTCACGAACTTACCTTATTTTCGTAAGCTATCTTCGTTGCTTATGTTCGTAAGCTATCTTCGTTGCTTATGTTCGTAAGCTATCTTCGTTGCCTATTTTCGTAAGCTATCTTCGTTGCTTATGTTCGTAAGCTATCTTCGTAAGTTACTTACGAAGATAGTTAACTACTTACGAAGTTACTTTTATTACGAAGTTAATTACTACTTACGAAGTTAATTACTACTTACGAAGTTAATTACTACTTACGAAGTTAATTACTACTTACGAAGTTAATCCTTATTACGAACTTAACTATCTTCGTACCGTGCTTATTTTTCATGGATTACTGATTAACTTAGTTGATTATCAAGTTCGTGCTTATGTTTTACCTTAAAGTTTAAATGGAAAAAATGACCCTTATTTTCGGAAAATAATTTTTTCTGAGGCGTTTTTACCACAGCTCGACCCCAGCCAGGGGCTCTGCCCCTTGGACCCCGCCAGGGGCTGCCGCCCCTTGGACCCCCGCCAGGGGCTGCCGCCCCTTGGACCCCGCTTTCCAGGGGCGCTGCCCCCGGACCCCCGTAATGTGTGGGGGCTTCGCACTAATGTACATGGTTTCATCATTTGCGCCCAAAGGTCAAATGTGATTCTCATGTTGCGCTCTTTTCTCTTTTTGCATAATTAACACTTAGTATATTAATTCTGCCCAAAGGTGATTTAATATGTTTTGTGTAGCAAAGGGATTCTTTTCATGCCTAAAATACACGATTCTTAATTTTGTGCCCAAAGGTCAAAAGATAAGCGTTGTATTGCATGACCTAATGCTCATGTTTGCTTAGATCTTAGTTACTTCTGCCCAAAGGTGATGTAACATCTAAGTAGAGCCTTACTTTAGCTTATTGTTTTGGTGTTTACAATAGGCTTACTTATCACTAGCTTCATTAATATAATGGTCTTAGTCTCATTACCTTTTGAAATCTAATTATGTTGCTATAAGGAACATTATTATTAGCCCTTAGTTAGTTTTAGGCATTACTTTAGTTCCCTTACTTTTATAGACATTACTTAGTTTGCCTTATATAGCTAATCATGTCACTATAATTTCATTACTATTAAGCCTACTTATTTTAGGCATTACTATTATAATCTTCTATTGCTTGTATCATAAATTAATATCCTCCTTATTTCCACTGAAGTACCTAACTTAGGCATTGAGCCACTTACTGATGCAAACTTTGCTTTATGAAAGGATTAATTACCTCTAATTCTGTAGATGATAGACCTTGACTATGTCATTCACCATAATGAACCCACTGCTTTACTGCTAACTCTTCCGCAGCTCAGAAAGCGAAATTTTAATAAAGTGGGATAGGGCGAATCACTTGTCAATAATGATGGTCATAAACTTCATCAATCATAGTTTCCGAGGGAATGTATAAGGCGTTTGCAAGTAGCTTAAATACAAAGGAAACAGCAGTGCTTGTGAACACATAATGTAAATGACTGACATGACTCATAAGCTTAAGAGTCCAAAAAAATGGAAGTCTATGACAATTTTCTTTTGCATTTTAATGACCTCATTGCTTGCTCATTTCGACTCCTTCAAAATTAATTTTAGCGCTATGAAGGATAAATGGTTGATGAGTGAACTAATAGCAATGTGTGTGCAAGAAAATGGTCGCCTTAAGTTGGGCCAACCTTAAGTTGTTCATCTTAGTACCACTGCTAATTCCATTAAGAGGAAAGATAAAAAACAGTAATAAAAACTGCAAATAAAGTTCAAAGGCTAATCATGGTGCTACTACCTCTAGCATTAAGTCCTTGACAAGCAATCCTAACTGCAAATTATGATTGCCCTAAAATCAAGGAGTAGCTAGCTAAGAAAGGTAACTTAATTTTTGTAATATTTGATTCTTTTATGTTTGATGTACTTATCAATACATGTGTGAGTGATTCTAGTTTTATACAAGGATTCCATGCAATCTAGAAACTATCAAATGACCAGAGAAAGCCTAGAGTTGAAAGGGTTGATCTCTTATATGTCGAAACCATGGAGACTTATGATTTACATATAAACAATAGAAAGTGTATTAGACTAGTAGATACCTTATGTGTATCGAGAATTTCTCGAAACCTTGTATCTGTTTTTTTTTTAGTCTAAGACCTTGAAGGTTATGTAATAATTCATGGTTATGACGAGATTGCCATTACTCATAATAATGCATTACGTGGTCCTAGTTTCTTGAATGGAATGTTGTATAAGTTAGAACTAGATCATAATTTCTCACAGTCTTTGTTGTCTCCTGATATTGATGACATAACTAAAACAAAGACAAAATCACCTAAATAATTAGAGAATTCCTCCATAATGTGGCATAAATATCTTAGCCACATATCACGAGTTCGCGTGATACGACTCATAAAGGATGAAATATTACATTCTCTTGACTTTAGTGATTTTGAAACATGTATTTACTGCCTCTAAGGTGAGATGGCTAAAGGGAATAAGAAAGGAGCTACTAAAAGTTCCAACTTGTTGGAAATAATTCACTCTGACGTTAAGTGGCCCCTATCCCGCATTCATTTCAGGACATGCATCATTTATTACATTCATTAACGATTATTCACGTTATATGCACCTAAATCTGATCTGAACCCTTAGAGACTTTTATTGATCTTAAACCTTTGGTTTAAAACAAACTTGATCGTAAAAATAAAAGTTGTGAGATCAGATAAAGAAGGTAAGTATTATGGTAGACATACTGATATTGGTGAAACTCATGGTCTTTTTCCATAACTTTTGAAAGGAACAAGACATAAGTAACCAATACACCATATCAGGTTCTCCTCAACAAAATGTTATGTTGCTAAAAGGAGAAATAGAACCTTAATGAACATGGTGAAGAGTATGTCTTTTCAACACTAACTTACCAACTTTCCTTTGGACTAAGGCCTTAAAACAGCTTTTCATATACTCAATAAAAAGTTCCATTAGAATCTGTCCCTAAGAGTCCTGGACAGAAAGGAATCTGAGTCTAAAATATATGAAAGTATTAGGCTGTCATGCCGAAGCATAAGTCTGTAACCCTAACTTAAAGAAACTGGATCCTAAATCCCTTACATGTTTCTTTATCGGTTATTAGTTTTACTGTCTTTTCTACACTACTAGCATTATTGACACGCATCATGCCACGTTTCTCAAAGACTAAGAGATCAGTGGGAGCACGACAAATCATAACTTAAGATTTGCTATAAGTACAAGAAGCGGGGGAACCACTCGTCGGTTATTATTACTCCTCCGATAACTCCTCTTGTACTCAACGCTGCTCCTAAACTCACTGATCCACCTTCTCCAAATCATAAAGCATCTTATTAAATAATGCTAAAGCAAAGCATCTTACTATTAATGCTATTAATGCTAAAGCATCTTCCTTACTCAACCTGAAAATCAACTCAGGATCATCTAGGTCACGCAAGGCCATAACTTTTGATGATTTCATAACTTATTTAACTGAAGTTGAGGACATTGGAAAGCTTACTGATCCTACCTCTTATTAAGAAGCCATTATTAGCGATCAGGCCACATAGTGGAATGAAGCTGTAATTTGAAAGCTCAATTCCATATAGCATAATGACGTTTGGGACTTGGTTGAATTTCTTGAAGAATCCAAACCTATAAGTTGTAAATGGATCTTCAAAACCAAATTAGACCCGAAAGGAAACGTCAAACGCTATAAGGCCATAACTAGTTGCGAAAGGGTTTTACTCAAAAGGAAGGAATCGATTATCAAGAGACTTTATCTCCTGTCTCATAAAGATTCCTTAAGGATTGTCATGACATTAGTAGCTCATTATGATTTAGAGTTACATCAGATGGATGTCAAAACCACTTTCCTGAATGGAAACTTGCAATAAGACGTATACATGTGAACCTATAATTCCAGAAGGTAAATGGCACATGGTCTGCAAGTTGAATAAGTCCATATACGGGTTGAAGCAAGCATCACTTAAAATGGTACCTTAAGTTTAATAAAGTCATAAAAGGACAAGACTTCCTAAAGAATCAAGTGGATCTTTGCACCTATCTCAAGATCAGTGGGAGTAAATTTACAATCCTTGTTTTGCACATGGATGATATTCTTGCAAGTAACAACTTGGATATGTTGCATGAGTCGAAGCGTTTACTTTTTCGCAGAATGTCGACATAAAAGATCTCCATGATGCCTCTTATGTTATAGGTATCGAAATACATCGAGATAGGCGTAATGATGTTCTGGTTCTTTCTCAAAAGACTTATATTGAACACATCTTAGAACGCCATAACATGCAGCACTACACACCCACTATAACTCTAGTAGTAAAAGGAGACGTATGTGATTGTTTCCAAAGTCCAATCATTGAGATAAAATAGGAGCAAATGAGGATGATACCTTACTTATAAGTAGTTGGGAGCATTATGTACGCTCAGGTCTGTACTCATCTAGATATCGATTATATCGCCGGTATGCTTGAGAGTTACTTATCTAATCCCGAATTAGCACACTGGAAAGCGGCTAAAAGGTTTTACGATATCTGCTAAGGACCAAAGACTACACATTAACTTATAGAAGAGGTGACAACTTAGAAGTAGTAGGATGTTTTAATTCCAATAAGAAATCTACTTCCGAATGTATATATTTATGGTTAGTTGGCAAACCTATCTTTTGACGGAGTCATAAGTAGAAACTGACTGCAACGTCTACCATGATGTCTGAACGTTCATAATTTCATGTCATGGGATGTTGTTAAAGAACTTAGTCAGTGGACTCGAAAATCGTCAACTTTATTTATAGACCATTGAAGCTTTACTGTGATAACTCAGCTACCGTAACTTGCTTGAACAGTAACAGTTCAACTGGCGCTGAGATGTATCTTGATACAAAGTTTCTGTTTGTATGTAAACAGATTGAGGAAAATGTTCTTTGTATTGAGTACATAAGTACACATAAGATGCTACTGGATCCAATGACCGAAGGTCTTCCTCCTAAAAAATCTTCGTAGGATACGTATCGAAGATGAGGCTTACTAAAGGACCTATTATGATAGCATGTTGTACTTGTTGGTCATTATTATTATTATGTTAATGAAAATTTTTCCTCCTTATTCAGATTTTGTTTGTCTATTAGTTACACTTCGAGCTCATAACAGTGTAAAGACATTATGCAACAAAATTTGTCTCAGTCAATTGATCATTGCTTATTAGTTTTAAATTTGAGTCATAGTTTGACTAGTGGGGTCCTGAGTTGATGTTCTTCTCTACGACTGTACTTATTGGCTATGATTTCGGTTTAAAACGAAATGAGTATTATCCCGGCCGGACTTATTAAATACTCATAGATAAATGATCGCTCGGTCAAGTGGGAGAATGTTGGAACCACGTTAGTGTGACCGTCACTGATCATCTATCCTTCCTGATATGATAATTGACGATAACTGAAATCCCTATGTCTAGTAAATATTCGATGGACGTATTTACTCTTAAAGACGTATTATAGGGTTTCCCATTAGGTGATTGGAACTAAGAGGACTAATGAGGCACGAATTAAACACCAGAGGGACTAAATGTGAAAATACTCTCCTTATATATATAGAGAGTAATTAACCTAATTTAAGGTTAATCAACACACAAAATTGGCAGCCTCCCAAAACTCAAAATTCGTTCTTCATCCTCTGATGAATTCCTTAATCATGAATTCATCAATCCATCCTAAATCAATCATCTTGTTATGGGAACCCGAAATCAATAGCAATCATGCTTTATGCTGTTACAGGTTCCACAGGACGATCTGGATTTCCCGGTACGTGTTTATTACGAATTGAATCATGTTATATTCCAACATAATTTTGATAATTGGCCGAGAGTTTAATCACGTTACGACTATACTAATGTGTAGTCATATAAAACAAAAAGGAGTCGAGTTTTCGAAATGGATTTAATGGCGTTATGGCATAACGAAGAAGGAGATATCATGCTATAATGGTATTTTAATATGGCAATTTAATCTCAAATTAAAGTTATTCTATTATAATTAAAATTAGTCAAGTGATTCCATATGGTTTTGTTGTCACCTGTCAGTATTGTTTTTCAATATATATATAATGTTAAACAAGTTCTGTAGACTTATTTTAAAATACAAAAGCTACGCTTCTTTATATATATATATACGACAGACATACATATTATTTTGTAAGAGTGATACAAGATGTTGTATCAAATTATGGGTTGGGAGTTTTAATCTGCCATGATAAGTGACTAGAATAAAACTTATTAACACAGAGTGTCAAAATACTTTATAACGTTTCTCAAGTATTTTAATAAAAGAAATAATATTGAAAATCTAAAATCTTAGTTAAATTATTTTAATGTAGACTTTGTTTGAGAATCTTGGTGGAGTATCTCAGCTTGTGAAGATTTAGACGCTTATTAAGGTACGGATATTCTAGTTACTACTAGGATCTTTTCGGTACAATCTTTTCTCTCAAAACTTTATTTGTTATATATATAATAGTACGGATATTCTAGATCGTGTTAGGATCTTTTCGGTAAAATCTTTCCTCTCAAAACTTTCTTTGATTAAATGTGTAATTTTTATGAAAATCACGTGTTATTTGAAAAGTTATTTGTTTGTTATCCTTGTATAAATATTGTGATATCCCTGATTTTGATGTACTAACGAGGTTGCATTCATGATTATTGATTGGGGAATCATAATATTTTGTTATCTATAGCTGTGTCAAAACCATCTCTTAAAACCCAATTCGAAAACAGTCCTGATAAAGATGGATGTGGTATGTTACATTTGATGCGATGATTTGTACACTATATGTCCCTTGAATATTCGTTGGCCGAAGATAATACAGTCGCATATTATGAATCATATTAATTGGCCCCGAAAGATTAATACAGTCGCATTTTGTGATTCATGATATGTCCATCGAATATTCCTTGACCCGATAATTTAATACAGTCGCATATTATGAGTCATGATGATTCCATTAAGATTTTGTATGAATTGGGTGGACAGAGATGTGGTTTTAAGTCATATTTAAAATGTCTCAAATATATATATATATTATTTATTTGATCGAAAACTAATTTTGTCATTTGGAAACATATTCGATATATTTAAGCGTATAAGTCGGTCAAAACGGTTTCTTAAGATATGCATATAAGAGTAACCTATCCATGGAGGTCCCATGGGCGCGTTATTGTGACACCGATGATGTGGCACCGGCCGTAGCGGTGTATTTGATTTGATCTACGGCGTCTCCTTTTGATGACCACCGAGTGGTTATGTGCACTTTGATATTATATTTTGATAGGAGGCGTATGGATCGGTCCTAGGCATTTTGATAAGTTTGACGGTGGGCGCTTATCGTAGTGTCATACGAGGCGTTTCGCACCAAAAATGAATGATTAGTGGAGTAGCTACCCTATGATTTCATTCGGCCCTTTTGATAAGTTATTTGTTTTGACTCTTATGTGCATCATTTTATGAAGCTTGGTTTTATAGTATACTTTGATCTATTGATGTATAAGATATTTGTGAAACTATACGTATGTGTACTTTGATTTGAAATAAGTTTGTTAAGGTAATAAGTTTGTGTTTTTCTTAAATATACGTCTCTGCATTTCATATTATATTTCTGCTTTTGTCATATTCGTTCACTGGGCTTTTTGCTCAGCCGTATTCCTTTTTCTTTCTTATACGGCAGGTGATCAAGCGGGCTTTGGGAACGAGAGAAGAGAGTAGATAGAAGTGGACTTAGCACCCTTTGCTTTAGAGTTTTATTTCAAGCTTTAGAAGTATTATTTTGATTTGTCAGGTTGACTTTAGTTTGATTTTGAATAAGATTAACGCCCTTTTGCCTTTTTAGTCCCTTTGATATCATTTTGTATTGTTTAGAAAATTAGGGGAGTTACATCAAAAGTCCAAAAGTCTAATAATTTCCACGTCTAATGACTGTCTAATTGAGATTAAGACTAACCCGATGTTAATTAATTACGAGTTGTCACATTGGCCAAGCTGATGTTCCTTCATCTAATCCACCGGCCGTAGAGGAAGTGGCTGGTATCCAGGAATAACCGACTAGAGGAGTAGGAGTCGGCATTCAGGTCAGACCAACTACTGAGGAAGAAGTTGGGAGTGAACTCTTGGACGACGTTGTTGCGTACTTCAATTTTGATGAGTATGGGAGCATGTTTGAAGATCCGTCAGACTCTTCAGCTCAAGACAAGTGTGCTTACTTTAATGCATTACTTGATCTACTTGATCCAAAAGCTAAGGGATCAAATGAGCTATCTCTACAAACAACCACTGCAAAGGGCAAGGTTGGGGTAGACAATCAATCAGAGTTAGACTCAAATCGGGAGTCGGGTACTGCTGAGGTGATTGAAAAGAAGAGCAGGAGTCCAATGGGGGCAATGTAAAGTCCTTCACACGATGGTTTAACCCACGAGTGTAAAATAACAAGTCAAGTATGAACTAGATTGGACTTTAAATACAAATGCAAGAGTATAAGTAAAGTAATAAAGACTTAAAGCAATATTTAAACAAATAAATAAATGGTGGAACACAAATGTAATTTTCAAGTGTATTTTATTTATTGATTGTTATTAATGAAAATGAGCTTAATTGAGGTTTAATGGTGGAAATATGGATAGTGTGTGAAAAGTGTGTTTGTGTGTGAAAGAGAGGTTGAAGATGAGTTTAGAGAGAGAAAGTATAAGTTTAGAGAGAAGTAACTATGGTAATTATGTCAAAGGCTTATTACAAATTACATGAGGAAGGAGTATTTATACTCTAATCACAATTATAACTAATACTCCTTCCACTATTGAATATTTACAATTTAACACCATATTTATATTTCTAACAATCTCCCCTTGGTGTTGAATTGTAAATGTTGCATCGTCTTCGGTCTTTAAATAAACATGATGAGCCCATTTGTTGAAAATCTTCAATGTTGATTGGACTTTGAAGCTTTCTCATTGTCTTCAACGTCTTGTATCAACCTTGACTTTGAATCTTCTCAACAAACATATATTCTTGACGATGACTTTCTAAAACTTGATCTTCTCTTGCAACTTTGAATACTTTGGAAGCATCTTTGAAATCTTTATAGCTTTTGAGCTTTCACAACTTGAACTCTTGAATGTTGATTTCAACTTGATGTTGCTGGGAGAAGTAACTTGAGCTTTTTAGTAGCATGCGGAAGCTTGGTTTTGACTTTGAATTCCTTGAATTCTTTTGGTATTGCGGAAGCTTGATTTAACTTTGAATTCTTTTGGCTTTGCGGAAGCTTGGTTTTGACTTTGAATTCTTTTGGCTTTGCGGAAGCTTGGTTTTGGAATGCGGAAATTTGATTTGACTTTAAAACTTCAATTCTTGATCGAACTTGTCTTTGAATCAACAATTATCTTGGAGCACTCAATTCTTTGATCAACTTATTCTTGTTCCCCCTCAAACAAACATTTCTTTCTTGGAGCATATTATTCAATAACAAATCTTTAATCTCTTGCTCCCCCTCGAACAAACAATCATTTCGGAGCATATTTAACGAATCATGAGTTTACTCTTGCTCCCCCTCAAATGAACAATCTCTTCAAATAAAGAACAAACTTAACTATCCAACTTAATTTTCTTTGTAGCATCAACAAACGACAATCTCTATTCAATCTCAAACTTTTCATCTCTTCTCAAACATTATTCAATCTCAAACTCTTGTAATCATCAAACAATGGTCAATTATTCAATAAATCTTTCAATTATCGACCATGTACATCATCTTGAATATACTCGATCTTGAATCAATCCTTTAACTTTCTCAAAACAATCTTTCAACTTATCACGATAATTATTTACTCTCTTCACCTAAACTAACGATCCTTTGAACAACCAAACACTATGAATTATCCTCAATCAATATCTATCAATCAAATTCTACCTAAAACCTTGAACTCTATCTATCAATCATTTAATCATTTCTCCCCCTTTTGATGAATATGTGAAACGTGTTCATCATACAATAATGATTGATAGCATAAAAGGTAGATCACAACAAACAATATTCAACCAAATTAACCCAACCCAATTCCCAATGAACCTATTGGTGAACTAGAATGTAAGGTTGCGTTGTTGGAAAAAAAAATTTATATGGTGTTTGTGTTCTTTGTGTTTGTGTGAAGAGAAATGAAAACCGGATAAAAATGATCCGTTAACACAACCAAAAATCAAAAGGATTAATGGTGTGGCCTAAAAATACGATTACTATATTTAGGACTTCCCATTATCATCGAGAAATGCACAAAGCTTATCTCTAAATGGTTCGGTCTATGGCTTTTCAACCGATAGATTGCTTTAAAGAATGTAATTCATGGTCAGTGTCACAAAGGCGTTCGATAACCATGTCTTACTATCCTCAAAGACTTTTGGGAAATAAATTCGAGGTCACATAGACTTCTCGTTTACTCAACAAATTCATAAAATGAAATTGTGAGACCTACGTTCAACGTTGGAAAAGATGTTAGCATTGGTAGGATTTCCATTCGATCATCGTGGAATATCAAAAATATGATATCACTACGAATGTTCCGACAATATCACAAAGATATGCGATGTCACAAAGACATATATAGACTCTATGTGTCCTAGTCAAATGAAAGAATATTTCAAGTACGCTCTAGACTCAATAAGTGATCAAATGAAGTCGGGGACCGGAGCAGAGTGTCTCCCTTTTTCAATATCAACATTTTCCAAATGAAGAGTCGATAGAAATGTGAAAATCTCCGTGAGAATAAAACAAGCATTTGTTAAGAAATACTTGAGTGGTTAGGTAAAGATGTGCATTGCTTCACTGGGTCCATGAAGTCTCTTCAATATCGAGAAATCAACAAATGAAATCCGATAGAAACGTGTTGACCCGGCTTTTTGAGAATTTTGGGGAGGGCGATCATTTCTTTTAGCCCTTTCTCACATCATCTTTTTCACCTTAACCTCTCACTTTTCGACTACTCCCTCATGTCCTATTTGCACAAACATCATCACCACGCTCACAATCTAAAATTGAGAATAGAACTCCGGGGTTAGATCTCATCGGCGATGACAAGATCATGGAGTTTTTATGAGTGGCCTAAACTCTCATGTGCAAATCTAACACCGAACTTCTTGAAATTTGATCGAAAATGGTTTGAAAATCTTCCAAAGTGTTTTAAAATGGAAAATGAGTTTAAACACTTGGAAGTTTTGGTTTTATAAACAAACTCCCCCTAAATATATGTATGAAATAAACAAAGTTTTTGCATATAAAGGGTGAGTAAAAGTTTTAAAAGTTGCTCACAAACATTAAAAATGAGACAACAAAGGCAGTACACAAAGGCGTTCGATGCCTTGCATCTCATCCTAATACTTTGTGAGAAACTAAAAGACAAAGTAAATAAAAATAATGAAAAGAGAAAATCTTTTTGGATTTTTAAAAATAAGAAAATGAAAATCTTTTTGGATTTTTCTAAAAAGAATGAAATTATAAACACGGTTTTAGAACGGGTTATACACTGATGTGTGCATAAGCCACTATTCATCAAATCACTTGGAAATCACTTTTGGAACCCATTTGAGATTGGGTCCAATGGTTTTTGAATTCTTGAAAGTCCAAATGTAAGTCTCATTGATTTGATGAATAGATGTTGCATTCCACGGAGAACTAAAACCCGGTGGATTAGTTGAAAGGAGTTTGCGTGGAAGCAACGGTGAAAAATCATTTGATTTCTTTGAAAAGCTTCTAATCTTGGTAGATTGAGTTGAAAAATGATTTTTCGAAGCAAAATCATTCACTTTTTGCACAACTGCTTTCACAGGTTTTGGTGCAAGATCAAAAAGTTCCGAAAATGAATATTTGAATGATTTTGACTCAACTGACTTATCTTTTGAAATCGGTTTCCATTTAGATTTAGTCAATTGAGATTTTGCTTGAGAAATGTGTGATGAATTATCCTCGAATGATAGAAAAGACACTAAAGTAGTTGTTCCATCAACATTTGGTTTCTTAGTGTACTTCTTACCCATTTGTAAGGAGTAATTGGTAAACTGAGAAACCTTTCTTTCAAAAGGTTTTGAAGATTTACCCGTGTAAACCTTCTTTGGAACATCAGGATCAGTCTGAATAGAAGTTTCAACAGTCTCAACCTTATCACAATCAGTCTGCACAGAAGAATTCACAAACATAGGACAATTAGTTTGAGTACAAACATCAATCATGACTTTGGGAAGGTCAGACTTCACAGATTTGGTTTGTGTTTGCAATTCAATCTCAAGGTTGAAAATTTCCTTTGTCAAAGTTGTTTCTTTTGACTGAAATTGCAAACACTTGTCTTCAAGACACTTGATTTTAGCACAAAAAATGGATCTTTCTTTTTCAAGTGTGGTCTTAAAAATGGTGGACTTGTTTCGCAACTCATGGTTTAGCTTAGAAATCTGTTGTTGCCAAACAAGTTCGTTTGATTGATTGTCCAAAACAATTTTATTGAGCTTTTTGGAAGAATTTTCCAACTCATTTGTAACTTTGAAAATCTTTGATTGCAAATGATCATTTTCTTTTTGAATACTTTCCTTGTTGGAAAAAATGAGATCATTCGCATATTTGAGTGCTTTATTATCAGATTTGAGTTGGTCAACTTCAGATTGAAGACTCTCAAGTTCCTTTCGAAGATCTTTGTTTTTCTCAAAATATTCCGTAAACTTTTGTAGCATTTGAATAACACAAGCATGACCTCGAAAACATGAACACTCTCGACTTTCATGAAGATGATACGACTCTGTGCTTGGTTTATACTTGAACGTGATAGGCATTTTGAATTTAATCTTGATGACAACCCAATAAAAGAAAATTCAGTCCAATTAAAAATATTTAAGCCCACAAAACAATTTTATTGAGCTTTTTGGAAGAATTTTCCAACTCATTTGTAACTTTGAAAATCTTTGATTGCAAATGATCATTTTCTTTTTGAATACTTTCCTTGTTGGAAAAAATGAGATCATTTCGCATATTTGAGTGCTTTATTATCAGATTTGAGTTGGTCAACTTCAGATTGAAGACTCTCAAGTTCCTTTCGAAGATCTTTGTTTTTCTCAAAATATTCCGTAAACTTTTGTAGCATTTGAATAACACAAGCATGACCTCGAAAACATGAACACTCTCGACTTTCATGAAGATGATACGACTCTGTGCTTGGTTTATACTTGAACGTGATAGGCATTTTGAATTTAATCTTGATGACAACCCAATAAAAGAAAATTCAGTCCAATTAAAAATATTTAAGCCCACAAAACAATTTAGTCCAAAAAAAATTAAACACTTGGGCCCAACAGAATAAAAAAAACTTTAAAAAAATATTGATTTTTCTATTTGTACTGGATGCAGAGCAAAAATCTCTGCAAATAGAACAAGTAGAAATTTTGAAAATTTTGATTTTCTGCCCACGTGAAGAATATCGGTGAAAAATGGTATTGAAATAATTTTCTTAAAAAATTTTGATTTGGAAATTTTAAAAACAACTAAGTGCCGAGCTTATTCCTCTGCAAATGGTGTAAGTGACCAAGTCGCAACCCAAGTACTCTGAACAACAATCAATTTCAACTGAATGCCGAGCTTAGACCTCTGCAAACAGCACAACTAAGAAAGTCACTTGGTCGAAGAATTCAATTTAACTATTTGCCGAGCAAAAATCTCTGCAAATAGCACAAATAGAACTTGTACTTGGTGGCACCAAACAAAAAAACGTGTGCCGAGCTTATTCCTCTGCAAATGGTGTAAGTGACCAAGTCGCAACCCAAGTACTCTGAACAACAATCAATTTCAACTGAATGCCGAGCTTAGACCTCTGCAAACAGAACAAGTAGCACCAGTCTTGATAAAAAATTCTCAAATCAACTATTTGCCGAGCAATGAGCTCTGCAAATAGAACAAGTAGGAATTTTTGAAAATTTTAATTTTCTTGAAATAACTATTTGCCGAGCAAAAAGCTCTGCAAATAGAACAAGTAAGAATATTAAAAATTTTGAAAAATTTTGATTTTCCTACCCACGCGAAGAATATTGATGAAAAATGGTTTTGAGAAATTTTCTTGAAAAATTTTGATTTGAGAATCTTAAAAACAACTAAGTGCCGAGCTTAATCCTCTGCAAATGGCACAATTTAGAAAGTTACTTGGTCGAAGAATCTAATTCAACTATTTGCCGAGCAAAAGCTCTGCAAATAGCACAAGTAAGAATATTAAAAATTTTGAAAAATTTTATTTTCCTACCCACGCGAAGAATATCTCAAAAACAACTATTTGCCGAGCAAAAAGCTCTGCAAATAGCACAATTAGTCTCAACACTTAACCACAAATCCTTGAACCACCTATTCGCCGAGCAAAGAGCTCTGCAAATAGTACAAGTAAGAATAACACTTAACCAAATTTCTTGAAATAACTATTTGCCGAGCAAAAAGCTCTGCAAATAGAACAAGTGAAGATCCAGTACTTAGCCAAAATTTCTGAAACACGTATTTGCCGAGCAAAGCTCTGCAAATGAACCTTTCAGAAAAAACAACTCAAATTCTAAAATTAAGCACAAATTAAGCTTGTAATAAGCTTTTGGATCGCTCAGATATGCTGATTGTGCTCTGATACCAAATGTTATAATGAAAATGAGCTTAATTGAGGTTTAATGGAGGTTTTAGGTTAGTGTGTGAAAAGTGTGTTTGTGTGTGAAATGGAGGTTGAAGATGATCTAGAGAGAGAAAGTATAAGTTTAGAGAGATGTAAGTATGGATTAATGTGAAAAGCTTATTTACAAAGTTATTAAGGAAGGAGTATTTATACTCTAATCACAATTATAACTAATACTCCTTCCACTATTGAATATTTACAATTTGATATAAACAGAAATGAGCTTAATTGAGGTTTAATGGTGGAATTATGGATAGTGTGTGAAAAGTGTGTTTGTGTGTGAAATGGAGGTTGAAGATGATCTAGAGAGAGAAAGTATAAGTTTAGAGAGATGTAAGTATGGATTAATGTGAAAAGCTTATTTACAAAGTTATTAAGGAAGGAGTATTTATACTCTAATCACAATTATAACTAATACTCCTTCCACTATTGAATATTTACAATTTGATATAAACAGAAATGAGCTTAATTGAAGGTTTAATGGAGGTTTTAGGTTAGTGTGTGAAAAGTGTGTTTGTGTGTGAAATGGAGGTTGAAGATGATCTAGAGAGAGAAAGTATAAGTTTAGAGAGATGTAAGTATGGATTAATGTGAAAAGCTTATTTACAAAGTTATTAAGGAAGGAGTATTTATACTCTAATCACAATTATAACTAATACTCCTTCCACTATTGAATATTTACAATTTGATATAAACAGAAATGAGCTTAATTGAGGTTTAATGGTGGAATTATGGATAGTGTGTGAAAAGTGTGTTTGTGTGTGAAATGGAGGTTGAAGATGAGTTTAGAGAGAGAAAGTATAAGTTTAGAGAGAGAAAGTATAAGTTTAGAGAGAAGTAACTATGGTAATTATGTCAAAGGCTTATTACAAATTACATGAGGAAGGAGTATTTATACTCTAATCACAATTATAACTAATACTCCTTCCACTATTGAATATTTACAATTTATATAAACAGAAATGAGCTTAATTGAAGGTTTAATGGAGGTTTTAGGTTAGTGTGTGAAAAGTGTGTTTGTGTGTGAAATGGAGGTTGAAGATGATCTAGAGAGAGAAAGTATAAGTTTAGAGAGATGTAAGTATGGATTAATGTGAAAAGCTTATTAACAAAGTTATTAAGGAAGGAGTATTTATACTTATGATCTAATTATAACTAATACTCCTTCCACTATTGAATATTTACAATTTAACACCATATTTATATTTCTAACAATCTCCCCCTTGGTGTTGAATTGTAAATGTTGCATCGTCTTCGGTCTTTAAATAACATGATGAGCCCATTTGTTGAAAATCTTCAATGTTGATTGGACTTTGAAGCTTTCTCATTGTCTTCAACGTCTTATATCAACCTTGACTTTGAATCTTCTCAACAAACAAATATTCTTGACGATGACTTTCTACAACTTGATCTTCTCTTGCAACTTTGAATACTTTGGAAGCATCTTTGAAATATTTGTAGCTTTTGAGCTTTCACAACTTAAACTTTTGAGTGTTGATTTCAACTTGATGTTGCTTGGAGAAGTAACTTGAACTTTGAGTAGCATGCGGAAGCTTGGTTTTGACTTTGAATTCTTTGAATTCTTTTGGAGTGCGGAAGCTTGGTTTTCTTTAAATTCTCTTGGCAATGCGGAAGCTTGGTTTTGGAATGTGGGAAATTGATTTGACTTTAAACTTCAAATCTTGGTCTAACTTGTCTCTGAATCAATAAACATCTTGGAGCACTTGATTCTTTGATCAATTAACATTTGCTCCCCCTCAATCAAACAACTATTTCGGAGCAAATTATTCAATAACAAATCTTTAATCTCTTGCTCCCCCTCGAACAAACAATCATTTCGGAGCATATTTAACGACTCATGAGTTTACTCTTGCTCCCCCTCAAATGAACAATCTTTGGATCTTAACAATCCAAGTATCTATCAAAAGAACAATCTTCATTCAATCTCAAACTTTTCTAATCATCAAACAAATGGTCAATTATTCAATAAATCTTTCAAACATCGACCATGTACATCATCTTGAATATACTCGATCTCGAATCAATCCTTTAACTTTCTCAAAACAATCTTAGAATCCTTTAACTTTCTCAAAACAATCTTAGAACTTTCAACTTATCACGATAATTATTCACTCCCTTCACCTAAACTAACGATCCTTTGAACATCCAAACACAACAATCATCCTCGAACAAATTCTACCAATCAAATTCTACCTATATCCTTGAACTCTATCTATCAATCATATAATCATTTCTCCCCCTTATGATGAAAATGTGAAACGGTTTCATCATACAATACTGATTGATAGCATAAACGGTAGATCACAACAAACAATATTCAACCAAATTAACCCAACCCAATTCCCAATTCCCAATGAACCTATTGGTGAACTAGAATGTAAGGTTGCGTTGTTGGAAAAACAATTTTTATATGGTGTTTGTGTTCTTTGTGTTTGTGTGAAGAGAAATGAAATCCGGATAAAAATGATCCGTTAACACAATCAAAAATCAAAAGGATTAATGGTGTGGCCTAAAAATACGATTACTATTTTTAGGACTTCCCATTATCATCGAGAAATGCACAAAGCTTATCTCTAAATGGTTCGGTCTATGGCTTTTCAACCGATAGATTGCTTTAAAGAATGTAATTCATGGTCAGTGTCACAAAGGCGTTCGATAACCATGTCTTACTATCCTCAAAGATTTTTGGGAAAATAAATCCGAGGTCACATAGACTTCTCGTTTACTCGACAAATTCATAAAATGAAAATGTGAGACCTACGTTCAACGTTGGAAAAGATGTTAGCATTGGTAGGATTTCCATTCGATCATCGTGGAATATCAATAATATGATATCACTACGAATGTTCCGGCAATATCACAAATATATGCAATGTCACAAAGACATATAAAGACTCATTGTGTCCTAGTCAAATGAAAGAATATTTCAAGTACGCTCTAGACTCGATAAGTGATCAAATGAAGTCGGGGACCGGAGCAGAGTGTCTCCCTTTTTCAATATCAACGTCTTCCAAATGAAGAGTCGATAGAAATGTGAAAATCTCCGTGAGAATAAAACAAGTATTTGTTAAGAAACACTTGAGTGGTTAGGAAAAGATGTGCATTGCTTCACTGGGTCCATGAAGTCTTCTTGAATATCAAGAAATCAACAAATGAAATCCGATAGGAACGTGTTGACCCGGCTTTTTAAGAATTTTAGGGAGGGCTTTCATTTCTTTTAGCCCCTTCTCACATCATTTCACCGTAACCTCTCACTTTTCGACTACTCCCTCATGTCCTATTTGCACAAACAACATCACACTCAAAAACCCTTACAATCTAAGATTGAGAATATAACTCTGGGGTTAGATCTCATCGGCGATGACAAGATCATGGAGTATGAATGAGTGGCCTAAACTCTCATGTGCAAATCTAACACCGAACTTCTTTGAATATGATCGAAAATGGTTTTAAAAACATCCAAAGTGTTTTAAAATGGAAAATGAGTTTGAACACTTGGAAGTTTTGGTTTTATAAACAAACTCCCCTTAAATATATGCATGATATAAACAAAGTTTTAGCATAAAAAGGGTGAGTAAAAGGTTTGAAAGTTACTCACAAACATTAAAAATGAGACTACGAAGGCAGTACACAAAGGCGTTCGATGCCTTGCATCTCATCCTAATACTTTGTGAGAAACTAAAAGACAAAGTAAAAATGATGAAAAAAAATCTTTTTGGATTTTTAAAATAAGAAAATGAAAATCTTTTTGGATTTTTCTAAAGAGAATGAAATTATAAACACGGTTTTAGAACGGGTTATACACTGAAGTGTGCATAAGCCACTTTTCATCAAATCACTTGGAAATCACTTTTGGAACCCATTTGAGATTGGGTCCAATGGTTTTTGAACTCTTGAAAGACCAAATGTAAGTCTCATCGATTTGATGAATGGATGTTGCATTCCACAGAGAACTAAAACCCGGTGGTTTAGTTGAAAAGAGTTTTCGTGGAAGCAATGGTGAAAAATCATTTGATTTCTTTGAAAACTTGTCAATCTTAAGAGATTGAGTTGAAAAATGATTTTTCGAAGCAAAATCATTCACTTTTTGCACTACTGTTTTCACAGGTTTTGGTGCAAGATCAAAAAGTTCAGAAAATGAATATTTGAATGATTTTGACTCAACTGACTTATCCTTTAGAAATCGGTTTCCATATAGATTTAGTCAGCTGAGATTTTGCTTGAGAAAGATGTTCAGAATTATCCTCGAAGGATAGAAAAGAGACAAAAGTAGTTGTTCCATCAAAATTTGGTTTCTTAGCATACTTCTTACCCTTTTGTAAGGAGTAATTAGTAAACTGAGAAACTTTTCTTTCAAAAGGTTTTGAAGATTTACCCGTGTAAACCCTCTTTGGAACATCAACTTTTGGTTTGGATGAAATAGATTTTGGAAAACATTTTGACACCTCGGTCTTTGGAATCGTAGAATTACTCGATTGTTTCATGGGTTTTTCAAGCTTTGTGTCCAACGATTTTGATTTAAAAGATGCAATTCGGTTCTCCATCTTTTCAAGTTGTTTTGTAACCGAAGCATTTAAATCAGAGAGAGAAATTGTTGACACATCAGATTTTAATTTCGAAACAAGAGTATCTTTCTCAAAAAGTTTGGATTCCAAAGATGAAATGTAATCTTGTTGATCTTTGATTATTTTCGAAAATCTTTGTTATTTGCTCACAAAAATTGTGGACTTATTTTGCAACTCATGGTTAAGCTCAGAAATCTTTTGTTGCAAAACAAGTTCTTTTGATTGATTGTCCAAAACAATTTTATTGAGCTCTTTGGAAGAATTGTCCAACTCATTTGTTAATTTGAAGATCTTTGATTGCAAATGATCATTTTCTTTTTGAAGACTTTCCATGTTGGACAAAATGAGATCATTTGCAGATTTGAGTTCTTTATTCTCAGATTTGAGTTGGTCAATTTCAAATCAAAAACTTTCCATAGTAGACAAATTGAGAGTATTAGAAGATTTGAGCTCTTTGTTCTCAGATTTGACTCGGTCAACTTCAGATTTAAGACTTTCCAAGACAGACAAACTGGGATTATTAACGGATTTGAGCTCTTTGTTCTCAGATGTGAGTTGTTTAATTTCAAGTTGAAAACTCTGGTGTTCTTTCACAAACGTTTTAAAAATATTCACATCGACTTTGTTTTCTTCAAAAACAACCACTGCACATTTACTCTTCTTGGTACACCAACAAATATGATTATCATGACGACGTATTTCTTCCCAACTTGGTTCTTCACCCATTAAAAAATCTTCCACTCTCGCAACAAACTTATGTGTTATTTCAATGGACATTTTGAATCAAAACTTGATGACAATCTAACAAAATGAACAACCCAATTTAAATCAAAAATGAACAGCCCAATTTAATCAAAAATGAATAGCCCAATGTAATCTCAACAAACAAGTTTAGCCCAAAATAAAATAATACTCGTATGGAAACAAGCATAATGTGGCAAGTAAGACCCAACTCAAATTCGTGAACTTAAAACAAAATAAAGTGGGACACACGATTAGTAAAAAAATTAAAATCAAATCCCTAACTTTTTCTGCCAATGAAAGGTCACCTCTTAATATTAAAATACTCAATTTGACAATTTGATTATGAGTTCCAAGAAGAACATGTGACAATACCAGCTAAGAGGTGTACTACCCCACTAGACACAACACAACACGGCTTCAATTAAAGTCATTCACAAAAATAATAAAGAAATATAAAAGAAAGATTTTGCTTGACAGCTTATATGCACCAAAAAAAATGACCAGTCACAATGTGACACCTCAATGGACAAGGAACACGCGTGACACTATAACCACTGATACACGTTTTGATACAAAACACAGTACAGACTTTATCTTTCACGTGATACTCTCACTTTTCAAAACTAGAACCTCAAAGACAAAAAAAATACCAGTAACCTTTCTCAACAATAATACATCTCTCTCTCAACCAAAATTCTCAACTCTTTATCTCTCTTTCTTCTATTTTTCAACCAGAAAAACAAAAAAAAAGAAAAACAAATGATCTTGACTCTTCTCTTATACCCACACACTGACCAACAAAATATCAAACGATTTGTGCAAGCACAAAACTGGAACAGCCAAGTTTCAAGTCTTCAAAGATGAAAGTGCTATTTGCCGAGATAATAGCTCGGCAAATGGGGTTTTCAAAAAAAAAATTCTTCAAATTTTACACAAAGGATTGTACAAGATAAAAAATCAATTAGAAAACGATTTGATTTTTTTTTCCAGTTTTGGTCTATTTGAACTGTTTGCCGAGCTTATTGCTCTGCAAATGGTTGAAATGAGAAAAATTGGCTAATTGTACTATTTGCCGAGCTCAGAGCTCTGCAAATAGTTGAAATAAGAAAAGTTTTGGTCGAAAAATTTCGAAGTGTGAAATGAAAAGGATGCCGAGCTCGGAGCTCTGCAAATGGCTAGTTCAGAGAGTTTTGGTTAAGTCTGAATTGTATTGGATGTCGAGCAATGAGCTCGACAATGTGTTGAAATGGTGCCGGTCGAGAAATTACTTCGGCAAATGGTTGTTTTAGTTGATCGGTTAACTCTGCAAACACGGGTATTGGTATTTTTTGGCTACGTCCAACTCGGCAAATGCTGGTTTTGGAAGAGTTGGTGGATTTGGCCGAGTTTGAGGTCGGCAAACACGGGTATTGGGAGGTCGGTTAGCTCGGCAAATGCGATGAAATGGTACTGGTTGAGCTTTCAGCACCCAAGAACGAGTTTATGGTGTTTGCCGAGCTCGGCAAATGCTTGTTTCGCACTTCTGCAAATACTGTTTTGCAAAAAAGATGAAGAACACGGTGGAATACTGTAAACACCTCGCCGGAATACTTAAAATCTCGATTACAACTTCATTCTTCGAATTAAGCCTCAAAACCACCACCAAAACACTCACCAGCAGATTCCGAACAAACCCTGACTAAGACTTAATCCGATTGCACTCGCCGGAAAATTCACAAACTCGCCGGAGAAATTAAAATCACAATAACTTTGTTGTTTCTTCGAGTTAAAACTTGAAACTTTCACCAAAATACTCAGAAATCTATTCCGCACAAATCCTTACCAACGGTTTTCAAATCGAACACTCGCCGGAAAAATCTAAGTTATGCCGGAACCTGTAACCGTCACCAAACTCAAGCAATCGGAAAAACTGAAGGAATAATCATGCTCAGAATCATCTCGTGATTAAAACCTTTGTAATTCAGCTTCAATGGATCAATAATGAAGAAGAAAATGAAGAAATAAGATTGAAGATGTTTTTGTTTCTTTTTCTGTTTTTCCTTTTTTTTTTAATTAAAAATGTAATTGAAATGTCGATGTAAACAATGTAACTCACGTGAATGAACTGTAGCAACAGTAGCAGACAAAACAACTCAAACTTTTGACTTTTTCTTATTATAACTGTTTGCCGAGATAAAATTTAACACACAAAATCAATGAGATTGACAAAATTGATCAAGTATCCATCAAATTCAACAATAATCCACTCCTAATCTGTGATTATAACACTGAAACAGCCTCGAATTCCGTGAAAACAGAAATTTTCAGAAACAAATTAAGCTCAAATTCATGAAATTCGAACAAAATCAGTTATAGATATGATCGTGGACTCTGATACCAATTGATATAACAGAAATGAGCTTAATTGAAGGTTTTAGGTTAGTGTGAAAAGTGTGTTTGTCTGTGAAATGGAGGTTGAAGATGATCTAGAGAGAGAAAGTATAAGTTTAGAGAGATGTAAGTATGGATTAATGTGAAAAGCTTATTTACAAAGTTATTAAGGAAGGAGTATTTATACTTATGATCTAATTATAACTAATACTCCTTCCACTATTGAATATTTACAATTTAACACCATATTTATATTTCTAACACAATTTAACACCATATTTATATTTAATGTTAAACAAAATACAAGATTGTTGCGGAACCTAGATATTACAAGTATGTAACTATCTAAACAATCTTTGAATTACAAGTGATCTATACTTGCTAAATAATCTCCTTGGATCGATATACTTAAAGTTGTGAAGTATAACTATTTTGATCAAGAGTATTTTAGCAAGTTCACCAAATTGCAAAAAAGTAATTTGTACGAGGTATGTGACTTGGTATTTATAGGCAAATAAATTCAACAGTGAATTTATTATGCCGTACAAATATGGTTGCATGCATTTAAGGCAACTACTTTAATTCCTTAAATGCATTGGTTAAGTACAAGGATAAAGTCATGTTGATGTGACTTGTCATCCTTTTAACCAACCACCTTTACACACGTATTGTACTTTTATCAATAGACAAATGGGTTGTCCGGGTAAAAGTGTGTAAAGGCATAAAGTCAATTCCTCGTAATCAGTGTTCAGACTTGTAAGGTCTAAAACACTGATAAAGGCTCCAGTCGGGAGATCTGGTAAGACTTTCAGTGGGCTCCACTGCTTGTCAGTCTTCTTTCTTCATACTTCAGTCTTTGACTTTAGTAAGAATGTCTTCAGTAGAAACGATCTTGACTGGAGTGAAGTCCAGTGAGCTAATCTGGAGGATTCCAGATTTCCTGTACAAGTAAATAGCTCACTGGTCTTCTATTATTTCTGGAAAAATCTTCAGTGCCGCTCCAGTATTCAAGTCTGGAGTGGGTCCAGTAAATCTGGACCTAACAAATTCCCCCTATTTGTTCAGAAATAATGCAAGGTTTTTCAAGCTTCTATCTATACAATTGTATGCTTGAAAAACACTTGATTTTGACTAAGTCTAAAAATTTAAGTTACTGGAAAACACCTTATAGATCATCAGTGTTCCAGTTTTCATTTTTTTAGTTCTAACTTAGACTTAATCTGATCACGTACTTGTGAATCAAAAATTGCAACTATATTTACATACATCAACTGATAAACAGTTACAATTTTGATTAAAGAAATTTTAATACAAGTAAATGATGAAGAGTAGGCCCTTCTCTTTGAAGTCTGTCCTGGGGCATCTTCAGTGGCCTTTCTCTTTGGAGATGGTGAGCAGCTTCCATCTGTTGTATTCTCTTCCAGACCTTCTCAATCCTCTTCATAAATGCTTTGACATCAGAAGTTAAATCAGTTTTCCCCCTGAAAGTCAAGCCTATCTCCTTCAGTTTAGTCCATCCAAACGACTGGACTGAAGCATTCTTCCTTTCATCCATGAAGTTACCTTCTCTGGTCAACTTCACTTGAAACCTGGTCATCTGTTCATGATTTTCAGCAAACTTAATCTCAGCACTTATGATCTTTCTGACATCAGCCCTGAACGTCATCAGTTCATTATACTTATCTTTCAATTTGGCAGACTGAATCATTGCTTCAGTTTCCCTGGATACCTTTTCTTGTTCAAAGGCATACTGGATTTCTTCACGATTTATTCTTAATGAAGTATCCAAGGGAATGAAGATACTGAGGTCTGCATCTCTGGCTGCCTTGATCTGTTTGGCAGTAAGTTTGGGTAAACCCTTTATTTTCTTTCGATATTCAATCTCCAGAGCTGCAGCATTTTGTCTGACCTTCTTTTGGAGGTTCACCAGTTCCTCCGTTCTTTGTCTGATCAGCTCAACTATGCTGACACCATAAGTCACTGCATCATATGTTTGTTCTTCTAAAGAGTACCTGGAGCGAACATAAACATCATCCATTGCATCCAAACATTGATGAACTCTGGGGTCTTCTTCATTCTTTTATATACATCAACATGTATGCCCAACTTCCAGCATTATAAGAATCAAGAGTCCCCATCTTTGCCATTTCCATTTGTGGGCCTGTAGTTCATCCTTTTGCCTTTTCTTATAAATTTCAATCATTATGCACTCCTGCTCCAGTCTCTTTGAAGTATCATCATCAGCAGTAGGAAATTCTGATGAACTCCCAGTGGTTTCAATCTCTCCTCCAGATACCACATGTTGCTTTCTTTTTACTGACTTCAGAGAAGTTGTGATATCTGGGAATGCTTCAAACTGGGGCTCACTGGCATCAGTACCAGCAGCCTCTTTTTCCTGCACAATGGCTTCAGTGCCAAGTGCCTTCTGAGCTTCTTGTGCACTGGCATCAGTACCAGGCACTTCCTTTTGTTGCACAATGGCTTCAGTGCCAAAGGCCTTTTCGATTGCACTGGCAAACACTTCTTTCTTCTTTTCAACAACCTGCACATTCTTTTCAGACTTTTCCCCCTTGGAATGATCACCAGTTCTTGACTTGAGATCATTCCACAATTGTTCAAGCATGTGACGGTCTAATGACCCAAATGTTCTGCCTGCCACTAGAGTTGTGATATTCACAGTACTCCTCAAAGCAGTCATTCTTTCTTAATAATCTGAAGTTCTTGAGGCAAGTGTTTTGGCATTTCAGTATTTATCATGTCGACAACCAGGGGCAATAACCCATCCTGAAGATTTTCTAAGTATGGACCCAGAAATTTCTGCAGTTATTTCTTTCAGCATCTCACCTCTAAATTTTCTGGTACATTCATCACTGATGTTGCTGATGACAGAATTCTGGTCAAGGCTTGGTCTGCTTTCCAGATTGCCAATTCTGGTGGTCAACTTCTGAATCTCTTCTGTTAGACCTGCCAGTGGTTGAGCAAATTCAGCCTTCACTGCAGTCTGAACAGAAGTCACTAGCTTTTCCTCCAAGCCCTGGACTGCCACTTTGAAGTTTTCAGAGTTTTGATTGGTGGCCAGTACAAGCTCATTCAACTTCTCAAAAACAAGTTTTTCATTACCAGCAAAGAGGTTCATTTCGGATGCAAGATTATTTGATAAAAGAGATTTAAAATCAGAAACAACCTGAGAAGATGACTGGAGTGATCTCTCCAGGTCCGCCACCTTATTTAAAAGGCCTTGGACCTCGGTGGAAGAAGAAGTGGAGAGACCACCAGGAGGAGTAAGTTCAGATTCCATTCTGAGCACCAATGGAACTTGTGTCTGGACTGCTTCAGTAGATGTTTCAGTTGTTGTAACAGTCGAGTCTAGCACACGAGAGAGGTCCAGTGGTGCTTCAAGTGGGGGTTGATTTTGTGAAATTTGAAGTGAGGGTGGATTGAAATAAGGAGTGTTTTGCGGTATTGAAAGTGGTGGTGGTGGTGGTGGTGCAATAATGGATTCTGGTGGTGGTGGCATTTCTGTAGAGACAAGTGGTGGGGTGACTGAAGCAATAACAGAAGTAACAACATTTTCTACTTCATCACCCAGAAAATTCATATTGACATCAAACATATTACCTTCAGACATTGGGGAATCTACCTCATCCCAATCTGGAGCCGTCCCAACTGTCTGATCATCCACTTCTCTATTTAAATCCAACTGAGCATCTTGCTCACCAGTCACCTGCTCATCATCCTGTACAACATTTTCCTCCTGCTCAACATTTTTTACTTGCTCAACAATAAGAGACCCATCTTCATTCATGATATCACCAGCCGAAGAATGAGAGACTGGAATCACTGGAGGTGAGGCTCCAGTAACGCCAGTTTGTTCAAGAGAGGCTACTTGTATGTTCTCTCTTAAGACATCTCCAGACTCCTGTTGGGAGGAATCTGGATGGCTCGATTCAGCTCTATTAGGATTGATCTGAACTCCATCCTTCCTAAGACGTTTGGAAGTTCTTGGTCGAGTGGGGAGTTCTTGAGGTACAACAATTTCAGTCTGCTGAGAGTCAGGAGCCACTTGGGTTACTAGTGGCACTATTTCAGCATTGAGACTCCAGAGGGTCCTTCACCAATTTGTTCCCACCTGGAGCCTCTTCTGGCTCATCTGGTGATGATGCGTCGGTTGCATCATTTCTAAAATGGTGTAGCATATTTACAGGAATATCAACCTCACCAGTTCGTGATTTTAATGAAGTCAGCTCCCTCATATATTCACACACACAGAAATAGTCTGAATCGTAATCATACTGATTACCTAGAGCTCTTTTAAAAACAAGTGACAGAAAACGAATATATGGTATAGGAGGTTTTCTACCTTTCACTTTCAGACGCTCAACAAGGTCATCGAAGAAAATCTGAGCAAAATCGACCCTGTATCCATACCATAGGCAGTAAGCAATCTGGAGTTGCATTTGATTTATCTGGTCCAACCCTCCAGAACTGCCACCTAGGCACTCAACAATATGAGTAAAGAAGTATCTCCATGAGTCTGTAAGTTTGCTCATGTAGATAGTGCCTTTTTTTGCAACTGACCATGTTCATCAAGAATGTCAGTATGCCCCATCTGCCTGCACACATCCCTGTAATTTAAACTAGTAGGGAGTGTAATGGCCATCTCGTTTTCAGCCATGTAATTCAACCTAAGAGCATCTCTGAGAGAGTCCACAGTAAGAGTGAAGGCCCTGGTGCCTTGATTGAGTGTATAATGGATTGAGGCATCTCTGTCATTATATGTTGCTGTGTACCAGAATTCACACAGGTATTCATGGTACATCTTTCCTGGATTTAGAGTAAGAGCACCATATAATGGACAACTTAGAAAGAAAGCAATTATTCGTCCAATAAGAGAAGTGGGTTCATGAGTGGTGCTAGAAAGTTTTGCCATCCAGTTGTTCATATTAACTCTGATTGCCTCCGCCTCTAAAGTGATGTGTGGCTTTTTTAACGTCGGCCGGAGGATCATATTTGGCGGCAAGGAGATTTTTATTCGAATTTGTTTGTCTGGGTGCCATTGAATATGATATAAAAATGAAAAGGAAGATGAAATTAGGGATTTATGAAGATTTGATGAATTGAATATGAGAGAGATTGATGATTGGAAATTTAATGAAAAAGGAGTAAATGAAGGAATTTGAAGAATTGGGAGTAAATGATTTTCGAAGTAAATGAAAATGAAAGGGAATGAGGGTATTTATATAAGAGAGAGAGTGTGGAACTCAAACGGTTATTTTTGAATTTATCAAATGTAATTTTGATCGGATTTTGAAATCCGCATTAAATACATCACATCACACATAAATGTGTGACGGTTTACAGCCCACAAACATTACACACTAGTTCCTTTTGTCTTCCCAAGGTAAAAAGTTCCATCATTAGGTTTGAAAAATTACATGCCACGTAGGATAATAAGATAAATATCTTTTCAAAGAGTTTGCATACGTGGCACGCACAAAGACCAAGTATTAAAAAATTATGACTGACATACCATGACTCATTTCAGTGATGCATGTACTGATGGTACACTGGAGGGACACTCCAGTAAAGTACCAACGAAAACCATTTGAAAGACTGGCAACCTCAAACATGCACATCAACTAATACAGACAAGTGAGAGGGACACATTTACAAGGAGACAGAAGTTACCTCAAACATGCACTTCAACCTATCTAAGTACCAGTGAGAGGGACACATTTACAAGGTACCAGTGATATTTTCCAGAAAATTTTGTCCAGTGAGAAAATAAATTAATAAATTCCCCCTGAAATTAAAACATTTTAAGGACAAGAAAATATATGGCCTGAGTCTTCCCCCTGGAATGTTGATCCAGAAATCTATTAATGCAAAGATAGTACACAAAGGCGTTCGATATCTAAGCAGTCATAGATGTATAAATCTTTAAATCAAGGATCCCTGATAGTACACAAAGGCGTTCAATACCAAGGTTCCAGATTTAAGGGTTTAACATTCCCAACTCACCAACAAGATATTCAAATGTTTTTACATCCAGTGGTTTAGTAAAAATCTCAGCGAGTTGTTTGTCAGTAGAAATAAAATGGAATTCAATGTTACCTTTCATAATATTGTCAAGAATGAAGTGATACCTGAGATCGATGTGCTTTGTCTTTGAGTGCATGACTGGATTGTTTGAGATAGCCATGGCACTGGTATTATCACAAAATATAGAAGTTTTCAAATACTTAATACCATAATCAAGCAACTGGTTCTTCATCCAGAGTATCTGAGCACAACAACTGGCTGCAGACACGTATTCAGCTTCAGCAGTGGACAATGAAACTGAAGTTTGCTTCTTACTGGTCCAGCTGACCAGTTTGCCACCAAGGAAATGACATCCACCAGTAGTGGATTTCCAGTCTATCTTACAACCTGCATGATCTGAATCTGAATAACCCATTAGATCCATGCCTTAGCCTTTGGGATACCAAAGACCCAAACTGGGGACACCCTTAAGGTATTTCAGTATGCGCTTTACAGCAAGCATATGAGATTCTTTTGGATTAGACTGATATCTGGCACATAAACATGTTGAAAACATTATGTCTGGTCTACTGGCAGTTAAATACATCAGTGAACCAATCATGCCTCTATAGACAGTGATGTTCACTGGTTTTCCATCAGGATCTGAGTCCAGTGTCAGTGGTGCAGAAATTGGAGTGGGTTTTGATGGTGAAGAGTTCATATCATATTTCTTTAAAAGATCTCTAACATATTTTTCCTGATTAATAAAAATACCATCTTTGGTTTGTTTAATCTGGAGTCCTAGAAAATATGTTAATTCACCCATTAAACTCATTTCATATTCAGAGGACATAATTTTAGAAAATTTCCTGCACATGTTTTCATCAGTAGACCCAAAAATAATATCATCAACATAAATTTGTACCAGCAGAATATTACCTTTTTCACGAAGAATAAATAAGGTATTGTCAATTGCACCTCTTTTAAAACCATTTTTCAATAAGTGTCTAGTCAGAGTATCATACTAGGCACGTGGGGCTTGTCTGAGACCATAAAGTGCTTTGTCCAGACGATATACCCAGTGAGGATGCTTTTCATCAACGAAACCTGGTGGTTGTCTGACATACACTTCTTCTTCTAATTTTCCATTAAAAAAGGCACTCTTTACATCCATCTGGTAGACCTTGAATTGATGATAAGCAGCGAATGCTAAGAATATTCTGATCGCTTTAAGTCTAGCCACTGGAGCAAATGATTCATCAAAATCAACATCTGACTGGCAGTACCCTTGTGCTACCAGTCTGGACTTATTTCTGATTACGTGGCCATCTTCATCTACCTTGTTCCTGAAGACCCATCTTGTTCCAATTGGTTCTTTCTTGCCAACTTGGAAAGGGACCAGGTACCAAACCTTGTTCCTTTCAAACTGGTGAAGCTCTTCTTGCATAGCAGTCACCCAGCTTGGATCTTCCACAACCTCGTCAATCTTATTTGGTTCAATCAGTGATAAGAAACTGACATATAAGCATTGATCACTGGAGGCTCTTCTGGTCTGAACCCCTCTACTGGAGTCACCTATGATCTGATCGATAGGATGAGCTTTTGTCCATCTGGAGTATTGACCAGGATTGTTACTGACAACAATATCAGTGCAAGAGTTCAATTGAGTTTCAGGATGAGGATCCTGCCAGACTATTTCAACATCTTCATCTGAATCAGTAAGATCACGATTTGCATCATGAAAATCTTATTTGGTTCAATCAGTGATAAGAAACTGACATATAAGCATTGATCACTGGAGGCTGTTCTGGTCTGAACCCCTCTACTGGAGTCACCTATGATCTGATCGATAGGATGAGCTTTTGTCCATCTGGAGTATTGACCAGGATTGTTACTGACAACAATATCAGTGCAAGAGTTCAATTGAGTTTCAGGATGAGGATCCTGCCAGACTATTTCAACATCTTCATCTGAATCAGTAAGATCACGATTTGCATCATGAAATTCTTCATTTGAAGGCATTTCTTGAAGTACTGGTTCAGTTTGGAATTCTTCATTTGAAGATATTTCTGGTATAATTTCAACTGATACTGATACTGGGGAGTAGTACGAACATCTGATCCAATAACAAGTTCAGAGGGTAGTTTGAAACTTATTGAAGGATAGAAAGGCGTACTACTGGGGGTTTTCTTCTTTTGAACTGGTTCCAAGTCAGGATGACTGGAAACTTCTTCCAGGTGAATCTTTATTGTAGTTGATAGGATCAGATTCACAGAAGACAATTGGATTTACTGGGGGAGAATCAAGGGCTGGCTTTTTATTGATTGCATTATTTGATTCATCAAATGTAACGTGTATTGACTCATGGACCTTCTCCAGTCTCTTGTTGTAGACTCTGAAGGCCTTGCGAATGGCTGAATAGCCTAAGAAATATCCTTCATCAGCTTTGGCATCGAATTTTCCTAACTGACTGGAGCCGTTCAGAATGTACACTGAACATCCAAAAACGTGAAAATAACCAATATTTGGTTTTCTATTTCTTAATACTTCGTAGGCTGTCTTCTTGTGTCGCTTCACATACACTGACCGGTTCTGGGTGTGGCAAGCAGTAACAATTGCTTCAGCCCAGAAACTGGTAGGAAGACCAGATTCAGCCAACATACTCCTGGCAGCTTCTATCAGCGTTCGATTCTTTCTTTTTACAACTCCATTCTGTTCTGGAGTTCTTGCTGAGGAGAAGTTCTGGGAGATGCCAGTGTCAGTACAGAATGACTCCAGAGTTGCATTCTGGAATTCTGTTCCATTGTCACTTCTTAACTGACACACCTTTCGCTTATTCTTGAGTTCAATCTGCTTGATAAGAGTGATGATTTCAGCAGCAGCTTCACTTTAGACCTGAGAAAGATCACCCAACAATATCTGGAGAATTCATCTACGATCACCAGGGTGTATCTTTTACCAGCACGAGTCTGAACATTCACTGGAACAAAGAGATCCATATGAAGCATATGAAGTGGTTCAGATATGCTGAAATTCTGTCTGGTCTTGAAACTGGCACGTTTCTGCTTTCCCATCTCACATCCTGGACATGGCCTTTCCTTTTTGAAGGAAACTGAAGGTATCCCATCTGCCAGTTGTTTTCTAGACAACTTATTAATATTTTTGAAATTTAAATGGGATAATCTTTTATGCCATAACCAGTTTGTGTCTTCATCAGCTTGAGTATAGAAACACTGCTCTGATGGAGAGCTTTCCATATCCATCACATATACATTCCCTCTTCTAGGAGCAATCAATACCACCTTCCAGTCTTTGTTGAATACAATGCCCTGAGCAATATTGAACAATACTTGATAGCCATCATCACACAGTTGGTTCACACTGATTAGGTTATATTTCAAACCATTCACATAAGCCACTCGTCTGAATTTGACTTGTCCATTGTTCAGAACACCATACCCCTCAGTTTTTCCACAACCATCATTTCCAAAAGTAATGGAGGGTCCATCAGAAATTATGAACACCTCCAGCAGGGTCTTACATCCGGTCATTGTCCTGCCAGCTGCACTGTCAAGATACCAGATAAACTTCTTTCGATCGCCCTGCACATCCACCAGATATATCAGTTAGATTTGGGAACCCATCGACTGATGGGTTCACTGGATCCTCCCTTATGGATCCCTGGGGGTATCTGGTTAAGTTCACTTTCTTCAACAGTAGTCTTAGTTGAAAAGACCACTAGGGTTGATAGTTTAGAAACCTTTTTCTTTTTCTCAATTAAAGGAATATTTTTATCTTTCTTATAAAAAGGTTTGGGATTTTGTTTAGGGCCAGATGAAGTACCCTCAAAGTTGTTCAGTCTTGCATTACAGCTTTGAACTTGACGAGCCAGTAGTTGAAACTGGCTCTCCAACCTTAACAAAATAGATTCTTCAGATGACACCTGAGCCTTTCCAGTTGACTGGACTTTAGGCTTAGGAAGGGAACTTGTCTTTTTCTTTTGAACCTGGGGTTCTTTAGAAGCAGTCTGAGGCAAAGGTTTATTCTGATTGACCTTTTTAACTGGAGCAGTCATCTGGAATGCTCCAGTCTTAACCTCTGGAAGTTGAGCTGGGATAATACAAGTTTTTGGGGTAGAAGGTTCATCATAAATAGTACTTGGTCTAACCTCCTCTGGTAACCGGTCAATAACTGGTATTAATGCTGCAATATGAGTATTTCCATCCAGATAAGCACGTTTTTGGGATGGAAATTGGTTTATTCCAGCATCATATGGCTTTCTTGTTTCTAGCCATGATTTAATGACTTGTTTTTCTTTTTGCAAAATCATTTCCAGGTCATGTTTTTCTTGAACCAGTTGTTCAGTTACCAAAACTTGTGCTTGAAATGCCAGTTCAATATCTTGAAGTTCTTTTAATTTTGATTTTAAAGCAGCGATTTCAGAGGAATCTGTTTCTAAGCCATTAAGACTGTCAAATCTAACAGTTTCCACAAAAATTAAATCAGAATTTAGAGCTTCAGCAATGTCCAATTTTAATTCAAGATCGGTTTCATTATCATACTCACTAACCTTTTTTATAACAATGTCCACCCATCGACCAGATGTGACATCATCCTTCACCAGATGCTCTTGATCTGCCAGAGCCATAAAGCAACAATCTCTTTCCTCTTCCTCATCAACTGATGAATCATCTGAGGGAACCCATGCTTCTTCAGTGGTTGCTATCATGCATTTATTATTTTCTATTTGTTGAGACATGAGAGCAATTTGAGCCTTAAGCTTTTTGTACTTGGACTTATAGCTATCATCAGGCTTGTTATAAGAAGTAGATGGACCAGACTGAGAGACAAACTGACTGGACTTGCACTCCTTCATGAAATGACCTTTTCTGCCACACTTAAAGCATGTCAGATTGGTCTTGTCAGTAGAGGAACTGGGTGCATGTTGTCCAGTGGGCCTATTTGCTCTTGCTTTAAAATGATTAAATGTTTTAGCAATCATTGCAACCAGGTCATCACTGTCAGTTTCATCACAGTCTGGAGAGATATTATTAGTGACTCCAGAATCCATTAGTTCAGACATCATCTTCTTCATAGAAAATACATTCTCGGAAAATATTAATGCAGCACAAGGTGGTTCAGTATTACTGACCAATGTGGAACTACTGGAAGCATGATTTAAAGCATCTTTTTCAGCCTCAATCCTCTGGGCTTGATTCTCTTCAGTGAATCTGAAGGCTCCATACAATGTTGACAGAGTATGGGAGTGCAAGGTTTTACCTTGTCTCAAGACCAGAATCATGTGAGACCATTTAGTGGGAAGAATATCACAAAATTTCTCCAAAAGTATATCCTTGTCTTTCTCAACCCAGTCCTCTTAACTGGTTTATAATGCTCATAAATCTGGTGTAAGTACCAGTTAGAGACTCATTGGGGAGAGCAAAAAATGACTCATACTTTTTGTTTAGGGAGACCTTTCTGGTAACAACAGTGTCATCACCTCCCTCATGCTGGTTCACCAGTTCATCCCACATGGTTTTAGCACTGGGATAGAGAACTAGTGTAGGAATTAGGGTTTCTGGAACAGCCCCGAGGATCATGTTTTTAAGGATGGTATCAAGATTTACCAATCTCCTTTCCTCTTTGGACCAGTGTTCCTCCCTCTTTTCCCTTCCACTTCTTGATCCAATTGGGTCAAGGAGTGCATTGAGAGGAGATGTGGGAATATAGGGTCCTTCATTTAAGATTTTCATCATATTCCTCTCAATTCCAGTAACATGGAGTATCATCCTAGCTTTCCACGTTCCAAATTCATCACTGTTCCCACTGAATTTAGGAACATGATTGTTTGAATAGTGCACATGCACATGTGGAGAAGCAGGAGTAGGAGGAGGAGTTGGGGGATTAGTATTAACAGGTGGGGGGTTAGTATTGACAGGGTCATTAGGTCATTTAGGTTCAGAACTAAAACCTTGTGTATTTTCTGGGGTAGTCATCAAGAAGCAGATCTAGGCAAGTATGTTAGCCTTCTGCTCTGATACCACTTGTAAGTCCCTCACTTGATGGTTTAACCCACTAGTGTAAAATACAACAAGTCAAGTATGCACTAGAATGGACTAGTATTACTTTAAATGTAAATGCAAGAATATAAATAAAGTAATACAATACTTAAAGCAATAAATAAGTAAATAAATAATGGTGGAACACAATGTAATTTTCAAGTGTATTTATCTATTAATGTTAAATAAAATACAAGGTTGTTGCGAATCAAGATAATACAAATGTAAGTATCTTAACAACCTATGAATTACAAATGATCTATATTTGCTAAATAATCTCCTTGGATCGAAATACTTAAAGTTGTGAAGTATTCCCTTTTATGATCGAGAGTATTTAGCAAATTCACCAAATTGCAAAAAGTAATTTGGACGAGGGAAATGACTTGGTATTTATAGGCAAAATAAATTCAACAGTAAATTTATTTTGCCGTACAAATATGGTTGGATGCATTTAAGGAAACAACTTTTATTCCTTAAATGCATTTGTTAAGGTACAAGGATAAAGTCATGTTTGATGTGACTTTTCATCCTTTTAACCAACCACCTTTACATACGTGTCATACTTTTAACAAAGGACAAAAGGGTTGTCGGGTAAAAGCGTGTAAAGGCATAAAGTCAATTCCTCGTAATCAGTGTTCAGACTTGTAAGGTCTAGAACACTGTCAAAGCACCAGTCGTGGATCTTGTAAGACTGCCAGTGTACTCCGCCATTTGTCAGTCTTCTTTCTTCAGACTTCAGTCTTCGACTTCAGTAAGAATATCTACAGTGGAATGGATCTGGACTGGAGTGAAGTCCAGTGATCTGAAATCTGGTGACTCCAGATTTCCTGTACAAGTAAGGCGCTCACTGGTCTTCTATTATTTCTGGACAAATCTTCAGTGGAGCTCCAGTCTTCAAGTTTGGAGTGAGTCCAGTAAAACTGGACTTAACAATCACCCTACCCCGATTAGCATTCTTGGGATCAAATCTCCCCATCTTCTTCACCCCACTAGACTCCGGCACTTCTTTTCTTTTTGTTGACTTGCTCAACACCCCACTTCTCAAAAGATCCTCGGTAACACTACCGGCACGGTTGATAGCCTCGGCCATGGAAGTAGGCATGACCGAGTTGATAAGAGAACGGACATGTGGATTCAAGCCCAAAACAAACTTTTCAATGGCCCGGGACTCGGGGTCCACCAAGTGGGGAATGAGAGTAGACAAGTCTTGGAACCGTCTAATATAGCCCTTGTAATCGGCTCCTTCCATTTTAAGATGGACAAATTCAATGGTCAAATTTTGGAGTTCATAAGGAGGGCAAAACTTCTCCTTCACTTTGTTCTTGAAATCGGCCCATGACAAGTTATAGGTCCGACCCAAGGTTATCTCTTGGTTCCACCAACTCAAAGCATCGTCTTTAAACATACCAGATGCATAATGAATTTGGTCATCATAAGTGCAATGACTTCTCTCTATCACTGCTTCAATCCTCTCAAACCACCTTATACAATCCGTTGGGCCACCCTTACCATCAAACTCCGGCGCCCAAAATTCTTGAAATCTTTGAATTGGCAACCTTGACTGTACACTCCATGTTGATTAAACATGGGCCTATAGTTATCAACTTCCACCGGTTCTTCCTCTTCATCTACCACAACATGAGGTTGAGCACCCTCATTATTCACATTAACCGGGGCTTCATTGTTTTGAGGCCCATTGTTTGGAGCCACGTTGTTTCCCCAAGAGTTGCCGTGACTTGGGCAACAATGGTTGGCATGATATTGGTGACCGTTTGAGCGATCACCTCCGCCAAGTTTGGCCCGGGGGCCTCACCACGACCCCTACCTCGGCCTCCACCACGGCCCCTACCTCTACCTCCTTGCACTTCCGGTTGAGCTTCCGGTTGAGGCTCTTGAGAGTTAGCCCTATAGTTTGTTCCGGCTCTCCTTGGTCTCACCATTTCTATAAAACAAGTAACACGTTGACCCGAAAGTTAGTCTCAAGATGCTCACATGTTAGTCACACAAGTAGTCAATGCTCTCATATCGATATAACATACACATTTCATATCATTATGCTAAGGCAAAAGTGCTAGAGTTCTAAGGGAAATTTATTATCCATCATGCCAAGTTCACTACCATAATTTATCACTAATACAAGTACTCATGTTCAACACATCCCACAATCCAAGCAACTAACACAAGTGGTTCAAAGTATAATCCGAATCCGATATGCTCTCTAGTTATTGACCGGGTTTGTATACAGGTGATACCATCAGCTTTCCCTCCACCCAATCAACTCCCATTAAGCATATCGGTTCCTTATTATACCCTAAACCAAGTATGTGCAATCCGTGATGTCATTAACTTGTTATAATACCGGGTGACCATAAAATAGTTGATCAAGTTATTTTAGGGTTGCCACAATGTTATACCATGTTAATGCCATAACTTCATTTTGCCCTAAATCATCAAACTATCACCAATAAATAATAACAATCCATCTCAACCACAATCAAGTTCAAATCAATGTACACGTTAACCACATTGTACTCATCACACATTCATCACATTGTACTCAAGTCATCACATAGTTGGTCTTAACTACGAACTCACAATGTATACCTTTTAGGGTTCACATAATTCACGTTGCACACAAAATTCCTAACCATGCATGCTATATGAAGAGTTTTAACTTAAGCCGTAGTCTAGGTCAAACCGCCTAATTCCCTACGACCTGCATGGGCCACCATTCTGTAACACCCCGAGCTAGGGCTCGAAATATTACGGAAATTATATAGCACATGGAGGAATTATCGTAGGCAAACTAAATGAAATAAGTGAATTCGGTGAATCCAACAAAATATGTCAAATATTCATACAAAATGCATAAGGAGCAAACGACCATCAAAGTTTACAAAACAATAATCAAGAGATGGCTATCGATCCTAAGCATAATGCAAAAGTGGGCAAATGAATCCTTGATCCATGTAAGTCCAAGCCCGATCAAAAGCTAGCAATCTATCAAGCATCACGTCCTTGGTTCACCTGATTACCTGAAAAGTGTACTAAACAAGTCAACACGAGGTTGGTGAGTTCGTAGTAATGGTTCACAAGGAACCATCGTCAATAATCACATCAGGGTTACACGACGTAAGGTAAATACGTGTAATAAAAGAGCACAAGATATGTCAATATCAAGATATGTGTGGTACGCAAGACAAAGTCATAATGCATATCTTATGTGTGATCATCAAGTCAACAATGCAACGATACTCACATGTCATCCCAATGAACAATGTGGCATCTCAAAATCATCGGTGTATATATGTCTATATACCCGGAGTCATGTACGCCTCATCAATTCAACACAAGTGTATACATCTATACACTTGGATGTACATATCCGTCTCACCAATATCCATATCAATACATATGCGTGTTTGTCTCAATCATAAGTTCATCAATCATCAAACCATCAAACCAACCAACAATACGTACATACACTTAGGAGGATTCTACTTTCAACGAGTCCTAGATGCTTATATATAGGGTCACCCACAGCCTTCCCACCACATCTAAAACCCTTTGAAGGCATAATCGACTTCCATGTATGCACTACTATCCTAATTAAACAATATATAAATCACAATCAAGTACATAAGCAATCAAACGTGTCAATCAACCCATCAATCATTCAATCAAACAATCCAACACGTAATCACATAAAAGTACACTTTCCAGCCCGAATCTCTAATGAGTAGGGAGTTACGGAACTCACCTTGATCGGCAAAAGAAGTTAAGTTTGATATAAGTCGAGTTAAAGTCGTTCAATGTTCACTTCACGTCCACCACCTATATATTGATAATATACATACACATTAATATTTATATATACATATACGTCATTTAATTGTGTCAAAATCCTAATTAAGGTTAAGGTGTGATAAAAGACCCTAAGAGGCTCTCGAGGCTCAACTTAGTCGTTAGAGACGTCAAGGTATAGTTCAGGTCGAGTTTTAAGTCGTGTGGAAACCGTTCCAAGCCCTTAATTAATTTTTGTACATATTTACATATATAATTTAAATTCATATTCCATTTGAGTTGTAGAAGTAACTCATGACTTTAAGAGGTCATAGAGGCCCATATATGTCATCAAGAAAGTCTAGTGATAGCTTAATCTGAAGCCCAACTCGATCCAAGTACTATGGGTGTGAAGCCAAGAAATCTGGAAAAAGACACAAGGACACAGCCGTAATTTACGGTCATACCCACCGTAATTTACGGTGGTCAAGATTGGCTTGGCGTAACATACGGTCCAGGCACCGTACCTTACGGTACCCTGGAAGTTAAGGTTTCAGCGCCTCATGCACAAGTTCCTAGCGTAAACAGAATTGTTTTGGCGTAATGAAAAAGGAGAGCAACGTAAGGTACGGTACTCCTAGCGTACAAGACACCAACATGCATCTCCCACCGTACCCTACGCCCATCTCAGCGTAATGGACGCTCAGCCACCCCCAAGCCAGCGTAACCTACGCCTAAAGGCGGCGTAACAGACGCCATGTTTGATCTGAAACGAGCAGCAGCAATTATGAACTTAATTTTTCACTCAAAACTCACCAAAACCCTAACTTGGCTTAATTTATGAGTTGACAAGTTCCAAAACCCGTTTTTGTGATATATTAACTCGAAATGAACATGACCCATCTAGTAATTCAACTCGTAACACTAACAAGAACATCAAGTCGGTCAAGAATCAACCCAAGACCCAAAACCCTACATTTAAACTAAATTTCCATTTTAGAGGACGTTTTTTTAGTGGCAAATCCATATACTTTGACTTAGATTTAGTTAAAAATACACGAAACAACAAGGTTAAGTTAGAATCTACCTTCCAAAACCTTCACAAAAGTTAAATCCGAAATTGAGCTACAAATGGTGATTTCTTGAACTATGAAACCCGAAATTTCGATATGATGAGGGTGTGATGATGATGATGCCTAATCTTGCACTAATTTAACTTAAACAACAATAAATGAAACAAGATTTAGATAGAGAGGGGGAGTATTCTTGCATTTAATTTAGAGAGAGAGAATGGAAGAATGATGAATAAATGTAAGGAAAGGATAGGGTTGGGAGGGGATAGGGTTGGGTAAGTCTTGTGGGTCATGGGTCATGACCATGGGTTGACCCGCTTCAAGTTTTCTAGTTAATTTAAGTGTCGATCTTATTTTCCAACGTCAAATATGTGGTCAATCGACCATCAAATATAACACATAGTTATTAAGTCACAAAATTACTCGATTATATCATTAATTTAGATTTTTAGTCAAATTACATAATTAGTCAAACGGTCAAATATCACGGATGTTACAGTTTAAGTCTTTAGTTGTAAATTTAATCAGCTTATGCTCTCTTAAGTTATGTAAACTGTCTTAAGTTAGATCATCTTGGATCTCTAATCTGACCTAATATTCACATGTATTGATGTAATAAGTTAAGAAGTGATTATTCAATATGCATTAATGTAGATTATACATTTGATCTAGAAGATGAAGAACAAAAATAGAAGACAAAGTTGGGTGTAGAAGTCAGCTTGAATTTACGGTTAGCTAGGATGAACAACCTTGGCGCTTACGATCGTACAAATGTCCTAAGCTGCTTTATTTTCAGGTTATTAGAATCAACTTTGGGATTAGATAAACATGAAAAATAAAAGGTACAGAGTACCTAACCGATCCCCAACCATTGGTGGTTATCTTTTATACTAGTTGTTCTCTTTCTAATTGGCCATGAAAAATTTTCTAATCCGAATTAGTGAGCTATACATATAAGGGTACGGTACAAGCTTCACCCTTAAGGATATTAATAAGGGGTAGTTGATGGGAGTGATAGACTGATAGGTCATAGAGAGTGATATGACATAGGGGTGATTGGTAATGAGGTGATTTACCTCACAGGCTCCTTTGCTAATAATCTCCCTTCGTGAAATAATAAATATTAATATATTTATGGTATATTAACATAATTAAGAAGGGTATATTTTGACAAAACATATAAAGTATAAGTATTATTATTGTCATTAATTAAAGATGAAATAATTAAATATGATCTAATGGTTTTAAATCAAAGATGAAATCATCCAAAGTTCTTATTTGTTTAGAAATGAATTTAAGACTTTGTTATATATATATATTATATATATATAATATATAAAAAATATTGTAGATTATCATATCAAACACTATTACAAAATAAAAAACTTAGGTAAAAATTTGGTTAAAAGAAGGTTATAGCTTCACCTACCAATTACTAACTATTTTTGTCAAAAAAAATACCGTCAATCTTGACTCAATTATTAAAGGATTTTGAGTTATACAGGGTAAAATATTTGTATCTTCAAAAAAGAAAAAAAAGATTTGTACTTCAAAAATGACGCAACCAATCTATATTACAATTGAAAAAAAGTCTCCTACCCCTTATAACGGGAAAAATTTATAAAAAAATTAGTTTGGAAATAACTCAATTACTCTTATAAGAGGGTACCAAATGGGTGCGTCCGCCTTCGAGGGACGAGTCCACACCATTGGGTGGGACTCGTCCCTGGTTCGTCTGGGAGTCTCGTCCGACGTTCGTTCCTGGAGAGACGAGAGAGGAGGGTTTTTTTTTTTTCCAAATGCAACGGCTAGTAAAATGAGGAAGAAGACAAAGATTTTGAAGTTTCAAAAGTTGGCAAAACAGGCCCCTGTAACGGTTGTTTTGACCAAATCTAGTTCAAAAATTTGACGCTTTTAGTCCTTTAACGGCTAGTTTTTGAAAATGCCTATATATACCCCTCCATAACACTAGAACACACCACACTTTCATTATTCAGGTATATTAACACATACCAATCCATTTCAAGCACAAATCATGTCAAACTTCAACAACCAAAATCGTTCCCTAACCAACCACCACCCCAACCGTTCATTCCACATCCAAATGACCCCCGTTATCATCAATTCATGGCAGCTTATTATGCTTCACTTGCCGCTCCATAACCCCCTAATTTCTACCATAGGGGGTGTTATGTCCCACAGTGTTTCAATATACCAAAGTAAATAAACACAGAACAGTTGTAGAGGGGGTGAATACAACTTTAATCGATCTTTACAAGCTTTTAGGAAATAGTTTCAAAGACTCAGTTTATATATTAAGTAAGTAAAGAACACGAATCAATAAAACAGTAAAGCAGTAAATGTAAAAGACATTCTTGCACACAGATTGTAATTTTCAATGTAACTCTTTATTAAGAAGTAATCTATACAAAGAATTACAGAGTTGTTGCGGAAACAAGATAGCCTATAGATATCTAAACAACCCTCTGAAATGACAAATTACAATCAACAAGTTTCTACTCAAGAGAATCAGCCCAAGCTGGTCTCAGACAGACTAAGCTGTGTGTAAGAGCAGAGAAAACTTAATGTGAAGAATAATTCTCAGGAATGTCACGCATATGTAATCAAGGAATGGGGTTTTTATAGGTAAAGGCCCTCATTCTCTTGGTATCCAATGAAGCGACGTATTACAATTCTGTTGGATGACAAAGGAATATTTGATCGTGCCTTTCATGGTAATTGTGGTCCCCCACGTACTGCAGCACATTCTTTATCATCCAATGAGAGTATGGACACGCATATGTAAACCAACCACCAACCTGATTCTAGGAACCTTCCTAGTCACGTCATTTGTCCTTATCAACAAATCCTAGGTTGTTATCTTCACTTGATTGTCAGACACAGATTGGACCATTTGTCAAGGTACCAACCTGCCTAAGTGTTTCCAAGCTGACTGCTAATCCCAAGTTGTCTTCCACTTCCAGCTTGGTCTTCTATCTTCAATCCTCCTCTTCGACTTAGATTGAATGCATTAGACAATGTTGATGCAGCTTGAACAACACTTGCTTCCATAAGATTACAAATACAAATCATGAAGCATGATCTGGGTCAAAAACAGATCGTAAGCTGTGTCAGCTTAATCTGACCCAGATCAGATTACAAGAACCAAAAGATTTCTAAGTGTTTATATATCAGATTTGTCATCACCAAATTTACAATGAACATTGGGACTCAATAATCTCCCCCTATTTGATGATGACAAAACCCAACACACTTCTAACTATCAGCTTACAAAGAATCAAAGTAAAATATGACTAACAGCTTGTGACCCTTTGAATCTTTTGGGTTCTTTTTGATCTGATATGAAGTTTTAACAAAGAAACTGAATTTATACAATAATTGATCATTTATTGAGAAATAAAAACATATATTACAAAGATAAATAACTATTCCCCAATCATTTCTACAGCTTCTTGTTTTACTTCATATGAAGGGGCAATAGTCACATTTATATTTCTATCTAGGCCCTCATTGATGATGAACTGCTCATACCCATTACCTTTTTCACCAAAAGTAGCACAAAATCTGTACAAGGTAAATAGGTGCATATGTGGTACCTTCTTTAGCTCAGCAGTCCTTTGAAACACCAATTGGCCTCTTGCATTCACAAAATACATTCCATGCTCAGGTTCAGTGATGAACAACCCACTTCTTGCATCTTGAACACCAATGGGTAGAGACAAGTTCAGATGACCCAGAAGTTTGTCTAGAGCTTCAGGAGATAACAATTCAAGCAACTCTGAAGGGTTCAGATTTTTGATGAAATCTGAGTGATCACCCTCAGGAGCCTTGATCCTTCCATGACTTCTCTTTTTCTTCTTAAGAGGCTCAACTGACTCATCTTCATCATTCATATCATAAGCTTTGGGTCTTGGAAGGCCAGTGATGTCAATCTTGAATTTGACAATGATGGCCAACTTCTTCTCAATGGCTTCCAAGACTGTCTCTTGATGAATACCAGGAAGACCAGTGATGATATTATGTAACTCAACCCACTCTGTGTATCCAAGATCAAATAGTTTATCAAGATCACAAATTTCATTACTTGTTTCATATCCTTCTCTTGTGATCCTAATGCAGGGAATGGACTGTCCTCTTTTTCTCTTTAACTGAACCTTTGTGATCAGCTCTGGATATTTTCTAAAGTTCAGTCTTTCAGTTACTATTCTTTTCTCCATAGCCTCCCACTTATCATGGAATTCTACACTTGCCTTCACATCTTTTAATTTTTGAGATGGTTTGGAATGCACCACCATCTTCTTCTTCCCTTTTCCAGTGCCTTTCCCTTCTTTCTTTTTGGATCCAATAGCTGTCAACTCTTCTTCATCTTCTAGATTCCATTGTTCTTGTACAGCTTTGGCAATCTCAAGATCTGATTCAGTTTCTTTCAACTTCTGCTTTCTTCTATCTTCCTAATTTATCATTTTGTAAGACTGCTCAGGTGTAATATTTAATAGCATAACTACTTCCTTTGCAGCCTCCCAATCTTTTTCTTTGTTAGTTAAGACTTTCTCTCACCACTTGGACCTTCTTCATTTGACCTTTTCTTTACCATATATTGGTCCAAGGTGGTGTTATCTTCACTAGATGAAGAATCTGCATTGATTTCTTTGGGAGCTGGGTCAGTCTGAGCAGGCACAGCTTGTGCAGGGTCAGCTTGGGAAGATTTTTCTTTTTCAACAGCTTTTTCAACTTCAAATTCCTTCCTTATCTCTCCAACCACTTTCATCACAACATCAGTCTCCCCCTCAATCACATCACCCTTCTCTTTAGCCTCTTCATTTTTACTCCCAATAATCTTTTCACCACCAGACTCAGATTCTGGCATTTTTATCTCCTTTTCTTTTTCCTTTTCACCTTCCACCTCAGAACCAAACACCACAAGTCTTCTATCATTGGTCTCCCTCTCAGCTCTAGCCTTCTCTTCCCTTTCTTTTAACTTCTTTAAGTATTCTTCAACTTCTGTATCAACTTGAGCTTTTTCTTTCTCTTTCTCTAGTTCAATCTCAGCAGCAGTCTTCTCCCCATTTTTGTCATCATCACCAGGGAAAGAGCTAACAGGAGTAGCAAAGACTCCACTGAGCTTGTGATTTATCAAGTCAATTTTGAAGTTGTTTACACAGCAGGCTCTGAATAGGTCAACATAATCAGCATGGAGAGAGCCAATATAGTCTTGACACCTTTTGAGAGTTCTACCAATTCTTTCTTGAAATCAGCTTGAGACTTGTTGGCAGACTTGAGCTCAATGGTGACATCTCTTGTAAACTTGTTGGCTGTTTTCTCAAACTGACCCAGAGTGCTCTTATTTATCTCCTTTTCTTCATTGATGGCTTTAGTGAGACCATCAAGAGACTCTGTCAGCTTGAGTTGGTTCTGTTGTATCAAATCAACTGCCTTCTTCACATTTTCTTGTAGTGCAGTCTGATCTTGACACAGCTTCTTTACCCTTTTGTCCGTCAATTCCTGATCCTTTTGGATCTTTTCCAAGCCTTCAGCCAGCTTTGAGCTCTCAATCTTATAGGTTGAAGTGAACTCAGTGAGCTGACCCACCACATCGGAAAATGAGATAGTGGCAGCTTGGGAAGAACTTGCAGTTGGCCTAAAGGCTACTGACTCTGGAAAGAGCAGCCTGCAATCCTTAAAATCAACGTCAATGGGCTCATATAGAAGGGGGTGGAGGCTAAGGGAGTTTTGGTGAATTTTCTCATGAGAGTGAGTCTCATGAGCAGATTTGGCAGAAATGAAAATGTGCTGGTCAGCTTGAGAAGGATTGACTTTAATTCAAGCTGAGGGCCAGTAGGAATATGTTGATCATGAGATAGATCAACTCCTCCACTGGCATCTTCCATCAGAGCATCCCTTGAGGATGGATGGGCAAGTACATCATCGAATAAAGAGTCACTTCCAGAGATAGTGACTATATTCTCACCAGAGTCGTGAGGACAACTGGTGGTTTCCATTGCTACACATGGAGCTGACATGACCTCTTTAAAGAAGGTCAAATATCCTACAGGATCCCTCTGTCCAGGGACAGATGCAGACACAGATCCTGCAAGTGTAATGATAGGAGTAATTGATTTCCCTTCAACCAAGGTGTGTTGTGTCACCAATGTATCCTGAGGGGGAGTAATTGAGGCCTGTAGCCCTCCTTGTGACATAGAAGGGGCATTGGCAGCCTGTGCAGACTCAGAGTGTAAGAGAGAAGGAGTCTGATATGCTTGGGGAGGATAAGCAGTGTCACCTTGGCGTTCGATACTTCTCTCCTTTGGCTGGTCATCCTCAGGATTGATGTGCATAGACTCTGACTCAAGTTGGATCTAGGCTGGATCCATTGTTGTCCCTTTAATGATATCATCAACCTTTTTAGAGGTTAATGATGGCAATTTAGGCTCAGACTCAGTATGACCTTGGGAGGAGGTCTTTGTTTCAATACCGTCACCCTGTTTGGAGGGTTGGGTAGTATTAGGTGATCTCTTTTTCTCGTCTACACTCTTTTGGGAGAGTGCAGATGGGCGTGGTAAATTTTGCTTATCAGCTTGGGTGGCAGAGTCAACCTTGGAACATTCCTCAGCTTCCAATGCACCTTGGGGGACTTTAATTCTTATGATTGTTGCTTTGTCAACCCCAAAAGCTGATACAGACTTCCTTTTTGTTCTTTGCTTTTTAGCATTATGAGGTACTAAGTCCTCAACAATGTGTCTTTTAGAGGCGGATTTTGAACGAATGGATGAGGGTGTGGCTAGGGTGGCTGATGATGTGACCAACCCTTCACCCTCTTTTGAAGGAGAAGATGAATAGATTTAGAAGAGTTTGAGGGTTATGAAGCATGTGTACCTTGGCCCCCCTGATTGGCAGATTGAGTGTCAGACTCAGATCGCGTCGAATAAGGGACAGCTTCCTCACTTGCTTCCTGTTCTCTTGCTCTTGTCCTATAACACCCGTCGTTTAAAAATATGGATTTCCAAAAAAATTCGGCTAACAGCATCAAAGAAAGCGGAAGTAAACTTTAAAAGACCAAACCAAAAGAATCTGTTTGGTTCATTTATTATTTGGTGTTACTAGCCATATCATCAAAATAAGTTCAATTGGAAACCCATCGGTTGCCCAACATTAAACACTGATCACAATATCAATTCAAGACATAAACATCTTAACATAAAACAAATGTCTAAAATGAGCAGCCACTATGGGTAAACTATAGACATCCTCAAATGCAAACTACCCATGCCTCGCACTTTAATCATCATCTAGCTCAAGCTTGCTAAACCTGAGGGAGCAACACATTTCAAGAAACAAGTGTTAGCTAACGAATTAGCTAAGTAAGATAACACGTGGTTTATAAAGCATTTGTCTATTTAAAACTTTATAGAAAAGTCATTTGAATCGTTAAGGCACAAATCACATCATACATTACACCTCACATATCATTTCATCACATCAAACATCTTCATATAGGATGGGTCATCCTAAATGTGCCTAGTCATCTTTTGCATCTTCACATATAACATCTAACATCTTTGTAGTTGTGACATAAGTCACGCATCTCATATAACATATACATCTTTGTAAGGATGACATAAGTCACACCCGACTAGATGGACAAACCTTACGGCTGTACATCAATGTCGTTAAGGAATGACAAGCCAATCCCGGAGTAATCCGTATGTTCAAGACAAGTGGGGCGGGTCAGACCTCCCGTATTACTCTTCACATCTTTGACCATGTTGCAAGGAGCCACCCAAGCAACGACATCTACGCACCCGCCGGGCAAGGGCAAGTACGGGTTAAGCTTAACACTTTCACATCTAAATTACAAACTCAATTTAACATCTCATAAAGTTTAGGTGTGCACATTTCCTAAACATTCATCATATAGTTTCATATTAACATTTGGGCCCTTAAACGTGCACGTGTCATGGCAACTTACAAAGTCTAGTGAACTAGATGAACAAGCCATGTAATTACCACATTTCACATCTACACATGTACATATACATATCATCTGTCATTGCATATATTCGCTCATCATATCATTGCATATAATAGCTCATCATATCATTGCATATCATTTATCATCTCATATCGTATCATTTCATATCATCTATCATCTCATATCGTATCATTTCATATCATCTATCATCTCATGTCGTACATTGTTGCATATCACCTATCATCTCATATCATATATCATTTCATATCATATCATCTATTAAGAATACATAGCATCTCATAGCAATACATATTGTTAGGACCAGTTTCACTGAAACTGGCCAGTCTCCAGTTGGACCTAGAGACCAAGAAGATTTGTCCAGAAATATATTGAAGTCCAGTTGCATCGTACAGTTAACACAACTGAAGACTTCCTCCAGTTGAGAACTGACCAGTTGAAGAATCATTCTAGTTGAAGTCGAAGACAACAAGTGGAAGATAGAGATTGACAATGGCAGCGAAGCCCAGTTGACATTCTAGTCAGTTACAAACTGGAGACCATTATTGGAAAGCTCTTACAAAGCTTTACACTGATTACGAGGAATTGACTTTATGCTTTATGTGCTATTACACGGATAATAAGATTTATCTATGTATAAAGTACAAAAAAAAGTACATAAAGCTGGTTGAGTAAATTTGCTTTATACTGCAACTTTACACAACATTTTAAGGAATTAAATGTTATTCCTTAAATACTCTCAACCATATTTGTACGGCCAAAGTTAACATCCCAATGTTAACTTTGCCTATAAATACAAGTCATTGCACAATAAGAATCACACTTCGAAAGTCACACACTTTGCATACCTGCAATATTCTTGGTGAACTTGTGCAATATTCTCTCAATCGTAAAAAGGAATATTTCACAACTTTAAGTGTTTCGATTGTTTAGAGAAATTCCAAGTGTAGATCAATTGTAGTTCATAGGTTGTTAGGAAATTTACATACTTTGTATTATCTTGGTTCCGCAACAACCTTGTAATTTATTTAAAGTTAATAAATAAATTACACTTGAAAATTACATATTGTCTCACCAATTTACTTTACAAGTATTTTATATTATTGTATTGTTCTTTACTTATTGTCACTTAAATAAGTAATCTATCTAGAACTTGGTATATACTCTCTGTAACTGGTCGTCTCCAGTTCAGCGTTTATATTGCAAAGTAACTCCACCATCGACACAGAGGTGTCTTCAGGTAGTACCATCTATTGAGTTGGGACTTACAAGTGGTATCAGAGCAGAAGACTAATAAACTTGCCTAGATCTGCTTAGATGACTACTACTGAAGGTGGAGATGGTTCTGGTTCAGGTGAAAAACCTTTGAATACTAATACACCACCTCTTCAAAATGTTAATACAAACCCTCCTCCTCCTACTGCCCCTAACCATGTCCATGTACATTATTCTAACACTCCTGTTCCAAAATTTGATGGAAATAGTGAGACCTTCGGTACATGGAAGGCCAGAATGCTTTTGCATTTTGGTGGGATAGAGAGGTATATGTTGAAAATCCTTAAGGATGGACCATATATACCCATGTCTCTTGGGGTAAGTCCTCTTCTAGATCCAACTGGAAGAAGAAGTTTAAGAGAAAAGCTCCAAGACCACTGGTCTGATGAGGATCGTAGACTTGTAGATCTGGACACTAGACTCAAGAACATGATCCTTGGAGCTGTTCCTGAAGACTTAATTCCAACACTTGTGTTGTTCCCCAGTGCCAAGTCAATGTGGGATGAATTAGTCATTCAGTTTGAAGGAGGTGATGACACCATTGTTACCAGAAAGGTTGCCGTGAACAAGAAGTATGAATCCTTCTTTGCTCTACCCAATGAAAGTCTAACTGGTACTTACACCAGGTTTTCTAGCCTCATTAATCAGTTGAGAGGCTTGGGTGTAGAGAAGGATAAGGATATTCTTCTTGAGAAGTGTTAGGACCAGTTCACCTGGAACTGGCCAGTCACCAGTTCACACTGACCAGTCACCAGTTCACACTGACCAGTCACCAGTTGCATCTGGTGACCCAGTAAAACTGGTGACCCAGTAAAACTGGTGACCAAGATGATTTGTCGAGAAATATATTGAAGTCCAGTTGCACCGTACAGTTAACGCAACTGAAGACTTCCTCCAGTTGAGAACTGACCAAGTTGAAGAAGCATTCCAGTTGAAGTCGAAGACAACAAATGGAAGATAGAGAATGGCAATGGCAGCGAAGCCCAGTTGGCATTCTAGTCAGTTACAAACTGGAGACCATCAGTGGAAAGCCCTTACAAAGCTTTACACTGATTACGAGGAATTGACTTGTATGCTTTATGTACCTTTACCCGGATAATAAGCCTTATCTTATTATTTAAGTATTATAAGGTACATAAAGGTGGTTATGTAAAGTCACTTTAACATGCGACTTTACACTGCTTTTTAAGGAATTAAATGCTATTCCTTAAATGCTCCCAACCACATTTGTACGTCTAAAGTTAACATCCCAATGTTAACTTTGCCTATAAATACAAGTCATTGCACAACCAAGAATATTAACTCTTCGAATAAACTTCGATAGAATTCACACTTTGCAAACCTGCAATATTCTTGGTGAACTTGTGCAATCTTCTCTCAATCGCTAAAAGGAACATTTCACAACTTTAAGTGTTTCGATTGTCTTGAGAAATTCCGAGTATAGATCAATTGTATTTCATAGGTTGTTAGGATATTTACATTCGTGTATTATCTTGGTTCCGCATCAACCTTGTAATTTGTTTAATATCAATAAATAAATTATACATTGAAAAATACATATTGTCTCATCAAGTTATCTTACAAGTTATTTGTATTATTGCATTGTTCTTTACTTATTGTCTTTTATATAAGTAATCTATCTAGAACTTGGTATATACACACTGTAACTGGTCGTCTCCAGTTCAGTGCATATATTGCAAAGTAACTCCACCATCGACATAGAGGTGTCTTCAGTAGTACCATCTAACGAGTTGGGACTTACAAGTGGTATCAGAGCAGAAGGCTAATAAACTTGCCTAGATCTGCTAAGATGAACACTACTGAAGGTGGAGATGGTTCTGGTTCAGGTGAAAACCCCTCGAATACTAATGCACAACCTTTTCAAAATGTTAACACCAACCCTCCTCCTCCTACTGCCCCAAACCATGTCCATGTACACTACTCTAACACTCCTGTTCCAAAATTTGATGGAAACAGTGAGACATTTGGTACATGGAAGGCTAGAATGCTTTTGCATTTTGGTGGGATTGAAAGGTATATGTTGAAAATCCTTAAGGATGGACCATATATACCCATGTCCCTTGGGGTTAATCCTCTTCTTGATCCAACTGGAAGAAGAGGTTCAAGGGAAAAGCCAGGACCATTGGTCTGATGAGGATCGCAGACTGGTGGACTTGGACACCAGACTGAAAAACATGATCCTTGGGGCTGTCCCTGAAGACCTAATTCCAACACTTGTGTTGTTTCCCAGTGCCATGTCTATGTGGGATGAATTAGTGATTCAATTTGAAGGAGGTGATGACACAATTGTCACCAGAAAAGTTGCTTTGAACAAGAAGTATGAATCCTTCTTTGCCTTGCCCAATGAAAGTCTAACTGGTACATATACCAGATTTTCTAGCCTCATCAATCAGTTGAGAGGATTGGGTGTAGAGAAGGATAAGGATATTCTTCTTGAGAAGTTTTGTGATATTCTTCCTTCCAAATGGGAAAACATGGTTCTTGTCTTGAGACAAGGTAAAACCTTGCACACTCATACTCTTGCATAGCTCTATGGAGCCTTCAGATTCACTGAAGATAATAATGCTGCAAGACTTGTGGCTGAGCAAGATGCCATGAACCATGCCCAGAGTCCTAAGGTTGCTAGTGTAACTGAGCGACCTTGTGCTGCTTTAATGTCTGCTGAGAGTGTCCAGGTACACTCGATGAAGGAGATGTTGAACAGTTTCTTAAACTCTGGACTGACCATTGAAAACAGTGATGGTTGTAATGAAACTGACGATGATGATCTGGTCGCCATGATTGCTAAAACCTTTAACAGGTTTAAGCATAAATCCAAAAGATTTAATGGCCCCAACAATGCTTCCAGCTCCAGCTCTCTGGATAAGACCAATCTTACATGCTATAAGTGTGGTAAGAAAGGTCATTTTATGAAGGAATGCAGATGTAGTCAGTTGAACAACCAAACTGGCCCCTCTGTCCCTAATTTCAATCGGCCTGATGATAGCTACAAAGCTAAATACAAGAAGCTTAAGGCCCAGATTGCCCTCCTGTCCATGGAAAAGAAAAAGGATCAGTGCTTAATGGCACAAACTGAGGGAAAATGGGAGTACTCTGATGACTCATCTGACGATGAAGAAGAGGAAAGGGACATGTGTTTCATGGCCTTGGAAGATCAACAACAGCAATACGTGGTGAAAGAAGATGTCATCTCTGGAAGATGGGTGGACATCATACTGAAAAAGGTATGTGACTATGATAACCAGGTTGACCCTAACTAAAACTGGACCTGGCTGAATCATTAAGTGGTGATTTGGCATTTGTGGAAACTGTAAGAGCTGATAGTGAAAGATATCTTGACACTATCCTAATTGAACTGAACAATGTTAAACCACAACTAAATGATTTGCAAAGTGTCCAGTTGGCACTCAAGGAGTCAGTTTTAAAGATTGAGGCTTTAGAACTTGATAATCAAAAATTATTTTCTGATTTTGAAAAAGCACAAAAGATTATCAAGTCATGGGTAAAAGCATCTGGCAAAAACTACGATGCATTTTCAAGAACTATCGATGCCCAGAAAAATGCATGGAAATCTGAAGATCTGGAGATTGCAGCTCTTATACCAGATCTTCATGCATTGCCTCCAGCTCTCCAGGTTGAAACACCTTCTGATCAACCTGAAGCTGTTGAAACTGAAACCAATGAGACCACCCCCTTTGAGGTTAAAACTGGAGCCAAACAGGCTAAAGCTTCAGTCAAAAAGGTCACTGGTAACAAGCCTTTACCTCAAAAGTCTAAGGTGCCCAAGACCCGACAGACTAAAGCACCAGTTGAACCAAGGTCCAAGGTTCAACTGCCTGATCAAAATAATATTTTGGTTAATCTGGAAAGACAACTCCAACTTTTGTCTTGGCAGGTTCAGAGTTGTACTGCCCGGATTAACAATCTGGAAGGAGGTTTATCACCTCCAGTTTTCAAACAAAATATTAAACCACTCCCTTCTGTACCTAAACTAAAGAATGTTCCTTCTGGAACAAAATCTGGTAAAATTAAAGGGAGTAAGTATCAAATACCAATTGTTTTTACTCCTGCACCTGGAGCTGGTGATAATGCTCCAGATGTAGCCTCCAGTTCAACACCTCAACAATCAACTGTGGCTTCTGTAGAGAAGTCCAGTGGACCCATCAAGAAAAGATGGGTTCACAAAAAGAACTAATGATTTTTGTGTGTGTGTAGGGCGATCGAAAGAAAAATATCTGGTATCTGGACAGCGCTGCTGGCCGGACTATGACCGGATGTAAGCCCCTACTGGAAGAGTTCACTGTCCAAGATGGACCGACAGTGACTTTTGGTAACGATCAATCTGGAAAGACTGAAGGATATGGTGTGCTCAATAATGGACAAGTCGAATTCAAAAGAGTTGCATTTGTGAATGGTTTGAAATATAACTTGATCAGTGTAAGCCAACTTTGCGATGATGGCTTCAGAGTATTGTTCGATATTGCACAAGGCACCATATTTAACAAGGATTGGAAAGTGGTGATGATTGCACCAAGAAAAGGAAATGTGTACATCATGGATATGGAACCAGCTCCAAAAGAGCAATGTTTCTATACCAAAGCTGATGAGGACACCAACTGGCTATGGCATAAAAGGTTATCCCACCTTAATTTCAAAAACATTAACAAGTTGTCTCGCAAGCAACTGGTTGATGGGATACCTCAGATTTCCTTCAATAAGGAAAAGCCATGTCCAGGGAGTGAGATGGGTAAGCAGAAGAGAGCCAGTTTTAAAACTAGGCAAAATTTTAGCATCACTGAACCTCTTCACATGCTACATATGGATCTATTTGGTCCAGTGAATGTTCAAACTAGAGCTGGAAAGAAATACACTCTAGTTGTGGTTGATGAATTCACCAGATATTGCTGGGTGGTATTCATCAGATCCAAAAGTGATGCACCTGCTGAAATCATCTCTCTTATCAAAAGAATTGAGCTCAAGTATACTCGAAAAGTTTGTCAGTTGCGAAGTGATAATGGTACTGAATTCCAAAATAAGGTACTTGAAACATTTTGCAATGACACTGGCATCTCTCAAAACTTCTCATCAGTTCACTCTCCAGAGCAAAATGGAGTTGTTGAAAGAAAGAATCGTACACTGATAGAAGCCGCCAGAAGTATGCTATCTGAATCTGGTCTTCCCACCAGTTTTTGGGCTGAGGCAGTTGCAACTGCTTGTCACACCCAAAACCGGTCAGTCTACATCAAGAGACATAAGAAGACTGCCTATGAAGTACTCAGGAATCGCAAACCAAATATTGGATATTTCCATGTATTTGGTTGTCCAGTTTATATACTGAACGATTCTAGTCAGCTTGGAAAGTTTGATGCAAAAGCTGATGAAGGGGTATTTTTAGGCTATTCAGATATTCGAAAGGCCTTTAGAGTTTATAATTATAGACTCCAAAAGGTGCATGAGACAATTCATGTCACATTCGATGAATTAACTGAAGCAATCAACAAGAGACCAAGCCTTGATATTTCTCCAGTCATTCCAATCAACTTTGGTGAAACTGACCAAGTTCATCGGTCAGTTGTTTCACCAGAAGATGCTTCCAGTTACAACAAACTGGAACCAGTCAAGAAGAAGAAAAGCACCAGTGACACATCATTTTATCCCTCCATCAATTTTAACTTATCACAAGAATTGGTGATTGGATCAGATGTACGTGCCACTCCAATATCAGCACCAGTTCAAACACCTACTTCTCCAGTTCTTCATGAAATACCTTCAAATGAGGAATTTCATGATGCTAATCGAGACCTCATTGACTCTGATGAGGATGTAGAAGTTGTTTGGACTGATCCTTCTCCAGAAGCTGTTGCAACTGAAGAAGATCGCCAGGTGACTTGCACTGATATTGTAGTTCACCAGCCTAGTCAATACACTAGATGGACTCGAGCCCACCCAATTGAACAGATTGTGGGTGATCCAACTAGTGGGGTTCAGACTAGAAGAGCCACCAGTGAGCAATGCTTAAACGTCACCTTCTTATCTTTAATTGAACCAAAGAAGATTGACGAGGCTATGGCAGACCCAAGCTGGGTGGAAGCTATGCAAGAAGAGCTCCTCCAGTTTGAAAGGAACAATGTTTGGGAGCTTGTTCCTTGTCTACCAGGGTTAAAGAAAGAACCTATTGGTACCAGATGGGTCTACCGAAACAAAATGGATGAAGATGGCCATGTTGTAAGAAACAAGGCCAGACTAGTTGCCCAGGGTTATTGTCAAGCAGAGGGCGTTGACTTTGATGAAACTTTTGCTCCAGTTGCAAGACTTGAAGCCATAAGAATATTTTTGGCTTATGCAGCCCATCTGCAGTTCAAGGTCTTCCAGATGGATGTCAAAAGTGCGTTCCTTAATGGAACATTGGAAGAAGAAGTTTATGTTAAGCAGACTCCAGGTTTCCTTGATGAGAAGCATCCTCATTGGGTTTATAGATTGAACAAAGCATTGTATGGTCTAAGACAAGCCCCCAGAGCCTGGTATGATACTTTAACTAAACATCTTCTTAAAAATGGCTTTCAAAGAGGTGCAATAGATAATACCTTGTTTATCTTGAAAGAAAGAGGTAATATCTTATTGGTACAAATTTATGTTGATGACATTATTTTTGGTTCAACTGATGATGCAATGTGTAAAAAGTTTTCTAAAATCATGTCATCTGAGTATGAGATGAGTTTAATGGGTGAATTAACATTTTTCTTAGGTCTTCAGATTAAGCAAACTGAAAATGGAATTTTCATAAACCAAGGAAAATATGTCAGAGATTTGTTAAGAAAATACAAATATGATTCAATCCCATCAAAAAACACACCTATTGCAGCACCGTTGAATTTGGACTCTGACCCAACTGGCAAACCAGTTAACATAACTGACTATAGAGGTATGGTTGGTTCACTGATGTACTTAACTGCTAGTCGACCAGATATAATGTTTGCAACATGTTTATGTGCCAGGTTTCAGGCTAACCCTAAAGAATCACATTTGCACGCTGTAAAGCGTATCTTTAGATACCTGAAAGGGTGTCCTAATCTTGGTCTTTGGTACCCCAAAGGCTCAGGATTAGATCTAATGGGTTATTCAGATTCTGATCATGCAGGTTGTAAGATAGATAGAAAATCAACAACTGGTGGTTGTCATTTCCTTGGAGGAAAACTGGTAAGTTGGACCAGCAAGAAGCAGACTTCAGTCTCTATGTCCACTGCTGAGGCAGAGTACATTTCTGCGGCCAGTTGTTGTGCCCAGATTCTCTAGATCAAGAACCAGTTACTAGATTATGGTCAGAAGTATACCAAGACCCCAATCTTTTGTGACAACACCAGTGCAATTGCTATATCTCACAACCCAATGATGCACTCCAAAACAAAGCATATTGACATCAGGTATCATTTCATTCGAGATCATGTTATGAAAGGAGATATTGAAATTCATTTCATCCCCACTGACAAACAGTTAGCTGATGTTTTTACCAAACCTCTCGATGAGAAAACCTTTAAACATCTCATCAGCGAACTGGGAATGTTAAACCCTTAACTGGAGCTTTCTTTGTTATTGAACGCGTCAGTGGCACTGATGAAGTTCTCCAGTTGAGGAGGTCCAGATAATCTTTGCTCGCCAGGCTATCGAACGCCTTTGTGATACTATCTTGGCACTAATTGATTTCTGGATCATCATTTTACGGGGAAAGACTCAAAATAATTTTCTGACTAAAATTCGTTTTTGTTTGAAAATGCAACTGGAGAACTCTTCAGTTGGAAACTGGCGCTGGACTGATCCTCCAGTTACCAGGTTCAGTCTTGTCTTTTTTTGTTATAACTCAATATTTGGCGAGCGGAGGGGAGAGATTGATCCTCCAGTGGACCAGGTCTGTCAAAATTTTAATAACGTTACAAATACTTGGTCAATATGTGTGACACGTGATGATACTCGAGTGTTTTAAACCACTTGATATCGTGATCTGACGTGTTTGAAACCATTTTAGTACTTGACAACTGTTTGTATTGGGAAAACAAAAGTGAGTGGGCGCGTGGGTAAGATAAGCCGTCGTAGCATTTAATGCTGACATGGAAGCATTTAATGTTTACATGGCAAATTATTATTTTATTTCAAAATTCAAACCAACTTTTGTGAAAATATCTTCAAAAAGGGATTTTGTTTATTAAAATATAATTTTGGTGTTACATTGTGTAACAACCCTACTTTTTAAATATCATATACGAGCTAGTTATGTTGCCTATGATCTCGCAAGCCATAGTTATACTCAAAGCTAGTAGATAATGCCCCTAAACTAGCAATCTAAAGCTATTGTTCAATTATCAATGTGAATTTTAAAGTACCATTGAACAAAATTTTTATTGATGAGCAATCAAGTTATAAATGACATATTGAGACTCACAAGTTGAGATATCAAGCAAGAATTCTTATAAATGCCCAACAAATCAATCATCAAACCAATGTAAGTAAATATAATGTGAGAATTAAGATTTCTATCTCGAAGTATGTCTATAAACTAAAATGTACGTAAAAGTGCTTAAGTAACAATAAGAATGTATATATATGCTTAAAATAAATACAAGTTTACAACTAAAGGCTTATGTAACAAATCAAAAATACAAAAATATATCCATACATGTACATATACATGACATATATACATATATAGACATACATACACATGCTAGAATAAAGAGAATTTATACTACAAACAAATACCATTTAACCTTACAAATATTTATACACTTACACCTAACATATATACACCTTATATACATAATTTTTATAAAAAAAAAAGATGCCAAAAACCCTTCCCATACCCCTTTGAGGCCGGCCCTCCCCCCTTTCCCCATACACATTCACCAATCAACATTTAACCAACCTTATACTCCCAACACAAATCACTTACACTCTTCACACTCTTACACTCATTTCTCTCTCAAGAAAACTCTTCTTTTCTCTCTTTTTCTCATTATTTTCGGCCACCATCAAGAACAAGGAAAAACACCATCAAAAATCAAGTAAACACTTACTAATAATAAGGGTTTTAAGTTAGATTAATAAAGGGTTAATACAAGCAAGGTTCAAGGGTTATTTGAGGCTTAGATTAAGGGTTATTTGAGGGTTCAAGGGCCACGAAAATCTGCCCAAAATCTTCATCCAAAACCAAGTTCAAGAGGGTATAATCTTCATCCTTTTTACTAGATCTAATCTTGTTTTGTTTATATTCAAAGGTTTTATCAAAAACTCATACTTTCTTCTTGTTTTCTTTGTGATATACACTTAATGAGGGCAAAGTTGATAGGATCTTTCTTTCCATGCTCATGCATGTCGAATCTAATAAGAAAGATCCAAGGATTCAACAAGTTTAAGACCCAAAAGTGTGGTTATAGATTAGTAGCTTTTAAAGTGACTTTCTTGTTGATAGATCTATATGTTTTTGTATATTTTTTGAAGAGTATATTCTGAGATTTTTCATTCAAAAGAAGTTTTTATATTGTTGAATGATAGATCTATAAAAGTTAATAGTAAAAAGTGTTGATTTGAATGCATATATGCTAGATTTAAGAAAGTTGAATCTTTTGTTGGATTATGAGATGGATATGGACTTGTTATAAGTGAAAAATAGGTTAATATGAATGTTAATATTCTGGAAAAATTGGTAAAATATCAAAGGTATAAAGCTTGAATCAAAACATGTTAAAATAAGCTAGAAATCATGAACCGAAAACACGCAAAAATGCATTTTGAGCACACACATGCACCATAATCTTATGAACAAGAAAATATGATAAACCTACTGGAAATATGTTGAAAATAAGGTACAAAACTCAGATCTATTGGTCCATGACAACAATAAGCTCAAAAATCACCTTTTCGGGTCAAATAATCACTAACCGAAAGCACTAAATTGCACATATCACACCACCACCACTATCACGATTTTGGACACCAAGATATGATGAACTTTCTGGAAATAATGAAACAAGAATGAAAATCCATTTTGAAGCACTTTAATTGCTCAAGAAATGAAGCTAAAATCACTATTTCGGTAAACGATTTTTAATCATAAAACCCTCAAAATAAGCAAGACACAAGAGAGGTTGAATTGATATGATTTTGTATGGATAAAAGTTGCCTAAAGGCCTGAGATTTTTGACCAAAATGTTTAGTGGTGATTTCTATGAATTTTCTTGAATTATTGAATTTAAATAGTAATTAAAAGACATAAAAATCCATAAATAAATTATGTAAATCAAGAATGAAGTTAAATCAACTTAACCATTGGTAAAAATAATTAAAACCTACTGGGGAAAAATAGTCAAAAGACAAGAGACATGTGTTACATAATTTTGAGATAAATAATTAAGTAAAAATAATTAATTAAATATTATCATTAAAATAAATGGAAAATACATAAATAAAAGTATAAATCATGAAATTATAAACTTAGGAGCATATATATCAGGAGATAATTCAAATGAAATTATTCATAATTTATAAAGGCAATTATAACACTTAAAAGTATTTTTAAGGAATTATTTAGTAAATAAATCAATAAAGTGAATAAATAAGTAATTAAATATTATTTAATTAAATAAATAATTACAAATCAGAGAAAATACATAAGTATTAATATTACAAGTCCACTGATGTTAAACATTATTATTAAGCAAAATATACAATAGAGATCATATAAATCAAAGCCAAACTACCGAATTCCAATAAACGCACAAAAACGTATAATGAGGAAACGACTCTTACCACCAAATCTCTTATACCCACACAATGAGAACATCATAATGCACTTAAATTCCATAATCTAATAACAACCAAAGATGGGCAAGTCTACTAGTATACATCTCATGATCTAGCTCACTAGTTCATGTCACGCGAACTTACGTCGTGAATATATACGTTATGGTTTAGGCTTGCTTGAGGCGCAACAATTCTAGGCGAAGGAATCACTTTTGATCAGCCCCCTTGCACTCTATAATCAAGTGAGTCATAGCCCCCTTTCAAACTCTTTTATATGTTTACTTACGGGGTGAAAAGCACGATTAATTAAAATGACTTTCTATTATGAAATGATTCTTTGAAATAATGATAATGATATGGGAATTATATTGTATGTTCAACGTGGTATATGTTATATGATGAGCTTGAGTACTGTCAAACGGTGGTCCCCTGTACACTACTATTAACTCATTTGAGGCCTGTAGTTAGAGGGTTGCGCAACTAGGACTTGTCCCCTCATCTACTATTATAGGTAACGGTGGGATGTTTGGTCTGCCTTTGTGGTCACCTTCATCGCCAGTCTGGCCTCGCGGTGCTCTAACTACTATATATTTATGGGCGTCTCCATGGCACGACCCTTGGTTATCTTTATGCACGTGATTGACAGCATGTGCTTATCATTATCTTATCATTTGGGACGTTATATATTGATTATTGGGACATAACCGGTCTTAGTAGTGGCTCAAGAACAATCTCATCAAGTTATGTCATGGTAGTCTTACCATTGACTCAGAGGTATTGATATTATATTATGGATGGAAATTGTGGCTTGAACATACGGTTTGGGTGTGGATAATATGATGGAAATCCCTGGTAAAGTTTATGGCATATTCTACTTGAATTGGATTAAATATATGTGTGTTGTTTAGCATAATCCTATGAACTCACTCAACTCTCGTAGTTGACACTTTTTCTTCATGCTTTTCAGGTCTAGGGCAGTAAGTTAGCTTTTTGGACCGCTCCATGGATAATGTGTTAATTGCTGCATCTTGGACTTGTAACTCAAACATTTGATCTTTTGGTTATGATTTTGGTTATGTAATGATTATTAAACGTCAACTTGAACTTGTTACCTTTTTAATTTGATTGGCATTTGAAACTTTATGTTGATGTTTATTATTTAAATCTTTTGTACCATGTCGTTCTGTGGCATCTCGTGTTTCCGCTATAGTCGGGGTGTTACAGAAAAATGGTATCAGAGATCAAGGTTATAGAGAATTTTTGCTATAACCTACGTATTTTCAAAACGAGTCGAATATTTCTTAAACAATTGAGTCGATCATAAAGTATTCTTGTTTTACTTATACATAGCCTGATCAACTATGCCTAACTAAAAATTTAATATGGAATGATTGAAATGATTGTCTAAGAGATATTCAAAATGAGTCTTTTGAAAATAAGCTCTAAAAACGATTCTTGGTGCAAAAAGATACATAACCAAATCAAATGTTTGCATTACCTATTAGAACCCTTAGTTAATACCCCCACTTGGCTAGTATTACCTTGTCCATTTAGATATAACACATGAGAGCTATGCACAAGTTGAATCTTAGTCATTACTTTAATTATAAATGGTTATGTCGGTCGTACGAGTCGAATTGGTCGTCGGTTGTGAATGGTCATGTCGTCGTTCGGTGGCTAAGCTTGTGAGTCGTTGGTCGAGTTGGTTGGTTGCTTGTCAAATGGTTAAGGTCGTCTCATGGTCCGTCGAGTCGTCTTGCTGTCCGTAAGTTGCCATATGGGTCGTCAAAGGTCAAGTCGGTCGTCTATGGTCGTCTAAGCGTCAAGTCAAGTCGTCATCTCACGCCTTTGTGAAACTTGTGTAGGAACATCATGTCACGAACAAGTGGAGCTTCCGGATCAGCCCCTAGACCAAGAAACTTGTACGGATTCGTGGACTACTTGGAAGAGGAAGAAAGGAAAGCCTAGAGCAAGGGCAACCTCCCCAACCACTCCAAGAAGAAGAGGAAGAAGAGACCGATCCAAGTGAAGCCCCATCGGAGGATGATAATGCTAGAAGTATTGCCCCTAGCCAACCTGAACGCCGCTCACCCTCGCCACCACCATCACCACCTGCCCCTAGAGCACCTACTCCGCAGAGGCAAGATGCACCCATGAACCTAAGCGATGGGAGATTTCCAGCCCAAGATCCCTACTTTCAGCCGCGTCTTCCTCGTGATCATCCCTGGTACCATCTTGGACATAGGCGTCAAGGAGAGGAGCCACACCGCCCAGTCTTTGGAGTACCCCCTCCACCTCCCATTGGTATGACTCGTGAAGAAAGGGAGAGGGTGTGGGGGATAGCAAACGGGTTAAGGGATGCTAGAGTAAGGGTGAGGACTCAAGAGGTGATGATGGAAAGGGCTTTAGGAGTTATGGATCGAACGGGAGACTATGCGAGTTTGGCGATATCAGAAATTCGACGAGTTAATGAAGTGATATTCATTATGGGATGTGTGCTTACGGCTCTTTGCGCTCTCGTAATAGCTCTCATGCTTAGGAAGTAAACCTAAGAGCTTCTTTATTTATGAACTTAATTCGATGTATGAACGTTTGTACTTTGTTTCACTTTCTTGAACTTTCTAGCTTTTGTGTGACGATGATCACATGGTATTTGGCATGTACAATTTTGTGAACTCATATTGAATGATATATATGTAAGCTTGATGCCTCTCTATGGTTACACGTTGTGCTATCCTTGTGGTGATAAAGTTATCTCTATTATAGAAGTTATAGTTACAGCAGGAAATCAGTTCTGACCACTTTTAGTAGAACGGCCATATCTGGAGTTTTATTTCGTCTTTTGACCTGATTCCAATTGGAGGTGAAACTTAACTCATAGGGCTACGTTTCATATTTTATGAGTTTTTCCCAGATCGTCCATCTTAAGCTACTTTTACGTGCTCCAAGTTCGTACTCAGATTCTGTAATTCTCTCAACTAACCATGAAAGCATGGTAGATAAATTTTAGAATTTACCTGACCGTTTATTTACTAATAATGACAAGTGAGTCGTGATTATAAAAAGGAATATGAATCGGGATATACATATACATATGTGTGCAAACGAACCCTCTATGCACTAAATAACTTCAGATATACTCGTGTGGGATCAAGAAGTCGTGAGTCGAGTTTATGTAGTATAATTCAATGAACGAATGACTAAACTATATTATCCTTTGTAGAGACATGGCACCACGAAGGACCGGCGGAGAAACAAGTGAAGAGGCCCAGCGAAGAGCCGAGTTAGCTGAGCTTATCTCCCAGCAAATCAATGCCGCCATGCCAAACATTGTCACCCAAATTGCGGAGAATGTGACCGCTACACTCAACACGGCTAGAAGACAAGATGGAGGGAAAATGCTATTGACAGTAATGCCTACAAGGCTTTCACGTCTTGCAATCCCAAGGAGTTTCATGGGACAGAAGGTCCTGTTGGATTGCTTACTTGGTTCCAAAGCATGGAAGCCAACTTGAACATCATTGATTGTGCGCCAGCGGACCGTGTTAAGTTTGCTGCTAGTAAGCTTCAGGGAAGAGCTCTTACTTGGTGGAATCTTCAAGCGACCACTAGAGGTCCTGCAGCAGTCAATGCTTTGACTTGGGAGCAGTTTAAGGATGAGTTGAAGTGTGAGTATTGTCCACGAGAGGAGGTACAAAAACTGGAGATGGAATTCTGGAACCATGCCATGAGAGGACTGGAATTGGAGGCCTATGTGATCCGTTTTCACGAGTTGAGCGTGTTGGTGCCGGAGATGGTAACCCCTGTGGCTAAGAAGGTTGAGAGATTTATCTATGGATTGGCACCTGAAGTTAGGTTGATGGTCACTGCAGCAAGTCCTACCACTCTTGAGCAGGCTATAAGCATGGCAACCAGGCTAGTGAACGATTTGGTTAGGCGTGGAAAGTACACGAGGGGTGAATCAAGTTCGAGACAGGGTGGAGGAAATCGGTTTGGTGATCGAAAAGGAATGGGCCGGATAAGAGGCAAAAGATTGTGAGAAACTATGGGGTTGTGGATGCTAACCCCAATCCATATCGTGGCATGCCTCCAAGGTGCAACCGATGTGGTTATAGTCACTTTGGTGAATGCAAGCGTTGCACAACATGCAACCGCATGGGTCACCTTGCTACTCACTGCCGAAGCGGCCAAGGAATGAAGGACAACGAGGAGGATGTCACGAATGTGGAAGTACAGATCATTAGAGGAGTGCTTGTCCTAGGTTGAGAAGGGCGCAAGGAAACCATGGGAATGGAAATGGTAACCGTGGTAACTTTAGGAATGTTGGGAATCGCGGGAACCAAGCAAACCGAGGAAACAATGGAAATCAAGTCAACCGAGGAAATGTTGGGAATCAAGCTAACATTGGGAATCAAGGCAACAACGTTAACCAAGGAA
>CM067170.1:50571043-50648447 GCA_034093135.1 Erigeron breviscapus | reverse complement strand
TCTGATCTTGAAAAAGAACAAATGATTATCAAGTCATGGGTAAAAGCATCTGGAAAGAACTATGATGCATTTTATAGAACAATTGATGCCCAGAAAAATGCATGGAAATCTGGAGATCTGGAAATGGCAGCTCTCATACCAGATCTTCATGCATTGCCTCCAGCTCTCAGGGTTGAAACTTCTTATGATCAACCTGAAGCTGTTGAAACTGAACCCATTGAGACCACCCCCATTGAGGTTAAACCTGGAGCCAAACAGGCTAGTGTTCCAGTTAAAAAGGCCACTGGTAACAAGCCTTTACCTCAGAAGCCTAAGGAGCCCAAGACCCAAAAGACTAAAACTCCAGCTGAACCAAGGTCCAAGGTTCAGCAGCCTGATGAAAACTATATTTTGTTTAAACTGGAAAGTCAACTCCAACTTTTGTCTCGACAGGTTCAGAGTTGTACTGCCTGGATTAAAAATCTGGAAGGAGGTTCATCACCTCCAGTTGTAAAACAAAATATTAAACCCCCTTCAAAACCAAAACAAAAGAATGTTCCATCTGGAACTAAATCTTATAAGAAAAAGGGGAGCAGGTATCAAATACCAATGGTTTTTACTCATGCACCTGGATCTGGTGAAAAAGATCCAGATGTAGTCTTCAATTTACCACCACAACAATCAACTAAGACTTCTGTAGAAAAGTCCAGTGAACCCATCAAGAAAAGATGGGTTCACAAAAATAACTGATGATTTTTGTGGGTGTGCAGGGAGATCAAAAGAAAAATATCTGTTATCTGGACAGCGCAGTTGGCCGGACTATGACCGGATGTAAGCCCCTGCTTGAAGAGTTCACTATCCAAGATGGACCGGCAGTGACGTTTGGTAATGATCAAAGTGGAAAGACTGAAGGATATGGTGTGCTCAATAACGGACAGGTAGAATTCAAAAGAGTTGCATTTGTGAATGGTTTGAAATACAACCTGATCAGTGTCAGCCAACTTTGTGATGATGGCTACAGAGTTTTGTTCGATATTGCTCAAGGCACCATATATAACATGGATTGGAAAGTGGTGATGGTTGCACCAAGAAAAGGAAATGTGTACATCATGGATATGGAACCAGCTCCAAAAGAGCAGTGTTTTTATACCAAGGCTGATGAGGACACCAACTGGCTGTGGCATAAAAGATTATCCCATCTTAATTTCAAAAATATTAACAAGTTGTCTCGCAAACAACTGGTTGATGGGATACCTCAAATTTCTTTCAATAAAGAAAAGCCATGTCCAGGGTGTGAGATGGGCAAGCAGAAAAGGGCCAGTTTCATGACAAGGCAAAACTTTAGCATCACTAAACCTCTTCACATGCTTCATATGGATCTCTTTGGTCTAGTGAATGTTCAAACTAGAGCTGGAAAGAAGTACACTCTAGTTGTGGTCGATGAATTCACCAGATACTGTTGGGTGGTATTCCTCTGTTAGAAATATAAATGTAGTAGTTGATTTGTATCTTTTGTACTTACAATGTAAATATCTAAGTATGGAAGGGGGCATATTGTAATATGTGTATAGGTATATAAACCCCCTCCATAATGTAAAATGTAACCTTTCACCCCATTTGAATGCAATCTAATCTTCCAGCCAAACACACTTTCTCTCTCTACTTTCTCTCTCTTAAAACCTCCATTGTTACACACACTAACACACTCATAAGCTCGAATTCATCATTTACATTTGGTATCAGAGCACAATCAGAGTTGCTGAACGATCTACAAGCTTAATTCAAGCTTAATTTGTGCTTATTTTCAGAATTTGGCTTATTTCTGAAAGGTTCATTTGCCGAGATCACTGTTTGAGTGATTTCTGCAAATTAAGTGTGTTTTTGTTTAAGTTTTGTTCATCGATCGATTCATTATCAGTATATCATCCTTCGTTGTCAATTTCAGAAGTTAATTTCATCATTTGAGTTGTTTTTGCTCAAGCTCTGCAAATCGCATGTTCGAGTGGGTTTGAATTCTAGTTGAAATTAACATCTAATTTGTTCAAGGATTTGTGCGCATTGTTTTCCTGATCATTTTGATATAAAATACGACCTTTAATTCGCAAAAATGAAGGAGAAATTGAAGATTTACATTATTCTCTACATTTGAGGGTTTGGCTGAACAAAGAAGAAGAACAGTAACCGATTATTTTGTCGTTTAGTGTTTACTAGTGATTGCAGAGATTGTTGGCTAGGGTTAATCGTACTAGTACTATTTGCAGAGATTTTATCTCGGCAAATAGGTGTTTCAAGAAAAGTTGGTCAAGTATTGGTGCTCATTGTTCTATTTGCAGAGAATTTTGCTCGGCAAATAGTGGTTTCAAGAAAAGTTGATCAAGTATTAGTGCTCATTGTTCTATTTGCAGAGAATTTTGCTCGGCAAATAGTGGTTTCAAGAAAAGTTGGTTAAGTGAGGTGCTCATTGTTCTATTTGCAGAGAATTTTGCTCGGCAAATAGTGGTTTCAAGAAAAGTTGGTTAAGTGTGGTGCTCATTGTTCTATTTGCAGAGAATTTTGCTCGGCAAATAGTGGTTTCAAGAAAAGTTGGTTAAGTGAGGTGCTCATTGTTCTATTTGCAGAGATTTTATCTCGGCAAATAGTTATTTCAACAAAATTCAATCAAGTGTTGTGTGATCTAGTTCTATTTGTTCTAATTGCCGAGATTTTTTCTCGGCATTCTTCACAAGTAGAAAATCAATTTTTTTAAGTTTTTTAATTGATTGAAATGGCTTCAAGGGAAGCTTTAGCACTTGGTTCTGAAGGAAGACCTCCTGTCTTGTTTAGAGGTTCTTATCCTTAATGGAAGAAAAGATTTCTGAACTGGATAGACAGACAGAAGAATGGAAAACTTCTGAGGAAATCATACAAAGATGGTCCTGAAATTCCAAAGAACCCTGTTAATGGAGAAGCTTTACCTGAAGAGAGTTGGAATGCAGAACAGAAAAATAGAGTTGAGGCCGATCAAAGTGCAATTGCCTATCTTTACCAAGCATTTAATGATGACATTTATTGCAATGTGGACTCCTATGAAACAGGAAAAGACATATGGGATGAAGTGGAGAAGCAGATGGAAGGATCTGATGTATCAAACACCATCAGGTTGTCGACTGTTCTGAACATGTATGAAACATTCAAACAACAAAAAGGTGAACCATTGAATGAGGTATACATCAGATTCTACAATGTCATCAATGAGCTTAGAAAGAATGATGTGAAGAGAACCAATATGGAACTGAACATCAAATTCATCAAAAATCTGGAAGAGGAATGGCAAGTGTATGGAACCCAACTCAACCAACAATCAGACTTTGGGAAACTCACCATTCACACCTTGTATGAAAAATTGAAGCTGAATGTTGAGGATGTTCAGAGGATCCAAAAGAAGAAAGAAGAAAGTTCTCATTCCGATCCATTAGCCTTGGTAGCTGAGAAGAAGACTTCAAAAGTGTCAAGACAAAGCTTTGTTGAGTATGACACTGATTCTGATACAAGTGAAATGAGTGATTGTGATCTTGATGAGAGACAAAAAGAGATGTACAAAGAACTCGCTTATTTCACAAAGGCTTTCAAGAAGAAATTCTTCAAGAAGAAACCAACAAATAATCAGCTTAGGACTTCTTCAGTCTCTTCGTATGCTAAAAATACGAATGCTCCTAAGTTTGATCAGAAGAAAGATTTTGTTGGTGGTGAGAAAAAGTATGAGAATTAGAAGAAGTTTGAGAAGAAGGTCATGGAGAAAAGGAATGAAGACAAGAAATGCTACAACTGTGGTCTAACTGGACATTTTGCCATCAATTGCACTAAACCTCGACAAAAGAACTCCGAGTACTATAAGTACAAACTTTTGCTAGCAAGACAAGAGGAAAGTGGAATTGCTCTTCTCGCTGAGGATGACAAGTGGTTACATCTTTCTGATGAGGATACAGACGAACTTGCAGCAAATGTGTGCTTCATGACGAAGATCAAGAAATCAAAGGAGTTGGATGATGTTGAGGAAAGTTCATCAGAGGATGATCAGGTACTAACTCTTCCCAAATCAGTGTTAAAACACTATATGGATATGAGTGAAACAGCAACAAAAGATTGCATGGAGTTGAGTAAAAAGAATTTAAAATTAAAGAAAGATTTGGAAGACAAAGAAAAAGATTTTCAAAGTAAATTTGATTTGCTTCAAAAGGAATTTGAGAATTTGAAATCTGAAAAAGCAGCAATCATTTTTACTCCAAACTCTAAAATGCATCTTGAACAACAAGAACTCGCTTATTTCACAAAGGCTTTCAAGAAGAAATTCTTCAAGAAGAAACCAACCAACAATCAGCTTAGGACTTCATCAGTATCTTCATATGCAAAGAATTCAATCAAGAAGAAATTCTTCAAGAAGAAATTCTTCAAGAAGAAATTCTTCAAGAAGAAATTCTTCAAGAAGAAATTCTTCAAGAAGAAATTCTTCAAGAAGAAATTCTTCAAGAAGAAATTCTTCAAGAAGAAATTCTTCAAGAAGAAATTCTTCAAGAAGAAATTCTTCAAGAAGAAATTCTTCAAGAAGAAATTCTTCAAGAAGAAATTCTTCAAGAAGAAATTCTTCAAGAAGAAATTCTTCAAGAAGAAATTCTTCAAGAAGAAATTCTTCAAGAAGAAATTCTTCAAGAAGAAATTCTTCAAGAAGAAATTCTTCACATAAAAATTTTGAAAAGAAACATGATGAAAAAGAAAATCATGAGGCTGTAATTCCTGAAATTCTTGAGTGTTTTAAAGAAAAACCTTTAGAAGAAACTATTCAAATTCCAAAAGCTGAAAACTTGAGACCTTATGTTCCACAAAAAGTTTTGGAAAAGGTAATAGAGGATTTGCAAAAGTCTATTTTAACTATGAGTTAATGGATGAGTCATATGATTTTTTCAGTCACCCTGCACATAAAATTGAAAAAGAAAATGATGAAAAAGAAAATCATGAGGCTATAATTCCTGAAATGAGTGTTTTAAAGAAAAACCTTTGAAAAAGAAAATGATGAAAAAGAAAATGATGAAATATAAAATTGAAAAAGAAAATGATGAAAAAGAAAATCATGAGGCTGTAATTCCTGAAATTCTTGAGTGTTTTAAAGAAAAACCTTTAGAAGAAACTATTCAAATTCCAAAAGCTGAAAACTTGAGACCTTATGTTCCACAAAAAGTTTTGGAAAAGGTAATAGAGGATTTGCAAAAGTCTCTTGATGAAAAGCAATCTTTGATAGATAATCTGAAAACTCAAAATCACTATGTCATTGACCCACCCAAGAATCATGAAAATGATTGTGATCACCCCAATTGTCCTGTTTGTGAAGTTATGGCCACTACATCTCCACCAAACCAATCTATGTGTCAAAATGAGACAACTTCACAAAATGCATGTTCTATTTGTGAAATCATGAATGCATCTGTGCAAACTGAGAGTCAAGTTGTGCATGTTTCTGTTCAAACTGATGGTGATTTAGATGATGTTCATGATGTTGATGATTATTTCGTCCAGATTGCTTCTGAAACTGAGTCTTTTACCAAGTTTTCTGAGGGAACTCAATCATACTTGAATGAAATTGATGCTTTCAAACAAAAGTTTGAAAAAGAAAGAGAACAAAGGTTAAATGTGCTAAAAGAACTTAATGATCTAAAGGTTGAATTCCAATTTCAGAAAATAGCACTTCAATTTTTTAAAGAAAGAGAAAAAGCATCAATTCCACTCAAGAGAAGTCCTTGTCCAATTAAGATATGTGAAGCAAGTGTGAAATTGGAAACGGATGATTTATCAACTTATTTGGAAGGAAATTATGATTTTCCACCTGATTTTGAAAAACATTTTGTTCAAAAAGAGGAAAAACATGAATTTTTTCTAAAGAAGATTCCAAAGTCACACTCTTCACAACCTTCCTCATTTGATAAGTTCCAAAGACCAAAGACCACCCAACAATCAAAGACCAACCCGTTACCCAAGACTAATTCAAAACCAAAGTCCAATCAATCACCAAAGAAAGATTCAAGTCATCAATCAAAGAAAACTCCCACTGTCCCAAAGACTTCTAGGCAACCAAAGATGTACAAGGTCAAATCTGAACCTCAGTCACAATAAGAAGTCAAAACAAGCAGTGGTCCGAAGATTATTAAGAATGAAACTTTCTCATTAGGTAACAAACAACCTCAGCAGGTTAGGTATTCTAGTTTCCCTAGGTATTCTCAGAAGAATCCTAAGTGCACTTTACAGAGGGTTAGAGATACTTTTACTGGCATGACTAAATACAAAGACCAGTATGGTTGGTTGTCACCTAATAACATAAAGAAAGTGAATAAGACCACAGAACCCATCAAGAAGAAACATGTTAAGAACGAAAATAACAAATTGTTTGCTAACTCAAAGACTGTTCGTGTTTCAGGTGACTTGTGCTTAACTAGTTGCAGTAGATGGATTCCTAAAGATAGATTTTTGCATGCATCTAGTAAAGTCAAGCTTGATGGGAATTCAACAAATGTAAAACAAGTGTGGATTGTCCGTAGATCAAATAAATTAGATAATGCTAATACATCTAGGACTAATTCCGCTTGTATCAAAACTTGTGTATAAACAATTACATTTCTGTGCTTGTAATTTGTATTTGTGTTTTGAACAATTATGTGTGTTTGTTTGTTATTTGAATAAAAATGTTTATGTGTCATTTTGCTTAATGTTTAATTTTAATGTGTACTTGCATGTTATTCCTCTAACCTGCAAGGACCCAATCGAAAAAGGTACCTAAAACCATATTCTTTGTTCTTGCAGGAATACCTCATTTGTGTATGGTATGTTGACTCGGGATGTTCACGTCATATGACTGGAAACAAGTCCATTCTTTCGAACTTTGTTGAAAAGTTTATGGGAACCGTCAGATTCAAAAATGATCATATCGCTCCTATTCTCGGTTACGGAGACATTGTGTGTCACTGTAAAGAGAGTTTCCTATGTTGAAGGATTAGGACACAATCTTTTCAGTGTTGGACAATTTTGTGACAATGATCTTCAAGTATTATTCAAGAGATATGAATGCAAAGTGCAGACTGAAGACGAGATTTGTCTACTTTCAAAAGCAACTGCACAAAACTCTTGGTTATGGCATCGCCGTCTTTCTCATCTTAATTTTCAAACAAATAATGCTCTCGTGGATAAACAACTTGTTGAAGGACTTCCTGATTACAAGTATGAAAGTGAACATGTTTGTCCAGCTTGTGCAATTGGAAAGATGAAGAAAGCTTCACACAAACCAAAGAAGCATCTGAGTACTGAAGGTCCTTTGCACCTTATACATATGGATTTGTGTGGCCCAATGAAAGTTCAAAGTATCCATGGCAAGCGATACATTCTTGTGATTGTTGATGATTATTCTCGTTACACTTGGGTATTCTTTCTTCATGCAAAGAGTGATACTCCGAATGCAATTATTGATTTCATAAAGAAGACCCAAGTAAATCTTAAATCATCAGTTAGAATTGTTCGCTCAGACAATGGCACTGAATTCAAGAATTCAACGATTGATTCTTTCTTCAAGTCCATGGGTATTACTCATCAATTTTCCGCTGTCAGGACACCTCAACAGAATGGAGTAGTTGAACGTAGAAATCGAACTCTTGTTGAAGCAGCTAGAACAATGCTTGCTTATTCTAAGTTGCCTCTGAATCTATGGGCTGAAGCTGTTGCTACTGCCTGCTTCACTCAAAATAGATCAATCATAAACAAGAGGTTTGATAAAACTCCATATGAGGTAATAAACAATAGAAAGCCCAATGTGAACTTCTTGCATATTTTTGGATGTGTATGTTATGTTCTCAATGATCGAGATAATCTGGGAAAGTTTGAACCAAAAGGCGATGAGGCATATTTTATCAGTTATTCGAGAGAATCGATAGCATATCGTGTATATAACCGAAGAACCAAGAGAATTGAAGAGAGTATGAATGTTAGATTTGATGAACTCTCGGGTATGGTTCTTGAACAACACAGTTCAAGACCCGAACTTCAAAGTCCACAAGCTTCCGACACAAAGACTGCTTCAAATGTCAAATCATCATTCTCTACTCCAACAACACAAGATTTGGATATCTTGTTTGAAGAATTTTTCCAAGTTCCGAAGAAAGATCCTGAATCTGAAGAAAATGAAAATGAACCATCCAGTTCAAATTCAAAACAGATGGATCCCAATGAGTCTTCACCATCACAATCATCAGATGTTAATTCATCATCTGATTCTCCTCCACCTACCGATATTTCAGAGTTGCATACTCAACCTCAAAAGATCTCTCAAGTGACAAATCCTTCAACCAATCCTGAGGATTATGATCACAACGACTTTGTTGAACCAATTGCAACTTCGTTTGAACAATTAACAGAACAACATTCTCCTGATTTTATTGATTCTGAAGAATCTGGTGATCCACTTGATCCAATTCCTCACACAACCAAGTGGACAGGAGCTCATCCAATTTCTCAAGTCATTGGTAATCCAACAACTGGAGTTCAGACAAGATCCGCATTCACGAATGAATGTCTGTTTGTAAATTTTCTGAGTATTGTTGAACCAAAGACAGTGAATGAAGCTCTAAGTTGTCCATATTGGGTGAAAGCAATGCAAGAAGAACTTAATCAGTTCTAACGTCTTGAGGTGTGGAAATTGGTTCCCAATCCTTACAAGAACAAGGAGCCAATTAAAACCAAATGGATCTTCAAGAACAAAAAGGATGAAACTGGAGTTGTTGTACGTAACAAAGCACGATTGGTTGCGAAGGGATACTGCCAACAAGATGGAATTGACTACGATGAGACATTCGCACCAGTTGCACGAATTGAGGCTATTCGGATGTTTCTTGCCTATGCTGCCTACAAGAACTTCACAATCTACCAAATGGATGTCAAAACTGCCTTCTTGAATGGAATTCTCAAAGAAGAAGTGTATGTTGAACAACCGGAAGGTTTTGTGAATTCCAAACATCCGGACTATGTTTACAGGTTAGATAAGGCTTTATATGGTCTGAAACAAGCGCCTCGTGCATGGTATGATGCTCTATCCTCTTATCTTGTGAAATCTGGTTTTAGCAAAGGTTCGATTGACACTACCTTGTTTATAAAACGACAAGGGAGTGACATTATTCTAATCCAGATTTATGTTGACGACATAATTTTTGGGTCAACTAATCCTAAATACTGCAAGAATTTTTCAGCCTTAATGATCAAGAAATTTGAAATGAGCATGATGGGTGAATTAAACTTTTTCCTTGGTCTTCAAAGAAACAGAATTGTGTATCCACATCTACTGCAAAAGCTGAATATGTTGCTGCAGCAAGCTGTTGTTCACAGGTTCTTTGGATGAAGACGCAGTTGACTGATTATGGATTTCAATTCAACAGAACTCCCATTTACTGTGACTCAAAGAGTGCTATTGCTATTTCTTGCAACCCGGTGCAGCACACAAAGACCAAGCATATAGATGTTCGGTACCATTTTCTTAAAGATCATGTCGAGAAAGGTAACATCGAACTCTATTTTGTCCCAACAGACTACCAACTTGCTGATCTTTTCACCAAACCTTTGGATGAAAACAGGTTTAATTTTCTGAAAACCAAGTTGGGAATGCTAGATTTACAAACTTAAATGCTTTCATGACATGTATTCTATGTTCATTTTCTGTTTCAAACATTGATGTGTTTTACTTGTTATTACATGCAATGTTTGAGGGGGATAAAAAGGGTAGAATGCATGATTTTAGGGGGAGTTTGTAAATTTTCTGAGTATTGTTGAACCAAAGACAGTGAATGAAGCTCTAAGTTGTCCATATTGGGTGAAAGCAATGCAAGAAGAACTTAATCAGTTCTAACGTCTTGAGGTGTGGAAATTGGTTCCCAATCCTTACAAGAACAAGGAGCCAATTAAAACCAAATGGATCTTCAAGAACAAAAAGGATGAAACTGGAGTTGTTGTACGTAACAAAGCACGATTGGTTGCGAAGGGATACTGCCAACAAGATGGAATTGACTACGATGAGACATTCGCACCAGTTGCACGAATTGAGGCTATTCGGATGTTTCTTGCCTATGCTGCCTACAAGAACTTCACAATCTACCAAATGGATGTCAAAACTGCCTTCTTGAATGGAATTCTCAAAGAAGAAGTGTATGTTGAACAACCGGAAGGTTTTGTGAATTCCAAACATCCGGACTATGTTTACAGGTTAGATAAGGCTTTATATGGTCTGAAACAAGCGCCTCGTGCATGGTATGATGCTCTATCCTCTTATCTTGTGAAATCTGGTTTTAGCAAAGGTTCGATTGACACTACCTTGTTTATAAAACGACAAGGGAGTGACATTATTCTAATCCAGATTTATGTTGACGACATAATTTTTGGGTCAACTAATCCTAAATACTGCAAGAATTTTTCAGCCTTAATGATCAAGAAATTTGAAATGAGCATGATGGGTGAATTAAACTTTTTCCTTGGTCTTCAAAGAAACAGAATTGTGTATCCACATCTACTGCAAAAGCTGAATATGTTGCTGCAGCAAGCTGTTGTTCACAGGTTCTTTGGATGAAGACGCAGTTGACTGATTATGGATTTCAATTCAACAGAACTCCCATTTACTGTGACTCAAAGAGTGCTATTGCTATTTCTTGCAACCCGGTGCAGCACACAAAGACCAAGCATATAGATGTTCGGTACCATTTTCTTAAAGATCATGTCGAGAAAGGTAACATCGAACTCTATTTTGTCCCAACAGACTACCAACTTGCTGATCTTTTCACCAAACCTTTGGATGAAAACAGGTTTAATTTTCTGAAAACCAAGTTGGGAATGCTAGATTTACAAACTTAAATGCTTTCATGACATGTATTCTATGTTCATTTTCTGTTTCAAACATTGATGTGTTTTACTTGTTATTACATGCAATGTTTGAGGGGGATAAAAAGGGTAGAATGCATGATTTTAGGGGGAGTTTGTAAATTTATTGTCTTGATACATGCTTAATTTGAGGGGGAGTGTGTAAATGCATATGAATTTTTGTTATTATTTGTTTATTTTATGTTAAGTGTGTTTGTTTTTAAATCTGGAATATCAAATACAAAATTAGTTTTACTTTATTTTTTTTCTCTGCTTGTTTATTTTTGTGAAAAACCTTTATAAGCCCAAAACTCGAAAAGATTTCAGCCCAAAACAATTTGTTGTGTCCAAAGTGAATGTTAAGCCCAAAACCAGTTTAGTTTTCGGGTTGTCACGTGGGTCATGCCCATACCCGCGGCCTGAATATGAGTTTTAAAAGGAAAGTGGGCGGGACAAATCAATCACAATTCAAATTCAAACCAAAGTTTTTTTATTTTCTTTCATCACCCGTTTGAACTTGTCATTAATCAATCAAATTGATCATCATTTGTGTAACAATTAAAGTGGATTTGTGATTTTGATCATCAGTGTGTTACCTATTTGTTCTGTTCGTCGATCATAATATTCATTTCAAGGTAATGTTCTTAACTTTAATATTTGTTACCAACTGTTTGATTAAATGCCGAGATGAACTGATCATGATCTATATGCTTTATGTGATAATTTGCTTTATGTTTTGATGATGATAGATGCATGATTAGGGATAATATTGGGTGTTTATCTGTTTTAAATCCCTTAATCTGTTTATGTATTGAATTTTTTCTGGGTTTGGATGATAAAGGGCTGGGTAACTGTTGAATGTTTGAAGATTTGTGCCATTCGCCGAGATTTTTGCTCGGCGAATGCTAAGTTTTGTTTTGTTTCATCTTCAAATCTTCATATAGCTAGTAAAACTTGTGAAAATTTTGGCTTAACAAATCTTTCAGATCTAAAAGGCCATTTGCCGAGATTTTTGCTCGGCAAATGGGTGTTTGTCTCGAATTCTTAAAAATTTTGTTTGTCAAAACAAAAACTTGTGAATATTTTGTCTTAACCAAATTTTCAAATCAAAAAGGCCATTTGCCGAGATTTTTGCTCGGCAAATGGGTGTTTGTCTCGAATTCTTAAAAATTTTGTTTGTCAAAACAAAAACTTGTGAATATTTTGTCTTAACCAAATTTTCAAATCAAAAAGGTCATTTGCCGAGATTTTTGCTCGGCAAATGGGTGTTTGTCTCGAATTCTTAAAAATTTTGTTTGTCAAAACAAAACTTGTGAATATTTTGTCTACCAAATTTTCAAATCAAAAAGGCCATTTGCCGAGATTTTTGCTCGGCAAATGCATGTTTTTCACAAGAAAATTTTCAAAGTCATAAATTGTCCATTTGCAGAGATTTTATCTCGGCAAATGCACATTTAATCATTGAAATATTTCTTTAACATTTGTCAACACTCTTGTTGATCAAATCAAAGAAATTTTCATATATTCAAGGAAGTCTAATCTGAAAAGCTCATTTGCCGAGATTTTTGCTCGGCAAATGGGTGTTTGTCTCGAATTCTTAAAAATTTTGTTTGTCAAAACAAAACTTGTGAATATTTTGTCTTAACCAAATTTTCAAATCAAAAAGGCCATTTGCCGAGATTTTTGCTCGGCAAATGGGTGTTTGTCTCGAATTCTTAAAAATTTTGTTTGTCAAAACAAAAACTTGTGAATATTTTGTCTTAACCAAATTTTCAAATCAAAAAGGCCATTTGCCGAGATTTTTGCTCGGCAAATGGGTGTTTGTCTCGAATTCTTAAAAATTTTGTTTGTCAAAACAAAACTTGTGAATATTTTGTCTTAACCAAATTTTCAAATCAAAAAGGCCATTTGCCGAGATTTTTGCTCGGCAAATGGGTGTTTGTCTCGAATTCTTAAAAATTTTGTTTGTCAAAACAAAACTTGTGAATATTTTGTCTACCAAATTTTCAAATCAAAAAGGCCATTTGCCGAGATTTTTGCTCGGCAAATGGGTGTTTGTCTCGAATTCTTAAAAATTTTGTTTGTCAAAACAAAACTTGTGAATATTTTGTCTTAACCAAATTTTCAAATCAAAAAGGCCATTTGCCGAGATTTTTGCTCGGCAAATGGGTGTTTGTCTCGAATTCTTAAAAATTTTGTTTGTCAAAACAAAACTTGTGAATATTTTGTCTTAACCAAATTTTCAAATCAAAAAGGCCATTTGCCGAGATTTTTGCTCGGCAAATGGGTGTTTGTCTCGAATTCTTAAAAATTTTGTTTGTCAAAACAAAAACTTGTGAATATTTTGTCTTAACCAAATTTTCAAATCAAAAAGGCCATTTGCCGAGATTTTTGCTCGGCAAATGGGTGTTTGTCTCGAATTCTTAAAAATTTTGTTTGTCAAAACAAAACTTGTGAATATTTTGTCTTAACCAAATTTTCAAATCAAAAAGGCCATTTGCCGAGATTTTTGCTCGGCAAATGGGTGTTTGTCTCGAATTCTTAAAAATTTTGTTTGTCAAAACAAAACTTGTGAATATTTTGTCTACCAAATTTTCAAATCAAAAAGGCCATTTGCCGAGATTTTTGCTCGGCAAATGCACATTTAATCATTGAAATATTTCTTTAACATTTGTCAACACTCTTGTTGATCAAATCAAAGAAATTTTCATATATTCAAGGAAGTCTAATCTGAAAAGCTCATTTGCCGAGATTTTTGCTCGGCAAATGGGTGTTTGTCTCGAATTCTTAAAAATTTTGTTTGTCAAAACAAAACTTGTGAATATTTTGTCTACCAAATTTTCAAATCAAAAAGGCCATTTGCCGAGATTTTTGCTCGGCAAATGGGTGTTTGTCTCGAATTCTTAAAAATTTTGTTTGTCAAAACAAAACTTGTGAATATTTTGTCTACCAAATTTTCAAATCAAAAAGGCCATTTGCCGAGATTTTTGCTCGGCAAATGGGTGTTTGTCTCGAATTCTTAAAAATTTTGTTTGTCAAAACAAAACTTGTGAATATTTTGTCTTAACCAAATTTTCAAATCAAAAAGGCCATTTGCCGAGATTTTTGCTCGGCAAATGGGTGTTTGTCTCGAATTCTTAAAAATTTTGTTTGTCAAAACAAAACTTGTGAATATTTTGTCTACCAAATTTTCAAATCAAAAAGGCCATTTGCCGAGATTTTTGCTCGGCAAATGCACATTTAATCATTGAAATATTTCTTTAACATTTGTCAACACTCTTGTTGATCAAATCAAAGAAATTTTCATATATTCAAGGAAGTCTAATCTGAAAAGCTCATTTGCCGAGATTTTTGCTCGGCAAATGGGTGTTTGTCTCGAATTCTTAAAAATTTTGTTTGTCAAAACAAAACTTGTGAATATTTTGTCTACCAAATTTTCAAATCAAAAAGGCCATTTGCCGAGATTTTTGCTCGGCAAATGGGTGTTTGTCTCGAATTCTTAAAAATTTTGTTTGTCAAAACAAAACTTGTGAATATTTTGTCTTAACCAAATTTTCAAATCAAAAAGGCCATTTGCCGAGATTTTTGCTCGGCAAATGGGTGTTTGTCTCGAATTCTTAAAAATTTTGTTTGTCAAAACAAAACTTGTGAATATTTTGTCTTAACCAAATTTTCAAATCAAAAAGGCCATTTGCCGAGATTTTTGCTCGGCAAATGGGTGTTTGTCTCGAATTCTTAAAAATTTTGTTTGTCAAAACAAAAACTTGTGAATATTTTGTCTTAACCAAATTTTCAAATCAAAAAGGCCATTTGCCGAGGTTTTTGCTCGGCAATGTGTGATTGCAATGTATAAATCAAACATGAGAATAAGAGGCACATGAAGTGAGATTGCAAGACCATTTCCAATTCCACCATTTCTGCTAAACCTGGTTCCTGCTGAGAGTCCCCACCTTAGGACTTATAGAGAGTGGTTAGCTACAGCAATGGGGTCTGAAAGCCGACAGACTCCTACCCAAGCTGTGCATAGGTCGCCAAGTGAGGGTCCTAGGTCACATAAAAGAAAAAGAGGGGATAGTGGTGAGGGGACTTCTAGGCAGAGGAGAAGGAAATCGAAAAGAGTTATGTTTGAACAAGATGTTGTAACACCTGAACCTGTTTCTTCACCTGTTTCTCAACCCACACCAAATATTACTTCGCAAACCTCACCATCCATTCAATCAACACAATCTACACCTATACCATCCGTTGTTTCACCAAATCCACCAATTCTAACACCACCTCGTTTATCACCCGTACTTAATCCAACACCGCTTGCTTCAGCAATACCTAATGAACCAACTCCACCACCAGGTAGAAGACTTAAAATGTCTGCTAGAAGGTCACCAAAGAAATCAAAGAAGAAGAAATCCAAAAGAAAACATAAGTCTGCTGGATCTGAACATATTGGTGCCTCGACAGAGTTGGATGCTGAACAAGTAACTCAAGGAATTCATAATGATGTATCTGAGTTGGAAACTGAGCATGTTAGCACTGGAGATGATGTTGTGCTGGAGGAACAAGGCGGAATTGAGGGAGGAGTTGAAAATGTAAGAGAGGATGTGCGGTCAGGGTTAGGACAAGGGCATAAAGAAAACGTTGGCCCTCCAATAGTTCAAACCACAGAGTCTAGCCGGGTTGTTTACCCTACGGTAGAAGTCGGGAACTGCCCATTCTCGCTTGCACCGAACTCTCCTAGCCATTCTGACTCCTCACAACAGGAGTTAGTCTCACAAATGCATGGGGAACAGCCACGCTCACCACACTCTCCTCATTTGGAGGATGAGAGTGTTGAAATAAGAGAGGACCAGCCCCACCTCTCGCCTTCATTTCGTGCACAAGAGTCTAGATCTCCTAGGTACACGGATTCACAAGCTCAGTTGAGTACTGATGCCGGAACAAGCGCAGGGGGACCCACTTTGTGTGACCCTCAAGGACAGCTTGGAAATCCTGCCTTAGCTAACATCACGCCAGCTTTAGCCGCAGGTAACAGCTCTTAGACCGAGACTGGGGGACAGTATGAACGCCGTAGTGACACTGCTGTTCCTCAGGATCAACCTAAGACTGTATTAACGGGCATTCTCAGTGACCCCGGTGTTGTGAGAGGTGTTACCCAACAACAACAAGTCCCAGACAGTGATTTATCACAGTCTAAGACACAACTTGATTCGGGTTGCAAAGCCCATGAATCTGAAACTGCTGGTGAGGGTATAACCCGAGGATCCGCAGGAAATCCTGAATCAGCTTCGCTGAATTTAGGTCACACTACAAATGTGCAAACAACCCCTGGGTTGGCTACTTCACCTCCTACACAAACACAAAGAACACATACACCTATTCAAACATCATCAACCACAACAAATCTTCCAACAAAAGATCAAGCATGTGAAGTTTTACTTGGCATTCTACGTTCTGAAGGGGATTTGTTGACAATGACTGAAAAGGGTGTGTTGAATGCTCTTGAGGTAAGAGAAAGAGAAATGGCTAATGAAAGAAGAGTAAAAGCTTTACAAGATCAAGTTGAAAAACAAAAGGCTGAATATGATACAAAGCTTGCTGCTTTTGAGCTAAGATTGTTAGCATTAGAATCTTGCTGACCGGCCTCAGTTGCTCCTAGACGGGATGATCCTGATTCTGATGATCACCCCGAGGGGGAGAACCAAGGAGAGGGTCAAGCTAATATTGAAAATACTTCGGCAAGAGTTGATTTGAATGTTGAGGATGTGGTGATGCAAGAAAGAGCAGAGGGTGGAAATCAAGCTGAGAACGATACCTTAGATGATGTGATTAAAAGAAGATTAGTTGACGTCTTTGGTGTTGATTCAGAAGTAGAAAGTGAAGAAGAATATGAGAATGTTGAGGTTAATGAAGATGAAGATTTTGTTATTGAAGATGATATAGTTGAATATGCTGAAGGAGAAGCTGATATTGAGGCCATAAAAGATAATGTAATATTGGATGAGCCAGAGATAGTTGAAACTCCTGTGAACGTAGAAGCTGTAGAGGAACCAATGTTTGAAGAATTTGCAGATCTTGATTACTTTGAAACAGGTTCTTCAAGCAGAGTTGAAGTTGGAGAATGATATGTTCCTGCTAGCTTAGCTCCACAGCATTATAATTTCAATGAATTCAACAATTTTGATGATCTGAGAAAGACTCCAGAAGCTGCAGTTTAGAACTTAAGAAATCAACTTACAAACAAGTTTTGAGAGAGGCAATCATATCCGAGGAAGTTCTTCCTGATTATTTTTCCAACTGATTTAACTGACGAACAACTAAGATTTATTAATCGGGGATACTTCTTGAGGGATAAAGAAAGAATGGTTGCTCTCGGCATCAAACCTAAAGAAGCAGCTAAGAAATCAAGATATCTGGAGGAAAGGGCATATCCTATATTTTGTGGAGCAACTAAAGTCACTAAAACCAAGAGACCAGAGTTAGACTCGATGTACAAGTTTAAGGAAGCAAGGCAAATAGAAGAATACACAGAGCTTCTTAAACTTACAAAACAATACAATCCAAAGTTGCTGGAAGAACAAAGAAACCATAAGATATTGGTGCTGATAAGAGTGATTTTGATTAAAAGAGTTACTATCTCTGTTCCATGTTTTCATGTCAAAAGAGATAATAACAAGATCTACCGATTTACAGAAGCCCAATTCAAACTTTTGCCGGTTGATGACATTATCTTCCTCTACAACCATTTCCTGAATGCAATGCAAAGATACCGTGAAGATGTAATTGCTTTTGATGCTGTAAAAAGATACATGTCAAGTTGTATTCAATATGCTTCACTGGAAGATTTTCAAATAGGGTTTGAAGTTGTGAAGAGGAAGATAAATGTTCCATATCCAGATCAGAGTCTTTACACTGAAGACATTGAAAAACTCAGTATTGGTCATGTCATCGAAGAACCATCTTTTGGGGTTATCTTTTCAAATAGCCGAAAGAAGAAGATTTTCATTCGCATGGATGAACTTGCTTCTTATTCTGATGGAACATTGGAGTTTTGTAAAAATGTGTTGCTGTGCTTGAAAGAAGATGAGCAAGATGAAAAGAAAAAGGAAGTATTTGATAAAGTGATCTCCAAGATCAATCAAAGGCTTGAGTACCGAGACAGCATTCGAATGATGAGAGAAGCAAAGAATGTTCAGAAGTCAAAGTATGTTGTTCGTCGGAAAGGAGGTTGCTGGATCAAATACGAGCCTAGTCATCTACCAGGGCCACATAACATTCCTCCAAGAAACTTTGAAGCTAATATGATTGTTCCTGATGACAGACCCGAAGGAGAAAATTGGTTCTGGCATCCAAACAAAGACAGAACGAATACAAGAGTTTGAAGATGGACTAAGACTGGATATTTTTCACAAATCACTACTAAGGGGGAGATTGTTAGAAATATAAATGTAGTAGTTGATTTGTATCCTTTGTACTTACAATGTAAATATCTAAGTATGGAAGGGGGCATATTGTAATATGTGTATAGGTATATAAACCCCCTCCATAATGTAAAATGTAACCTTTCACCCCATTTGAATGCAATCTAATCTTCCAGCCAAACACACTTTCTCTCTCTACTTTCTCTCTCTTAAAACCTCCATTGTTATACACACTAACACACTCATAAGCTCGAATTCATCATTTACATCCTCAGATCCAAAAGTGATGCACCTGCTGAAATCATCTCTCTCATCAAAAGAATTGAACTCAAGTATACTAGAAAAGTCTGTCACTTGCGAAGTGATAATGGTACTGAATTTCAAAATAAGGTACTTGAAACATTTTGTAATGACACTGGCATCTCTTAAAACTTCTCATCAGCACACTCTCCAGAGCAGAATGGAGTTGTGGAAAGAAAGAATCGCACACTGATAGAAGCAGCCAGAAGTATGCTATATGAATCAGGTCTTCCCACCAGTTTCTGGGCTGAGGCAGTTGCAACTGCTTGTCACACCCAAAACCAGTCAGTCTACATCAAGAGACATAAGAAGACTGCCTATGAAGTACTCAGGAATCGTAAACCAAATATTGGATATTTTCATGTATTTGGTTGTCCAGTTTATATTTTAAACGATTCCAGTTAGCTTGGAAAGTTTGATGCAAAGGCTGATGAAGGCCTTTAGAGTTTATAATTATAGACTCCAAAAGGTTCATGAGAAAATTCATGTCACATTCGATGAATCAACTGAAGCAATCAACAAGAGACCAAGCCTTGATATTTCTCCAGTCGTTCCAATAAATTTTGGTGAAACTGACCAAGTTCATCAGTCAGTTGTTTCACCAAAAGATGTTTCCAGTTACAACAAATTGGAACCAGTTAAGAAGAAGAACACCACCAGTGGCACTTCATTCTATCCCTCCATCAATATCAATTTACCACAGGAATTGGTGATTGGATCTGATGTACGTGCCACTCCAATATCAGCACCAGTTCAAACTCCAACTTCTCCAGTTCTTCAAGAAATGCCTTTTAATGAAGAATTTCATGATGCAAATCGTGACCTCATTGACTCTGATGAGGACGTAAAAGTAGTTTGGACAGATCCTCCTCCAGAAGCTGCTGCAACTGAAGAAGATCGCAGGTGACTTGCATTGATATTGTAATTCACCAGCCTAGTCAATACACTAGATGGACTCGAGCACATCCAATTGAACAGATTGTGGGAGATCCGAATAGTGGGGTTCAGACTAGAAGAGCCACCAGTGAGCAATCCTTAAACGTCACCTTCTTATCACTAATTGAACCGAAGAAGATTGACGAAGCTATGGCAGACCCAAGCTGGGTGGAAGCTTTGCAAGAAGAGCTCATCCAATTTGAAAGGAATAATGTGTGGAAACTTGTTCCTTCTCCACCAGGGTTAAAGAAAGAACCCATTGGTACAAGATGGGTCTACCGAAACAAGATCGATGAAGATGGCCATGTTGTAAGAAACAAGGCTAGATTAGTTGCCCAGGGTTATTGTCAAGTAGAAGGCGTTGACTTTGATGAAACTTTTGCTCCAATTGCAAGACTTGAAGCCATCAGAATATTTTTGGCTTATGCAGCCCATCTGCAGTTTAAAGTCTTCCAGATGGATGTCAAAAGTGCGTTCCTTAATGGAACATTGGAAGAAGTTGTGTATGTTAAGCAAACTCCAGGCTTCATCAATGAGAAGCATCCTCACTGGGTCTATAGACTGAACAAAGCTTTGTATGGTCTTAGACAAGCCCCAAGAGCCTGGTATGATACTTTAACTAAACATCTTCTTAAAAATGGCTTTCAAAGAGGTGCAATAGATAATACCTTATTTATCTTAAAAGAAAAAGGTAATATCTTATTGGTACAAATTTATGTTTATGACATTATATTTGGTTCAACTGATGATGCAATGTGTAAAAAGTTTTCTAAAATCATGTCATCTGAGTATGATATGAGTTAATGGGTGAATTAACATTTTTCTTAGGTCTTCAGATTAAGCAACTGAAAATGGAATTTTCATAAACCAAGGAAAATATGTCAGAGATTTGTTAAGAAAATACAAATATGATTCAATCCCATCGAAAAACACACCTATTGCAGCACCATTAAATTTGGACTCTGACCCAACTGGCAAACCAGTGAACATCACTGAATATCGTGGTATGGTTGGTTCACTGATGTATTTAACTGCCAGTCGACCAGATATAATGTTCGCAACATGTCTATGTGCCAGGTTTCAGGCTAACCCTAAAGAATCACATTTGCACGTTGTTAAGCGTATCTTTAGATACCTGAAAGGGTGTCCTAACCTTGGTCTTTGGTACCCCAAAGGCTCATGGTTAGATCTAATGGGTTATTCATATTCAGATCTTGCAGGTTGTAAGATAGATAGAAAATCAACAACTGGTGGTTGTCATTTCCTTGGAGGAAAACTGGTAAGTTGGACCAGTAAGAAGCAGACGTCAGTCTCTATGTCCACTGCTGAGGCAGAGTACATTTCTGCGGCCAGTTGCTGTGCCCAGATTCTCTGGATCAAGAACCAGTTACTAGATTATGGTCAAAAGTATACAAGGACCCCAATCTTTTGTAACAACACCAGTGCAATTGCTATATCTCACAACCCAGTGATGCACTCCAAGACAAAGCATATTGACATCAGGTATCATTTCATTCGTGATCATGTTATGAAAGGAGACATTGAAATTCATTTCATCCCCACTGACAAACAGCTCGCTGATGTTTTTACAAAACCTCTTGATGAGAAAACCTTTAAACATCTCATTAGCGAACTGGGAATGTTAAATCCTTAAAACTGGAGATTTTTGTTATGAACGCGTCAGTGACACTGATGAAGTTCTCCAGCTGAGGAGGTCCAGATAATCTTTGCTCGCCAGGCTATCGAACGCCTTTGTGATACTATCCTGGCACTAATTGATTTCTGGATCATCATTTTAGGGGGAAAGACTCAAAAATATTTTTCTGACTAAAATACGTTTTGTTTGAAAATGGCAACTGGAGAACTCTCCAGTTGGAAACTGGCGCTGGACTAATCCTCCAGTGACCAGGTTCAGTCTTGTCTTATTTTTTTCATAACGTTAGAAAATACTTGGTCAATATCTGAGACACGTGATGGTACTCGAGTGTTTTAACCCACTTGATATCGTCATCTGACGTGTTAATAGACATTTTGGTAAATGACAACTGTTTTTATTGGGAAAATGAAAATTAGTGGGCGCGTGGGTAAGTTAAGCCGTCGTAGCATTTAATGCTGACACAATGAATTATGTTTTTGATTCAAAATTCAAACTTATTTTGTAAAAATATCTACAAATTGATTTTGTTAATAAAATATAATTTTTGGTATTTCATTGAGATCTTGAATTCCTTATAAATACCCTTATTTACTCCGATCACATTTACTTCCCTTTACATTCTTTTCATTTACTTCTCAATCATCTAAAATTGCTTCTTTTCTCTCTCTGCTTCATAAATCAAGAACCCTAATTCCAAAATTTCAATTTCATTTTCCAATGGCACCTAAATCATCCCGTTCTAGAGATGTAAATCTCTTATCTGTCCCACATGCTCCTCCACCAGCTGTCAAACAGGCATCTGGTGCTCCTGGTAATACTATGCTCATCAAACTAAATCCAAATAACCCGATGGTGAGTTTACAAGGATCCAATACCCTTATTGGGAGAATCCAAAGATTTTTGAGGGATTCTCCAATCGGACCCTCATTCTCCTTAAACCCACACAAGATGTTTCACGACTACTTGTGTGAGTTTTGATACACCGCTTCTCTTTCTTCCGATTGTTCTTCCATCAGTTTCACATTAAAAGGTGGAACAGTCCGGTGTACCTTATCAACAGATGTATTGAGGGATGCTTTACACCTCAATTACTGGAGACCTGGAGAGTCTCCTGTTGTCATCTCCCCAAACATCAATTGTTAAGAAGAAATTTGAGCTTGATTTGTGCAAAAATGGAGTTAGTGTGTGAAAAGGTGTTTGTGTGTGTATGGAGGTTGAAGATGGAGATTAGAGAGAATTAAAGTTGAATGATTAGGATTAATTATGGAAATGGGAAAAGGCTTACAAATAATGTGTGGAAGGGGGCTATTTATATCATAAATCTAAGTTTCACTAATGCCCCTTCCACCTCTAAAACATTTATATTTTAACACCATTTTAGATTTCTAACATTCTTCCCCTTGGTGTTGAAATGTAATACATGCATGACGTCATCTTTAAATACGAATGTGTTGAAAATCTTTGAAGCTTTCTCTTTGTCTTCAAAAACTTTCCATCAATCTTGACCTTGAGCCTTGAATCCTTATCACTTACATTAAAGATGAATCATTTGAGTCTTTAACATGTCATGCAATCTTGAAAAACTTGAATACTCAGAGCATATGCGTTGCGGAAGCTTGATCTTGGCTCTGTAGAGTATATGCATTTGCGGAAGTTGAATTTGGATATGTAAGCATTTTCTTGACAAACTTAACTTTGTCACACTTCCCCTTAATTAATAAATCTTTCTCTTGAAGCCTTTTGAATGAACAAACTTCCCCTTGATCAAATATCCATCTTGATGTACCACCAACGCTTATGTATAGGGTGTACCCGCGGCGTACCCACCACGTTGGCGATAACTATCTTCAAAGAATAATTTTTAGGGATCACTTTAGTCAACAATTTTTCTTTCTTCCCCTCAACTGATGAATTCTTCTTTCTCCCTATCAAAATTCAAGAAAGCACACACACTTGTTCGACTTCATTATCCTCTTTCTTCCCCTCAACTGATGAATTCTTCTTTCTCCCTATCAAAATTCAAGAAAGCACACACACTTGTTCGACTTCATTATCCTCTTTCTTCCCCTCATGATGAATTCTTCTTTCTCCCATCAAAATTCAAGAAAGCACACACACTTGTTCGACTTCATTATCCTCTTTCTTCCCCTCAACTGATGAATTCTTCTTTCTCCCATCAAAATTCAAGAAAGCACACACACTTGTTCGACTTCATTATCCTCTTTCTTCCCCTCAACTGATGAATTCTTCTTTCTCCCTATCAAAATTCAAGAAAGCACACACACTTGTTCGACTTCATTATCCTCTTTCTTCCCCTCATGATGAATTCTTCTTTCTCCCATCAAAATTCAAGAAAGCACACACACTTGTTCGACTTCATTATCCTCTTTCTTCCCCTCAACTGATGAATTCTTCTTTCTCCCTATCAAAATTCAAGAAAGCACACACACTTGTTCGACTTCATTATCCTCTTTCTTCCCCTCATGATGAATTCTTCTTTCTCCCATCAAAATTCAAGAAAGCACACACACTTGTTCGACTTCATTATCCTCTTTCTTCCCCTCAACTGATGAATTCTTCTTTCTCCCATCAAAATTCAAGAAAGCACACACACTTGTTCGACTTCATTATCCTCTTTCTTCCCCTCAACTGATGAATTCTTCTTTCTCCCTATCAAAATTCAAGAAAGCACACACACTTGTTCGACTTCATTATCCTCTTTCTTCCCCTCATGATGAATTCTTCTTTCTCCCATCAAAATTCAAGAAAGCACACACACTTGTTCGACTTCATTATCCTCTTTCTTCCCCTCAACTGATGAATTCTTCTTTCTCCCTATCAAAATTCAAGAAAGCACACACACTTGTTCGACTTCATTATCCTCTTTCTTCCCCTCATGATGAATTCTTCTTTCTCCCATCAAAATTCAAGAAAGCACACACACTTGTTCGACTTCATTATCCTCTTTCTTCCCCTCAACTGATGAATTCTTCTTTCTCCCATCAAAATTCAAGAAAGCACACACACTTGTTCGACTTCATTATCCTCTTTCTTCCCCTCAACTGATGAATTCTTCTTTCTCCCTATCAAAATTCAAGAAAGCACACACACTTGTTCGACTTCATTATCCTCTTTCTTCCCCTCATGATGAATTCTTCTTTCTCCCATCAAAATTCAAGAAAGCACACACACTTGTTCGACTTCATTATCCTCTTTCTTCCCCTCAACTGATGAATTCTTCTTTCTCCCTATCAAAATTCAAGAAAGCACACACACTTGTTCGACTTCATTATCCTCTTTCTTCCCCTCATGATGAATTCTTCTTTCTCCCATCAAAATTCAAGAAAGCACACACACTTGTTCGACTTCATTATCCTCTTTCTTCCCCTCAACTGATGAATTCTTCTTTCTCCCATCAAAATTCAAGAAAGCACACACACTTGTTCGACTTCATTATCCTCTTTCTTCCCCTCAACTGATGAATTCTTCTTTCTCCCTATCAAAATTCAAGAAAGCACACACACTTGTTCGACTTCATTATCCTCTTTCTTCCCCTCATGATGAATTCTTCTTTCTCCCATCAAAATTCAAGAAAGCACACACACTTGTTCGACTTCATTATCCTCTTTCTTCCCCTCAACTGATGAATTCTTCTTTCTCCCTATCAAAATTCAAGAAAGCACACACACTTGTTCGACTTCATTATCCTCTTTCTTCCCCTCATGATGAATTCTTCTTTCTCCCATCAAAATTCAAGAAAGCACACACACTTGTTCGACTTCATTATCCTCTTTCTTCCCCTCAACTGATGAATTCTTCTTTCTCCCATCAAAATTCAAGAAAGCACACACACTTGTTCGACTTCATTATCCTCTTTCTTCCCCTCAACTGATGAATTCTTCTTTCTCCCTATCAAAATTCAAGAAAGCACACACACTTGTTCGACTTCATTATCCTCTTTCTTCCCCTCATGATGAATTCTTCTTTCTCCCATCAAAATTCAAGAAAGCACACACACTTGTTCGACTTCATTATCCTCTTTCTTCCCCTCAACTGATGAATTCTTCTTTCTCCCTATCAAAATTCAAGAAAGCACACACACTTGTTCGACTTCATTATCCTCTTTCTTCCCCTCATGATGAATTCTTCTTTCTCCCATCAAAATTCAAGAAAGCACACACACTTGTTCGACTTCATTATCCTCTTTCTTCCCCTCAACTGATGAATTCTTCTTTCTCCCATCAAAATTCAAGAAAGCACACACACTTGTTCGACTTCATTATCCTCTTTCTTCCCCTCAACTGATGAATTCTTCTTTCTCCCTATCAAAATTCAAGAAAGCACACACACTTGTTCGACTTCATTATCCTCTTTCTTCCCCTCATGATGAATTCTTCTTTCTCCCATCAAAATTCAAGAAAGCACACACACTTGTTCGACTTCATTATCCTCTTTCTTCCCCTCAACTGATGAATTCTTCTTTCTCCCTATCAAAATTCAAGAAAGCACACACACTTGTTCGACTTCATTATCCTCTTTCTTCCCCTCATGATGAATTCTTCTTTCTCCCATCAAAATTCAAGAAAGCACACACACTTGTTCGACTTCATTATCCTCTTTCTTCCCCTCAACTGATGAATTCTTCTTTCTCCCATCAAAATTCAAGAAAGCACACACACTTGTTCGACTTCATTATCCTCTTTCTTCCCCTCAACTGATGAATTCTTCTTTCTCCCTATCAAAATTCAAGAAAGCACACACACTTGTTCGACTTCATTATCCTCTTTCTTCCCCTCATGATGAATTCTTCTTTCTCCCATCAAAATTCAAGAAAGCACACACACTTGTTCGACTTCATTATCCTCTTTCTTCCCCTCAACTGATGAATTCTTCTTTCTCCCTATCAAAATTCAAGAAAGCACACACACTTGTTCGACTTCATTATCCTCTTTCTTCCCCTCATGATGAATTCTTCTTTCATTCCCACCAAACTGCAAGGTTTCCAAATTCAACTTGAAGTTCTTTCATCTCATTTTTAAGTCTCACATTCCCAGCTTGAAAGTAGATCATTTGTTCTTTCAGTTTGACATTCTCAGCTTGTAGCGTGACTACTTCCTCTTAAAACTTGACATTTTCAGATGCAGTCGAATGAATCAATATCTTCATTACTTGACAAGGATTTGGATAAGGTTTTGACGAACAACATGAACACAGTCCACCTTTATGAAGTTTTTCTTCAGATGAAGTTGGTTTCTTGGGTGAAGAAGTTAACCACAAATTGAAGACGAAATCATTTTTGACTGAATTTGAGATACTTGGACTTGACATTTTGTTGAGCAAAGGTGAAATGAAATGAAAGGTAATTGTGATTGAAATTGAAGTGAAAGAATTAAAATTGAAATTTGGAGATTTTGTACTTCAGGTTTCCCTCCAAATTTTTGCCGCCGAAATATGTTCTCATGAAACTTTGAATTTCATGTAAACTTTGGATATCATGATCATAAGAAAAAAATTGATAATTTCTAAAAAATTTCGCCAAAACCGCGTCGATAACGAATGAAAATTGGCCTAAAAATTTTTAACGCTATCAAATTTTAAATCTTCATGAATTATCCCTTTTTAAGACCTTGGGCAAAAATTATTTTTCCCGCCAAAAGATTTTTTTTTTTTTTTATATATATTGGTTTTTTTGGAATTGGAACGATCTTGTGAAACGATCTTGGTGAAAATCGTTTTAGGGGACAGTATTCAAAGGAATTGGGACGATCTTGACAAGATCGTCCTATGTTCACAAGGCTGGGACGATCTTGGAGAGGATCGTCCTAAGTTCACAAGGCTGGGACGATCTTGGAGAGGATCGTCCTAAGTTCAGTAGGCTGGGACGATCTTGGTGAGGATCGTCCTATCCTTCAATGTGCTGGGACGATCGTCCAAGGTTCTGGCTTAGAATCTTCAAGTATCAAACACTTTCCAAGTGTTTGAATTGACCAAACCAATCCGTAAGGATTAATTAGCCACAACAAACACTTCACCACACAACACTTGTCAGAACGATCTTGTGAGGATCGTCCTACAAGCTACCAAGTACAAGAATAAAAATTGGAAGTTCAAAGACTAAGACGATCTTGGGAAGATCGTCCTAGTGCAGATCGTCCTAGAGTCAGCATCTTCTTCATCAGAACATTTTTGAACATGAACTCCATTAACAACTTCAAAAAGCTTCAATAACTTTTGATTTACTAGGAGTTAGAACTTGAAATCACTTGCAAACTGTTTGTTTTCACCTTAGCAACACACCGATTAACAAAATTCAACACAAAACACAACAGATTCAAAACCCAAAAATCGCGCCAAAATCCAAAAATTCAAACTAGAGATTTAGATCGAATTGGAACTTGAAACTTGACAGGATTATGTTTTCAACTACTAGGAATCTATTGGTGAACAAATATCGAGGTAAAATCAACTGTAGAAAAATCCCACAGTTGATGAACTAAAACAGTTTCGGAATAAAAATTCGAAAATTGGATGATAATTGCAACAAATCGAGCTATGGATCGTTCAGATTAACTGATTTTGCTCTGATACCAATTGTTAATAAGAAATTTGAGCTTGATTTGTGCAAAAATGGAGTTAGTGTGTGAAAAGGTGTTTGTGTGTGTATGGAGGTTGAAGATGGAGATTAGAGAGAATTAAAGTTGAATGATTGGGATTAATTATGGAAATGGGAAAAGGCTTACAAATAATGTGTGGAAGGGGGCTATTTATATCATAAATCTAAGTTTCACTAATGCCCCTTCCACCTCTAAAACATTTACATTTTAACACCATTTTAGATTTCTAACATCAATTTTCGCCAGGTCCTCCTTGATATGGGACACAAGGAGTGCCTCGAAAAAGGTTTTGAAAACTAAAGGTGCGATGACCATGAAGGGCCTTACACCTTCGTGGAGGTACTTTTTCATCCACCTTGTGGAAAGTATGGGTGGGAGTTCTGGTGGACTTGACCAGATTAACTCCGCACAAGCAGAAATGGCATACTGCTTGTGGAATGGATTGAGAGTGGATTTTGCTGATATCCTTTACAGAAGCCTGGTACAAAAACTGAAGGGCACCAGGGGACTATGTATCCCCTTCTCCAGGTTTCTTTTTCTTTGTTTTCTACAAATCCTGGGCAGTGAAGCTTATTTAAGCACAGATTCACTTTACACTGTCCCAGATTTGTTGAGGAATCTTGACTCTCTAGTATCTGAAGCTGGAGAGGTCGAGATTCCAGAAAGAATGCGGCTGGCATTCATAAAAACCGATGCACCAGTCCAAGGTGAGTCAGAAAGACAACTGGGCGGGCCTCAAAACAATGAGGGACCCACCAGTTCGTCTGCTGGAATTGTGACCATTGCCGAACCCGGGCAACAGTCTAACCCTCCAGCTCCAGCGTGTCTGTCCCCACAACTATTTACCCCAACCCAGATTAGAGTATGAGTCAGCACAAAGTGTCCACGGCCTATCTTCTGACACTTCTATTGCACGAACTGACGAAGTCTCTGGCCAGTCACTACTGGAGACTGAGGTTCCCAACTCTTCGGCCGATGATGTTATGGTTGTGGATAGAGCAACTATAACTGAGGCAACCCAGTGACCTCTATCCCTGGTGAAGATACCTCGGTATCTGATCCTCCAATAGATGCAACCTTCCAGGAAACTGGAGAAGGTCATCTGGAGACTGACCCATCTGGTCAGCCCTCAGTTACATTCATGGATCTGGACATGAATGTTAATGACGAGGAAATCCTTATTGAGTCTTCGGATTCAGAAGGTACTGCTTCAGACTTGGAGATTTTTGAGTCTTCTTTACAAGATCAAAACCCTTCATCTCAAGTCTCGCTTCCAGATGCTTCAATTTTAGTTTTACCATCCCTAATAAATGAGCCTACTGAAATACCATTCCCACATATAACTATATGTCTGGAAACAGACGTATGGCACCATTACCATCTGGGCAGTTCTCACTCCTTCGAGAAATGCCACCCCCACCGCCGCCGTTGTTCACACCTGAGCATTCTCAGCATGAACAACACATTGTTACTTCAGTCCCTTCTTCCTTTACCACTCCAATTATTACTTCTTCAACTGCTGCGATGTCAACTGGGAGTGTTAGGACCAGTTCACCTGGAACTGGCCAGTCACCAGTTCACACTGACCAGTCACCAGTTGCATCTGGTGATCCAGTAAACTGGTGACCAAGAAGATTTGTCGAGAAATATATTGAAGTCCAGTTGCACCGTACAGTTAACGCAACTGAAGACTTCCTCCAGTTGAGAACTGACCAAGTTGAAGAAACATTCCAGTTGAAGTCGAAGACAACAAATGGAAGAAAGGGAATGACAATGGCAGCGAAGCCCAGTTGACATTCTAGTCAGTTACAAACTGGAGACCATCAGTGGAAAGCCCTTACAAAGCTTTACACTGATTACGAGGAATTGACTTGTATACTTTATGTACCTTTACCCGGATAATAAGCCTTATCTTATTATTTAAGTATTAAAAGGTACATAAAGGTGGTTATGTAAAGTCACTTTAACACGCGACTTTACAATGCTTTTTAAGGAATTAAATGCTATTCCTTAAATGCTCCCAACCACATTTGTACGGCTAAAGTTAACATCCCAATGTTAACTTTGCCTATAAATACAAGTCATTGCACAACCAAGAATTCAAGTTACTTCACAAACAAACGAATAACTTCATACTTTGCATACCTGCAATATTCTTGGTGAACTTGTGCAATATTCTCTCAATCGCTAAAAGGAACATTTCACTACTTTAAGTGTTTCGATTGTAGAAGAGAAATTCCGAGTTTAGATCAATTGTATTTCATAGGTTGTTAGGATATTTACATTCGTGTATTATCTTGGTTCCGCATCAACCTTGTAATTTGTTTAATATCAATAAATAAATTACACATTGAAAACTACATATTGTCTCATCAAGATTGTTTACAAGTTATTTGTATTATTGCATTGTTCTTTACTTATTGTCTTTTATATAAGTAATCTATCTAGAACTTGGTATATACCTCTGCAACTGGTCGTCTCCAGTTCAGTAAGTATATTGCAAAGTAACTCCACCATCGACATTGAGGTGTCTTCAGTAGTACCATCTAACAAGTTGGGACTTACAGGGAGGCTTCTCTCAATTTGCCTCCTCCAGTTGCTCCAGTGGAAACTGCTGCAGGTCCAGTGACACCTTCCCCTCCATCACTGGACAGTCAAGTTGTGTCTGTTCAAGCCGATATCCAAAACCTTCTTACCAGGGTGGAGGATATTCAAAAGACACTTGACAAAAACACTAAGTCTTTCTCCAGATACCACAAGGACCATCTAACCAATATTAAAGTGGTTGATTTGGGGATTAACAAGTTCTCATCTAATGAAGACTTGGTGTTAAAGAAGCTCAATGAGCTGGTCGGAGGCTGCAACAATCTGGCAACTTCTCTAAAGGAAGCCTTCGACCTCACTCAGTCCAATGTCACAACCTCAATCTCAAATCTGCTGGGTAACACTGTTAGAAGATCAGAAATTGATTTGAAGGAGATTGAAAAATAGGTGAAAGAGTTAGTTGAAAAGCCTGGGTTGAATGTGACTGATCTTGGGCAGCAGTTAATGGTTTCAGTTGGTCAGAAGATCGATGATACGCTGGGAGCAAGGGAAACACAATTGATAGAAATGGTGATGTCTGAGATCACCAAGCTGGCCACTCCTCAGGTTGATCTGGCCCCACTCACTAATGAGATCAACCAGTTGAGAGACAGCATTGATAATTTGAGCACCCAGGTATCTAATCATACTCAGTCTATTGAAAATCTGACAACTGAAGTGAATAATTTGAAACAAAAGGATGAAGAAGTTAAGGAAAAGGTGGTTTCGGGTCTTAGTGCAAATGTTCTGACCCAGTCAAAGGAGACCAACCATCTATGGAGGTCTTTCAGAATGATGTGTGGAATTTTCAAAGAGTGCAAGGACTTACAAACATGGCAGCCTCTTGACCGGTTGCCATCTCACCCCTCAGAATGGGAAGCTATAAGGGCAGGTCTAGATGCTGCCAAGGGGGAAAGAAGTGCAGTCCTTGCACCAGTTGCACCTGAAAGAACTCCAACTGAAAATCAATCTGGTGGTAATGTGATTGTGGCTACCAGTACTGAAACTGGTGAGCAAAGGTTAGAGAATGTGGATGTGATGGATAGGGAGAATTTTGATTTTACCATCTGATGTAGCCCATCCGGCCACTAATGTACCAATGTTGGAAACTGGCAATGCTGATGTACTTCCTCCAGTTTTTGAAAGTGATAGCAAACGTCTGGCAAGGCTTGGTGATCAAATCAAAGAAAGAAAGAAAATGAAACAAGCCAACCAAGCTGAAGCCAGACAACATCTGACCAAGATTAAATTGCTTGATATTAGTGATGCTCACTTGTTAGGAATCACTAAGGAGGAGTATGCTAGAGTGAAAGATGATGTCAGGATAGTGGGTATGTTAAAAGAAATGCTTGACATTGAACTGGACAGGCACTATCCTGATGATGAAGCTGAGCATGATGCCAGAAATTTAAATATATCAGTGGAGAAGGCAAAGGAAAACAGGGCCAGTGGGATTCAGAAAAGAATCGAAAATGTTAGAAAGGTTGTGAAAAGGGTATTGAATCCACCAAGAAGGATCCCTCAACCAAGAAAACCACTGCATAGAGATGCTGACCTTAGAACTTTTGTTGAACCAACTGGCGATGTATCAAATGATGACATCAAGAATGTTGTGCTGGCTGCTGGAGCTGGGAGTATCAAAATATCAAATAAATCTGAAGCTAGAGAATATTATTCCCAGATCATGGCAACCAGAAGACACAGTGGGGCAATTAATGGTGTTCATGTAACAATTAAGCCAGGCACCAAGTACTTTCATGTTGAAGTCAGTTATGCCAGAGGGCCACTGGTTAGAACTGACAATCCTGGTGCAATGCAATATGGGTTCTCAGAATGGGTTGAAATGGTGAACTTTTTGGAAGCTAAGGCACAAAAGAATAGGTTTGAGAAAGCTTGGGTTAACTTCTTGAAGGGCAAGATTCAACATAAAGAGAACCTGGAGCTTAAGTTGAATATTGATCCTGAAGACTCTCAACCTATCTCTTCAGTGTCAAAGAGAAGGAGAACTGGCGAAGGGCCATCTAATTAAGTTCTCTCTTCAGTTTATCTGCTTGTAATTTTGTTTACATTCTGTAACTTATGTATATTTCATTTCCTTGTATAAATGAAGTTACCAGTTTGTAACCACAAGATAGATAATAGATTAGATCTAACAAACTTAAAAGAAAAACCCAAGGCATTTACTGATCTATAAAAATGCCTTGGAAAACTTAGATAGATTTAATCGAACAAGTCTCTCCAGTTCACACTTGTATAGATACAAGAACTGAAAAAGACTTGGCAATATTTCAGGACAAATAGGGGGAATTTGTTAGGACTAGTTTCAGTGAAACTGGCCAGTCTCCAGTTGGACCTGGAGACCAAGAAGATTTGTCCAGAAATATATTGAAGTCCAGTTGCATCGTACAGTTAACGCAACTGAAGACTTCCTCCAGTTAAGAACTGACCAGTTGAAGAATCATTCCAGTTGAAGTCGAAGACAATAAGTGGAAGATAGAGAATGACAATGGCAGCGAAGCCCAGTTGACATTCTAGTCAGTTACAAACTGGAGACCATCAGTGGAAAGCTCTTACAAAGCTTTACACTGATTACGAGGAATTGACTTTATGCTTTATGTGCTATTACACGGATAATAAGATTTATCTATGTATAAAGTACAAAAAAAAGTACATAAAGCTGGTTGAGTAAAGTTGCTTTATACTGCAACTTTACACGGCATTTTAAGGAATTAAATGTTATTCCTTAAATACTCTCAACCATATTTGTACGGCCAAAGTTAACATCCCAATGTTAACTTTGCCTATAAATACAAGTCATTGCACAAAAAGAATCACACTTCGAAAGTCACACACTTTGCATACCTGCAATATTCTTGTTGAACTTGTGCAATATTCTCTCAATCGTAAAAAGGAACATTTCACAACTTTAAGTGTTTTGATTGTTTAGAGAAATTCCAAGTGTAGATCAATTGTAGTTCATAGGTTGTTAGGATATTTACATACTTTGTATTATCTTGGTTCCGCAACAACCATGTAATTTATTTAAAGTTAATAACAAAATTACACTTGAAAATTACATATTGTCTCACCAATTTACTTTACAAGTATTTTATATTATTGCATTGTTCTTTACTTATTGTCACTTAAATAAGTAATCTATCTAGAACTTGGTATATACTCTCTGTAACTGGTCGTCTCCAGTTCAACGTTTATATTGCAAAGTAACTCCACCATCGACATAGAGGAGTCTTCAGGTAGTACCATCTATTGAGTTGGGACTTACACATATCATTGGGGTAGCATTTCAGGCTTCAATATGCATCTACATAGCCCATATCACCTCCCTTGTAATCCCGAATACCCATAGGCAAACAAGATATCATTTTGGGAAGTTATTATATGAAAACTATGTTTTTGTTGAACCCTCAGCGTGTCAAAGTTGTGTATCTTACCTCGTAGAAGCGTACAACAAATGATAACATAAGTTACCGAGCTTTGCAAGTATTCCCAACTACCTATAATCATTAAACGACCAATAAATGAGCTAACCAAAAAAACCCACTTACTTATGGTCATGAATCATGTCTAAATACCTATATATATGACTCACAACAATGCTTGATGCATCGGAGGTTCGTTTAATACTTTAGAGCTTACATAACTCGACGGAACTCGGCATTCACTTACTAAATTAACCTTTCTGGAAACTTGACATCAGAATAATCTTTTAAAAGCATTACCATTAGAAAGTATACTCTCTCACGATTCCGTAGATAGCTTATTTGTCAAAAACGGAGTTACGGCTCAAAAGTTATGGCATTTTAAAAATTCTGTCGCTATTGCGTCGCAATGGGATAATTGCGTCGCAACTTAAGTCACTGCATTTTTGTTGCGCCTCAACTAAGGAGTTGCGCCGCAACTAGCCCCGATTCTGCACAAACCTCATTGTTTAACCTCCAAAACTTAAACAAACACACCCCAAACGACCCCAAACCTTATGAACGACTTTTGTACCTCAAAATTCATCATTTTAAGACCATAATGATGCAATGAAATCATTGATTAACCCTACTTGATTTGCATCACAATAACAAACGTTTTAGGTTACCGAATCGATCAAAACATACGTTTTTGACATCAATTAATCCTCTAATGACCTAGACCAGTTATGGATCTGATTATATGATTGAAATGATATAAAATCAATGTTGTTATACCTTTACTACCTGGAGATTACAAAAAGGATGTGAAAACTTGATCAAAACGCTCCCGAATCAACCAAACGATGAAGAAATCGAACAATAGAATGCTATGGGACTAAGGGGACAGCTAGGGCTTCAAAGGAAATGTATATTCTCTGTATTATGAGTCTAATGATAGGTTATTAGACCCTTAACCCGTTTTTTAGTTCATCCCTATGTCATAACTAGTCCCTAAGCTTCTAAACGACTCATATTTAGCTCAAAACACTTATAAGGAATACTTACAACTCATCAAACACTTCAAGCACCTCTAAAGGCATATAAATATACCTTAAACACATTAGTACATCAATTATTAAGGCATTAAAGCCTCACACATAAAGCACATTAAACACAACTAAGCATTAAATCTCCTAGAGACTTAACGGACACGTTATGTTGACTTAACGAATCAAGTCAACCGTTAATTAAAAAGTTTGGGATGTTACAATTACGTCCCCCTTAAAAGGATTCCGTTCCCGAAATCTCATCAGAAATGAACAACTATGGATACTTCTCCTTCATCATGGACTCGGTTTCCCAAGTTATACTTTCACCATGGTTATGCTTCCATTTGATCAACACAAGATCAATCATTTTTCGGCGTAGATTCTTTTGCTTTCTCCCAAGTATTGCTACCGGTTCCTCAATCATTCTTTTCCTTGGGTCATTACTCACATCTTCAATAGGAATAACATTAGTTTTGTTTGCAAGGCATTTTCTCAAGTAGCACACATGAAATGTACGATTGATGCCCTCCAACTCGGGATGCTTGCTCATTGACCTTTTCAAGAATCTTGAAAGGTCCATTAAAACGAGGACTTAGCTTTCCCCGCTTCTCGAATCGAATTACGCCTTTCCAAGGTGATATTTTGAGTATAACCATTTCGCCTTCTTTGAAATCAAAAGGTCTTCTTTTCTTATCGACATATTGCTTTTGACGTTCACGAGCAACACGTAAGGCTTCTTTAGCAACATTCACTTTATCGACCGTTATTTACACAAATTCTGGCCGGCAAGTTGCCTTTCACCCAGCTCCAACCAACAACTTGGAGTCCGGCACTTCCTACCATATAGCATCTCAAAAGGTGGCATCCCAATGCATGCATGATAACTATTGTTATATGCAACTCAACAAGTGGCAAGTGCTCATCCCAAGCACCACCATACTCCATCACATACGCCCGTAACATATCTTTAAGAGTTCGAATCATCCTCTCACTTTGCCCATCAGTTTGAGGATGATAAGTCGTGCTCAAATTAACTTTTGTTCCCAATTCGCATTGGAAACTCTTCCAAAAAGTCGAAACAAAACGAGTGTCACGATCGGATACAATAGATAATGGAACACCATGTTTAGTAACCACCTCCTTGACGTACAATTTAGCAAAATGTTCCATTGGAGCATTTTCACGAACGGGGAGAAAATGAGCACTTTTCGTCAAACGATCAACAATAACCCATATCATGTCATGACTCTTAGGCGTCATTGGTAGCTTGCTTAAATAATCCATGGTTACATGATCCCACTTCCATTGAGGAATATCAAGTTGCTGAAATTTCACATATGGCTTTTGATGCTCGGCTTTGACTTGAGCACACGTCACACATCTTTGCACATGCATTATCACATCGTTCTTAATATTCGGCCACCAATAAATAGGCTTCAAATCAGCATACATCTTTGTTGGACCTAGATGAACGGAATTTCGGGACCTATGGGCTTCCTCGAGCACTAGCTTTCGGTTGCCACCAAATAAAGGTACCCAAATTCGGCCTTTGTAAGTTTGTAGGCCACGGCTGTTCACTTCCATCACTAGTCGGTTCTTTTTACCAATACCTTCCTTATTCACATTAGCATCCAAAAGAGCTTCACCTAAACTGACTTGATGAGTTCAAGCAACCCCGATCTAACTCGAGTAACCATAGCACATAACTTACTAGTAGCTTACCCTTTTCGACTCAAAGCATCCGCCACAACATTAGCTTTTCTTGGATGGTACTTTATCTCACAATCATAATGTTTAAGCAATTCCATCCATCTTCTTTGCCTTACATTCATATCCTTTTGAGAAAATACGTACTGCAAGTTTTTATGATCGATAAACAAGGTGCACTTAGTGCCATATAAATAATGTCTCCACAACTTCAATGCAAAGACAACTGCAGCAAGCTCTATATCATGAGTAGGATAATTCTTCTCATGAGGCTTCAACTGACATGAAGCATATGCGATGACTTTGTCTCGCTGCATAAGAACATAACCCAAACTCGTAGCAGAAGCATCACTATACACCACCAAATCATTAGTGCCCTCGGGTAAGGATAGAATAGGAACTTCACATAACTCCTTTTTCAATGTTTGAAAAACTCTTTCTTGTGAATCAGTCCATAAGAGCTTCACTCCTTTCTTTCATTTCAACCACTTCACACATAAATTACAACGCACATTTATCAAATTTAGTTAGGGAGATAGCACATCACCTCGGGGACCGTCTATCGTAGCAATAGAATAATTTAGTGACGGAGAAGCAAGAAACGGAAGAATAAAGGCTAAAAACACATTAACATATCATCGATCAATCATCATATAGCCTTAAATCCTACACTCTCACTCATCCCAACCCGTCCTAAAGCATTTCATCTCAAAGGCTAAGCATATCTACTTAAGCCCTACTTGTCCTCTATCGGTTTAAGTCCAATTTCTATGGTAAACCTATAGTCCTTGGTTCACTTAAACCATTTCTCTGATACCAACTTGTAACACCCGTCATTTAAAAATATGAATTTCCAAAAAATTTCGCCTAACGACGTCAAAGAAAGCGAAAGTAAACTTTAAAAGACCAAACCAAAAGAATCTGTTTGGTTAATTTATTATTTGGTGTTACTTGCCATATCATCAAAATAAGTTCAATTGGAAACCCATTGGTTGTCCAACATTAAACAACCGATCACAATATCAATTCAAGACATAAACATCTTAACATAAAACAAATGTCTAAAATGAGCAGCCACTATGGGTAAACTATAGCCATCCTCAAATGCAAACTACCCATGCCTCGCACTTTAATCATCATCTAGCTCAAGCTTGCTAAACCTGAGGGAGCAACACATTTCAAGAAACAAGTGTTAGCTAACGAATTAGCTAAGTAAGATAACAGGTGGTTTATAAAGCATTTATCCATTTAAAACTTTATAGAAAAGTCATTTGAATCGTTAAGGCACAAATCACATCATACATTACACCTCACATATCATTTCATCACATCAAACATCTTCATATAGGATGGGTCATCCTAAATGTGCCTAGTCATCTTTTGCATCTTCACATATAACATCTAACATCTTTGTAGTTGTGACATAAGTCACGCATCTCATATAACATATACATCTTTGTAAGGGTGACATAAGTCACACCCAACTAGATGGACAAACCTTACGGTTGTACATCAATGTCGTTAAGGAATGGCAAGCCAATCCCAGAGTAATCCGTATGTTCAAGACAAGTGGGGCGGGTCAGACCTCCCGTATTACTCTTCACATCTTTGACCATGTTGCAAGGAGCCACCCAATCAACCACATCTACGCACCCGCCGGGTAAGGGCAAGTACGGGTTAAGCTTAACACTTTCACATCTAAATTACGAGCTCGATTTCACATCTCATAAAGTTTAGGTGTGCACATTTCCTAAACATTCATCATATAGTTTCATCTTAACGTTTGGGCCCTTAAACGTGCACGTGTCATGGCAACTTACAAAGTCTAGTGAACTAAATGAACAAGCCATGTAATTATCACATTTCACATCTACACATGTACATAAACATATCATCTATCATTGCATATATTCGCTCATCATATCATTGCATATAATAGCTCATCATATCATTGCATATAATAGCTCATCATATCATTGCATATCATTTATCATCTCATATCGTATATCATTTCATATCATCTATCATCTCATGCCGTACATTGTTGCATATCACCTATCATCTCATATCATATATCATTTCGTATCATATCATCTATTAAGAATACATAGCATCTCATAGCAATACATATCATTGGGGTAGCATTTCAGGCTTCAATATGCATCTACATAGCCCATATCACCTCCCTTGTAATCCCGAATACCCAAAAGCAAACAAGATATCATTTTGGGAAGTTATTATATGAAAACTATGTTTTTGTTGAACCCTCAGCATGTCAAAGTTGTGTATCTTACCTCATAGAAGCGTACAACAAATGATAACGTAAGTTACCGAGCTTTGCAAGTATTCTCGACTACCTATAATCATTAAACGACCAATAAATGAGCTAAACAAAAAAACCCACTTACTTATGGTCGTGAATCATGTCTAAATACCTATATATATGACTCACAACAATACTTGATGCATCAGAGGTTCGTTTAATACTTTAGAGCTTACATAACTCGACGGAACTCGGCATTCACTTACTAAATTAACCTTTCTGGAAACTTGACATCAGAATAATCTTTTAAAAGCATTACCATTAAAAAGTATACTCTCTCACGATTCCGTGGATAGCTTATTTGTCAAAAGCGGAGTTACGGTTCAAAAGTTATGGCCTTTTGAAAATTCTGTCGCTATTGCATCGCAATGGGATAATTGCGTCGCAACTTAAGTCACTGCATTTTTGTTGCGCCTCAACTAAGGAGTTGCGCCGCAACTAGCCCCGATTCGGCAAAAACCTCATTGTTTAACCTCCAAAACTTAACCAAACACACCCCAAACGACCCCAAACCTTATGAACGTCTTTTTTACCTCAAAATTCATCATTTTAAGACCATAATGATGCAATGAAATCATTCATTAACCCCTACTTGATTTGCATCACAATAACAAACGTTTTAGTTTACCGAATCGATCAAAACATATGTATTTGACATCAATTAACCCTCTAATGACCTAGACCAGTTATGGATCTGATTATATGATTGAAATGATATAAAATCAATGTTGTTATACCTTTACTACCTGGAGATTACAAAAAGGATGTGAAAACTTGATCAAAACGCTCCCGAATCAACCAAACGATGATGAAATCGAACAATAGAATGCTATGGGACCAAGGGGATGGCTAGGGATTCAAAGGAAATGTATATTCTCTGTATTATGAGTTTAATGATAGGTTATTAGACCCTTAACCCATTTTTTAGTTCATCCCTATGTCAAAACTAATCCTTAAGCTTCCAAACGACTCATATTTAGCTCAAAACACCTATAGGGAATACTTACAACTCATTAAACACTTCAAGCACCTCTAAAGGCATATAAATATACCTTAAACACATTAGTACATCAATCATTAAGGCATTAAAGTCTCACACATAAAGCACATTAAACACAACTAAGCATTAGATCTCCTAGAGACTTAACGGACACGTTATGTTGACTTAACGAATCAAGTCAACCGTTAATTAAAAAGTTTGGGATGTTACATGTCCTGCAGAAAGTAAGGTAGGTCTGCATTGCTGGGGTCAGACCCTGCGCAGTTACCTTAGGACTATTGAAAATATTGTTATTTATGGCCTTACATTCAACAGTCTGGCCAGTTACAAGACTAAAATCATTATCGAGAACGGCTTCAATAATGAGTGCAAGAATCCTACCATAAGGTATGGTAAGATTCTTGTTATTGACTCGGCCAAGTAAGTCCTTAAAAATAACTTCTGCAAAATCTATTCTGGTCATAGTGACCATAGCATGAAAAATCAGCATTTCTAAGGCATTAGGTTGGTCAAAGCTGCCTGCTTTTACTTGTAAAGTTTTAGAGATTGTGCTCAAAAGATAGTTCCATATACCAGTTAAATATTTCATTTTAACTACTGAAGCCAATGGACCAGTATAACTAACTTGTTGCAAAACATTTTTGGCTTCAGTATGAGACACAATACTTTCATAATCATCTTCAGGCATGTAAGACAGCTCAAACGCAGACCTAATCCTCTTTAAAGAAATATATACCTTTTTCTCACCATTGAGGATTGTGCCAAAAATTGCAGGATCTCCTTGTTTATCCTTGCCAACATAACAACTCGCCCAAAATTCACAAAGAAGATCTTGAAACACCACATCAGGCTTCTCAATCATCATTTTGCCAAATGGATGATGCCATAAAAATGACACTATATCATCATATCCCTCAGCCCAAGAAGGAGGATGAACATTGGCAGAGACGAGATTGACTATCTTGATTTTACCAGTATCAAGATCAGCCGGAACAACCACTACCTTATTTCCCACCACATAGGGTGAAAGTTTGTTTGCGCTTCTGGGAGCTGGGTATAGGACATCAGATTCAGTTGAAGAATCTGATTGAGAATTATTAGCAGAAGGAGGAGAAACAGATGATGAAGCCATTATACAAATAAAAGATTTTTAGAAGAAAGATTTTTTTAATTTAATAGAACAGGATACAGATTAGAGACATTTGAGAGATTGATTGGAAATAGATATGAAATTGATTTGGGGTTTTAGGTTAAAAGGAGTATATATACTTTATTATAATAAATATTAATCAAAATAACCATTCGAGAATTGGAGAGAGAAAGAATTTGATTGGAGGAGAGACAAGTAGTGGGGGTACTTTTTGCAGTAAAAGTCATTGCCACTACACGTGTCAGTCACCAATTAATTAGAAAATGGATAAATAAGTAAACTGAATAAAATAACGAACATAATAAAACGCACTGAGATATTTAATAACAAAAACAACCACTAAGTTGGGTCAGACTCAGCTTACCTTCTTTATCTTGAAAAACACAAGTATAGGAAGGTAGTCTGGGTCAGACACAGTTTACCCTCAAAATTTTGAGAAAAGTCTAAGGGGTCAGATTTGTTATTACTTACCTCACTGCAACTTACATATTCAACATACCTAGCTTACTTATGAGATAATTGAACCTTGATTCATCCACTGGCTTTGTGTGTAACATTCGTGATTTTTACCCGTTTGGCTGTACTTGTAATTTGATTAACTACTTTAATAAACGAAAACTTTGAGTCTAATTGTGTTCGTCTATCTGTAAATTGGGCCAGTTATAATGTCATAATTGGATTTCTAGAATTAAGCCCATGATTACAAGACCGTGATATTGGCCCATACGTGTTATAAAAATTATATTATAGAAAATGATTGAGTAACTGTAGTAACAGGAAAAACGTATATACAAAACCTTAAGTATAATGTACGGTAAATAGTGTCGGTGGCACAGTGTCGGTGGTTATCTAATAATTCCATTAATAGGACAAAGCCGACATACTTTATGGAAAGTAGGAATACTCGTGAAATTTTCACAAGCTATATTTGATTTATTAGTTGAATAATGTTACTAGTAGACATCCGACAAAACTTTTATGGATATATATGTAAAACGTTGCTTTTTCGATCGATTCTTTCTCGGTTTGGCTTGAAACTTGCTAGAACGTAATAACTAGATTTAAGATACCTTAATATGGTTTTAAATTTCACAAAATAACACTTAAAAATTTTATAAAAATGCAGCCCCCAAATAGTGAAAATATCAACTTCAATATAGTAATTTTCAAGGATTTTTTATGACAAATCTTTAAGTTTTAACTTCCATGACACCACACTCTTTCATTACAACTTTGCTACTTCAATTTACCACATATTAGAGTGACTCATAGCTGTATTTTGATCATCAAATTCGTCCATGAGGTTACAAAGTCAAGAATGTACATCATTTTTATATATTTAACTCCATTTTATTTACTATAAATACTAGGCTTAAGTTATCATAAAAACTCACACCTTAAACTTCATTCTCTCTCTATTTAGCATTCTATAAGTCTAAAATCATCTTCCCCCTTCTTGTTATAAGTTTCAAAGAACACTTGATTGTTCTAGTATAAGCAAAGTCGCTTTGATCTCAAAGTTCGCCGAAAATCGTCAAGAGAAGTTGTTATCAACAAATCTCTCTAAGATCTTCAAAAGTTCTAGTTATAATACTCAATTTGGGTTGGGAATAATCTTCAATTATTAAGTAAACAAGTCCAAGTCTTGAAAGAATTTCATTTGAATCAGAAGTCGTGTTCTTCATACGTCGAAAGTTTGATCTTAGAGTTCATAAACTCTCCTTTCTTGTAAGTATTTTTATAAAACCGTTTCGTAAACCCTCCCTACTCAATTGAGATTCGGGCTGAAAAGTGTACATGTTTGTTTAACTGTTGATTGTTGATTTAATTGATTGTATGATTAAATTGTTGATGTGGACATGTTAGCGCATTGGTTACTATGTAAGTCGCACCGTTAGCGCATTACTTATTATATAAGTCGCACCGTTAGCGCATTACTTATTATATAAGTCGCACCGTTAGCGCATTACTTATTATATAAGTCGCACCGTTAGCGCATTACTTATTATATAAGTCGCACCGTTAGCGCATTACTTATTATATAAGTCGCACCGTTAGCGCATTGTTAATTATTAACTATGTAAGCCGCATCGTTGTTGATCGTTATTGATTGTTATGGAACGTTGTTGAACGTTATATGGAATCGTTATTATTGAACGTTGACTTGTATTAAAATGTGATAATGTGAAACCTTATAGGTTTTCCTTGGATGTGATTAGTTCTCCTAATCCTCATTTATTGTTAACGGTTGTTATCCGACACGGTTATTCCTTGTTACTTGTCCCTACGAACTCACCAACTTTATGTTGACGCTCTTTAGTACACTTTTCAGGTAATCAAGTTAATCAGAGACAGAATGGATGAATAGATGCTTGCATTGCTAGGGTTTGGACTATCTTTGGACTTTCTGGATCAGTGATCCTTATTTCCCTTTAACGGGTTATGCTTAGGATCAACTACTATCGTTTGAACATTTTTCTTTTAAGTATGGATTGAGTGTGTATTTTGATGAATGTTGATTATTGTAATGAGCTTGTGGATTGTTTCAATCTATTGAATGCATATAGTTTGACTCTACATAATTCCCATGTCATGCTGTGCTTTTCTAAGTGATACCCCATGATTCCGCCATGTTGGGGTGTTACATTGTGAACAAGTCAGCTAACTGATTATCTGTTGGAATGAAATGGAGTTCAACATCTTCTTTCATCACATCATCTCTAATAAAATGATATCTTATATCAATATGCTTGGTCCTTGAATGAAGTACAGGATTGTTTGATATTGTTATGGCACTAGTGTTGTCACAAAAGATTGGAGTCTTTGAAGCAGTGACACCATAATCTTGAAGCTGATATTGCATCCACAATACTTGTGAGCAACAGCTTCCTGCAGCAACATATTCAGCTTCTGCAGTAGAGATGGAAACTGAATGTTGCTTTTTGCTGGACCAGCTTACAAGCCTATTGCCAAGCAATTGACAAGCTCTTGGGGTACTTTTTCTGTCAATCTTGCATCCTGCAAAGTCAGAATCTGAATAGCCAATTAGATCAAATCCTGAGCCTTTGGGATACCAAAGACCCAGATTGGGACTTCCCTTAAGGTATCTAAAGATTCTTTTCACAGCTTTAAGATGTGATTCTTTAGGACTAGCTTGATATCTTGCACAAAGACATGTAGCAAACATAATATCAGGTCTACTAGCAGTTAAGTAAAGTAAAGATCCTATCATACCCCATAAGCTGTGGTGTCAACAGATTTGCCATTTTTATCTTCACCCAGCTTGTCACCAATTCCCATAGGAGTTTTCATAGGTGAGCAATCACTAAAACCAAATTTTTTTAACAAATCTTTAACATATTTTCCTTGGTTTATGAAAATTCCATTTTTAGTGTGTTTTACTTGTAAACCCAGAAAATAGTTTAGTTCTCCCATCATGCTCATTTCATACTTTTTAGACATTAATTCAGAAAACTTTTTGAAAAGTCTTTCACTACTTGACCCAAATATGATGTCATCTACATAAATTTGCACAAGTGGAATATCACCATTATACTTTCTCACAAACAAAGTCTTGTCAACATTACCTCTTTTGAACTTGTTTTCCAATAGAAATTTAGACAAAGTATCATACCATGCTCTTGGAGCTTGTTTCAGACCATAAAGAGCTTTGTCAAACTTGAAAACATGATCAGGATACTTTGAGCTTTCAAAACCTGGAGGTTGTTCAACATAGACTTCTTCTTCCAATTTCCCATTTAAAAATGCACTTTTCACATCCATTTGATACACCTTGAAACCTTTATGTGCAGAGAAGGCCAAAAACATTCTGATTGCCTCTAATCTTGCCACAGGAGCAAAGGTCTCATCATAATCAATCCCATCTTCTTGTCTATAACCAAGAGCCACCAATCTTGCTTTATTTCTGGTCACAACTCCCCTTTCATCCATCTTGTTTCTGTAGACCCACTTGGTTCCAATCACAGTTTTATGATGAGGTCTTGGAACAAGTTCGCAAACCTTGTTTCTTTCAAACTGAGTTAATTCATCTTGCATAGCACTTACCCAAGATGGATCTGCCAGAGCTTCACTAATCTCAGTGGGTTCCATCTTACTCACAAAATTTACAAACATGCAGAAGTTGCATGTTGATTTTCTTCTTGTTTTAACACCAGAAAAAGGATCACCAATGATTTGATTAATAGGATGACACTTTGTCCACTTAGTTACATGAGATGGAGCATTTTCAGCTTGGACAAGAGACTGCTTCAGATTTAAAGAATTAGCATGATCAGCTTGTGATGTAGACTGATCAGCTTCGATTGGAGTTGAGGAATCTGAGTCAGCTTGAGTGTCATTAGATGGATTTAGAATTAAATTTTCAGTAGGAGCAGGATCAGCTTGCACATTATCAAAGATTGGAACTTCTTCTTCGTCAAGTAGTTGCTCCCCCTGAGTTTGAGCACCATGAGTTCCAACTGGAGGGTTAGTTGGAGGCTCATGTTATAACACGATTTCTATCACTGAATTCAATTCATCAATGGCGGTTTGGATAGTGTGTGTTCTTGGTGTTTGTGTGTGTTTTGAGAGAGAATCAAAGGTAACTGTGTGTGAATTAACAGGTATAAATTATGTGTAATTGTTATGATCTCTAAGGTATGAGAGGGCTATTTATAGTCTAATTCTACAATTATGCTAATTGTCACAATTAGCCCCTCAACCTTAGTAATCATTTATCTATGAATTAACAACAAGAAATTCCTCTAATCTAGATTACAATTTATCACTATTTTTGGATTTCTAACATTCTCCCCCTTAGTGATACATTGTAATGAAGTACGTGTTATATTGTCTTGTAGGAATGAATTTTTCTCCCCCTTAGTGATACATTGTAATGAAGTACGTGTTATATTGTCTTGTAGGAATGAATTTGATGAGCCCGGTGGTGAAGACAATTGGTGTGTTGAAACAAGTCTTCAAAGCTTTCTCTTTTGTCTTTGGAGAACTTGATTCAGTCTTGATCTTGGTCTTGAACTTCTTGAAGTTAAATCATGTGAGGATTCTCAATGTTCTTTTAGAACAGAGAATAATGAATGCGTGTGAGTCTTGAATAAAGAGAATAATGAAGTCGAACAAATGTGTGTGCTTTCTTGAATCTTCGAGAATTGTTGAATCATGAATCAGAGTTGTCTTTTGAAATGCGGAAGGTATGAATCTTGGTTTCGAATGTTTCAATCTTCGATTCTTGAGTGAAATTCAACTTTTCGATTCTTCAGTTTTAATTCTTGAATGAATTTCATCTTCTTGGAATAAAGTTTCATGAATATGAACTCTCCCCCTTGATGTATGCATTGGAGTTTCTTGAACAAAATGTTGTTGTATGACTTGAAGATCTTGAATGAAGTGTGTTTGATGAAGACTCTTATGAAGCTTTACTTCTTTGACTTGAATCTTCTAACAAATCTTTGATCCTTTTTGAAGCTTTGATCTTTGTCATATCAATTCGAACACTTTGGAGAGTAAGCAATTGAATGAGGTTTGGATGAAATTCTTACGAAGTAATCATGCTCCCCCTCAATCCATGATTATAAACATTTTGGAGCATCTTTGAACTTTTGAAGCATCTTGAGTGAAAATCTTTTCATCTTCGGTTTCATTCTTATCTTTGACGTCAATTCAGATTCACCCTTTTTAAAATCAAAATTTCAATCACCTAAAGTCTAGTGAAAATCTGAAACTATTGTCACATCATGAATAATTTTCTCCCCCTATACACAAACTTTGATAAGCCTAGAACTTTGATAAGCCTAAAACTTTGATAAGCCTAAACCCAATTAAAACAACCAAACACAAACTTTTCTCCTTGTTTCCTTATCAATTAGTGAATCAATCATAATATTTTCTCCCCCTCATAATGACATCATTGGGAACCAATGTCATTATGTACACATTTGATTGATTAAATATCAAAAGAAACCATAAAGAAATTGCAACCATCAAAACATCAACCCAAACCATTAGCCCAACCCAAGAAATCCTAGGGGTGACTAAAATGTAAGATCGAAGTTGTTGGTACAAACGTTATATCATGGTGTTGGTGTTTTCTGTGTTTGTGTGATGAGAAATGAAACAAGTATTTGTTAAGAAACACTTGAGTGGTTAGGAAAAGATGTGCATTGCTTCACTGGGTCCATGAAGACTTTTTCAATATCAACATCTTCCAAATGAAGAGTCAATAGAAATGTGGAAATCTCCGTGAGAAATGAAACAAGTATTTGTTAAGAAACACTTGAGTGGTTAGGAAAAGATGTGCATTGCTTCACTGGGTCCATGAAGACTTTTTCAATATCAACATCTTCCAAATGAAGAGTCAATAGAAATGTGGAAATCTCCGTGAGAAATGAAACAAGTATTTGTTAAGAAACACTTGAGTGGTTAGGAAAAGATGTGCATTGCTTCACTGGGTCCATGAAGACTTTTTCAATATCAACATCTTCCAAATGAAGAGTCAATAGAAATGTGGAAATCTCCGTGAGAAATGAAACAAGTATTTGTTAAGAAACACTTGAGTGGTTAGGAAAAGATGTGCATTGCTTCACTGGGTCCATGAAGACTTTTTCAATATCAACATCTTCCAAATGAAGAGTCAATAGAAATGTGGAAATCTCCGTGAGAAATGAAACAAGTATTTGTTAAGAAACACTTGAGTGGTTAGGAAAAGATGTGCATTGCTTCACTGGGTCCATGAAGACTTTTTCAATATCAACATCTTCCAAATGAAGAGTCAATAGAAATGTGGAAATCTCCGTGAGAAATGAAACAAGTATTTGTTAAGAAACACTTGAGTGGTTAGGAAAAGATGTGCATTGCTTCACTGGGTCCATGAAGACTTTTTCAATATCAACATCTTCCAAATGAAGAGTCAATAGAAATGTGGAAATCTCCGTGAGAAATGAAACAAGTATTTGTTAAGAAACACTTGAGTGGTTAGGAAAAGATGTGCATTGCTTCACTGGGTCCATGAAGACTTTTTCAATATCAACATCTTCCAAATGAAGAGTCAATAGAAATGTGGAAATCTCCGTGAGAAATGAAACAAGTATTTGTTAAGAAACACTTGAGTGGTTAGGAAAAGATGTGCATTGCTTCACTGGGTCCATGAAGACTTTTTCAATATCAACATCTTCCAAATGAAGAGTCAATAGAAATGTGGAAATCTCCGTGAGAAATGAAACAAGTATTTGTTAAGAAACACTTGAGTGGTTAGGAAAAGATGTGCATTGCTTCACTGGGTCCATGAAGACTTTTTCAATATCAACATCTTCCAAATGAAGAGTCAATAGAAATGTGGAAATCTCCGTGAGAAATGAAACAAGTATTTGTTAAGAAACACTTGAGTGGTTAGGAAAAGATGTGCATTGCTTCACTGGGTCCATGAAGACTTTTTCAATATCAACATCTTCCAAATGAAGAGTCAATAGAAATGTGGAAATCTCCGTGAGAAATGAAACAAGTATTTGTTAAGAAACACTTGGAGTACACAAAGGCGTTCGATCCTTTGCGTCTCATATCAACAATTGAGAGTTTTGAAAACTTTATTTGAACAACTTGATTGCTATCACACATACATATTCATATAAGAACACTTGGAAGTACACAAAGGCGTTCGATTCCATGTTATCTTATATCAATTTATATGTATAATAACAAAAGCTTAGAATGTAAAAACACTCTACCAATAAATATATCATTTAAGAACGGGTTGCATACATAGTATATGCAAGCCACAGAAAATAAAAATCTTTTTGTTTATTTTTGAAAATATGCAATTTTGTATTTTGGTTTTCTGGAATGTGTCAAGAATTCCTTCAAAAGAGTTAAGGTTTAAGATTTAACATACCTAGCTTGGAGATAAGAAAGTTAAACCTCTTTTCATCCAGTGGTTTTGTGAACAAATCTGCAAGTTGAATGTCAGTACCCACAAAGTAGAGCTCGATGTCACCTTTCTCAATATGATCTTTGAGAAAATGATATCTAACATCAATATGCTTTGAGCGAGAGTGGTTTACTGAGTTGACTGCAATGGCAATGGCACTCTGAGAATCACAATAGATAGGGATATGATCATATTTCAGACCATAATCAGTTAGTTGTGTCTTCATCCATAAAACTTGAGCACAACAACTAGCCGCAGCCACATATTCTGCTTCAGCCGTTGATAGAGACACACAATTCTGTTTCTTGGAAGACCAACTCACAATTTTATCGCCTAAAAATTGTAGAGTACCGGAAGTGCTCTTGCGATCAAGTTTACAACCTGCATGATCTGCATCTGAATATGCAGTTAGATTGAATCCAGTATCCCTTGGATACCAGAGACCTAAATCGGGTGTCCCCTTCAGATAACGAAAGATTCGTTTCACAGCTTGATAATGTAAATCAGTTGGAGCAGCTTGATATCTAGCACACATACATGTTGCAAACATTATATCTGGGCGAGATGCTGTTAGGTACAACAACGAACCAATCATACTTCGATATCTCTTTTGGTCAAATGGTTTCCCATTTGTGTCAGCATTTATGTTTGTTCGAGCAGCCATCGGAGTAGAAATTGAAGAACATGAAGTCATATCAAACTTTTTCAACATATCATTTATGTATTTACCTTGTGATATAAAAATACCAGTTGGTAACTGTTTGATTTGAAGACCCAAAAAGTAATTCATTTCCCCAATCATGCTCATTTCAAAATGATTAACCATAAGAGATGAAAAGTTTCGGCAAAATGTTTGACTGGTCGACCCAAAAATAATGTCATCAACATATATTTGAACAAGTAGAACGTGCTTACCTTGTTTGCGAATGAACAAGGTAGGGTCAATTGTGCCTTTGGTAAAGCCACCTCTTAGTAAGAAAGTAGTTAAAGAATCATACCATGCTCGGGGTGCTTGCTTAAGACCGTAGAGAGCCTTGTCTAACCTGTAGACATGGTTTGGCCTTTGAGGATCAACAAAACCTTCTGGTTGATCAACGTAAACTTCTTCTTTGAGGTCACCATTCAAGAAAGCAGTCTTCACATCCATTTGAAACACAGTAAAGTTTCTGAATGCGGCATAAGCTAAGAATATCCGAATGGCCTCCATTCTTGCTACTGGAGCAAAAGTTTCGTCGAAGTCAACACCAGGTTGTTGGCAATAACCCTTTGCAACAAGTCGAGCTTTATTCCTTACTACCACTCCATTCTCATCCTTTTTGTTTTTGAATATCCACTTTGTTCCTATTGGATCATCTTTTCTAGGATTTGGAACTAATCTCCATACCTTCAGTCTTTCAAATTGCGCGAGTTCATCTTGCATTGCCTTAACCCACTCTGGATCACGAAGAGCTTCAGATACGGTTTTGGGTTCGATGTTGCTAAGAGAAAGTGCAACAAGACACTCATTTACTGAGGTACGAGTAGTTACTCCTGCTTGTGGATCTCCAATTATTTGATCAGTAGGATGGTCTTTCTGCATACGTGTCCACTTGTGAGCATGAGGAAGAGGATCTTGTTGTTGAAGATCAACTTCACCATCATTAAAACTTGAGTTTTGTTGAGAGATGGAGTCATAACTTGGTATAACTCTTTCCTCATAAGCTGGATGATCAAAATCAAGTGGTACATACACATTTGGAGTGTTTAATGGATTTGTTGTCTGAGTTAATCGAGAAGGTTGTTCTTGAACATTCACTTGAGAAGCATTATCAGGAGAGGATGGTGGAGAAGTATCAGTAGAAGAAAATTCTTGCTCTGAAGAACTTGATGAAGATTCATGAATGTTGTCAGGAACTGGATCGTTGTTATGAAGAGGTTCATTGTTTTGAATTGGTTCAACGATGACCTGAGGTTCTTGATCATGAATCGGTTTTGAATTATAGAATTCTTCAAAAAGAATATCTAATTCATCACTTGTTGGAGTTGGAAACTTCTTGAATTTTGAAGCTAAGGTAGAATTCCTTGTAGAAGTACTTGAAGTACTTGGATCATTACTTGTTGGGAGCAAACCTTCTTGCTCAAAAATCATGCCTGACATCTCATCAAACCAAACATTCATTGTTTCTTGAATTGTGTTGGTTCGACGATTATAGATTCGATAGGCAATTGATGTTTTGGAATAACCAACAAAATATCCTTCATCACCTTTCTTCTCGAACTTTCCAAGATTCTCCCGATCATTCAAAGTATAACAAACACACCCAAATATATGAAAGTAGTTGATGTTGGGTTTGCGTTTGTTAATAACCTCATAAGGAGTCTTTTCGAAACGCTGATTGATAATGGACCGATTCTGAGTGTGACATGCAGTGTCAACAGCTTCAGCCCACATATTGGATGGCAATTTGGAATAAGCAAGCATTGTCCTTGCTGCTTCCACCAGCGATCGATTTCTCCTTTCAACAACACCGTTTTGTTGTGGGGTGCGAACTGCTGAGAATTGATGAGTAATACCTTTGGATTTGCAGAATTCATCAAAAACAGCATTCTTGAACTCAGTTCCGTTATCCGAACGGATGTAACGAACTGGAAGTTGAAGATTTACTTGAGTATTAGTGATGAAATCTATCAACATCTGAGTTGTTTCATCTTTGGATGCAAGGAACTTGACCCAAGTATATCTTGAATAATCATCAACAATAACCAAGATGTATTTCTTCCCATTTCGGCTTTGTACTTTCATCGGCCCACAAAGATCCATGTGAAGCAAATGAAGAGGTGCTAAAGAATTTGGAGATTTCTTCGGTTTATGAGAAGCTCTCTTAATCTTCCCAACAGCACAAGAAGGACAAACATGCTCACTTTCATACTTATAGTCAGGTAAGCCTTTAACAAGATGCTTGTTGACCAAAATATTGATGGTTTGAAAATTCAGATGCGACAGCCTTCTATGCCATAACCAAGAATTCTTTGAAGCAGCCTTTGAAATGAGACAAATATTATCGGTTGGTTGGTTATCATCGAGATTGACGGTAAAAAGATTATCATCACGGTCACCACAAAGAATATCAACTCCATCTAGAGTTTGGACTTTGCAAAGAGATTTTCGAAACAGAACTTGAAGATTGTTATCACAGAATTGTCCAACACTGAACAAGTTGTGACTTAATCCTTCAACATAGTGAACTTTCTTGATGATAATTCCATTTCTTTCAATGTCTCCATAACCTAAGATAGGAGCGAAATTGTTGTTTCCAAAGCGAACTGTTCCCATGAATCTTTCAACAAAATTCTTGAGCAAAGATTTATTTCCAGTCATGTGCTTCGAACACCCGGAATCGAGTATCCAAACACAGATGGTTATTTCCTGCAATCAAAGAAATTTAACCGTTTTTAGGTACCCACTTGAAGACGGGTCCTTTATGGTTAGTTAAAACAGGCAGGGTATATAACTTAGGAATCGCATTCAAACATGTTTTTGAATCAACATAAGCATTGACAAGCACATTATCAACAAACACATTTGAATAAAAAGTACGAACATTCACATGAGAATTAAAAGTAACATGTCTACAAGCATTAACATCAGTAGATACACAAGTACGAGAATTAATATTGTTTACAAGCTCACAAGGTCTTGCCTTGGTATTTTCAACATTATTTGACAAAGAAAAATTGTTTTGATTAACATGAACACCCTTCCTCCTATTAACATTCTTTCTCCTCTTTCTTTTTTTCTTTTTAGGTACCCACTTGAAGACGGGTCCTTTATGGTTAGTTAAAACAGGCAGGGTATATAACTTAGGAATCGCATTCAAACATGTTTTTGAATCAACATAAGCATTGACAAGCACATTATCAACAAACACATTTGAATAAAAAGTACGAACATTCACATGAGAATTAAAAGTAACATGTCTACAAGCATTAACATCAGTAGATACACAAGTACGAGAATTAATATTGTTTACAAGCTCACAAGGTCTTGCCTTGGTATTTTCAACATTATTTGACAAAGAAAAATTGTTTTGATTAACATGAACACCCTTCCTCCTATTAACATTCTTTCTCCTCTTTCTTTTCTTCTTTTTCTCAACATCCTTTTGGTTACTAGTGAACTTAGGTACTAAAGTATTAGCAACCCATCTAGCACCACTAGTTATGCTCTTTCCACCTGTTGAATTGAATTTAAGAAGATTAGAACTAGAAGTTTTAAACACTTTCATCTTTTTGGAATCTTTTGGAGGTGAGGAAACTTCTTGCTTCTTTGGTTCTTGCTTCTTTGGTTTATCATGAGAAAACCATCCATATCTATCCTTATATCTAGTTGTACCATTTGATGTATCCTTAGTTAGCGAAACTGTGCTAGACTTAGACACCTTAGGTATAGAACTAGATTGAGAGCTAGATTGAGAAGCATTAGGATAGTCTTTCGGAAGTTTCACTTTGGTGTACTTTGTCCTGTGTGGGGTCTCAGCTTTTTCCTTTTTGACATGTTTCACAGGGGTAGCAATAAAGGTTTCTACCTTAATGGTCTTTGGTTCAGTCTTGACGAGTTTGGTCTTAACTCGTTTCTTTGAGTAATATGAAGTTGGAGCTTTGGACAATGGTTTTTGAGATTCCACTTTTGTTTTCACTTTGATTTTGGTAGATTCAATCTTTTTCTCAGTTTCTGAATCAAAAACATATTCTCCCTCCATGAATTTATCAAAATCATCTTTCGTGAAATCTTTTGAAAAATCAGGAATCTTGGTGTCCAACTTCACATCATGGTTAGTCTCGGAAATTAGGTCAACTTGAACTGACACATCTTTGGTTTCACAAAAAAATTGAGTAGAGGTATCAACACCTATACTAGCACTAGGCTTAGGGTGAACAACTAACTCATCAACATTGTTGCATGTGAAAAACCTATAGAAGTACCATATCAAAACTAAACTATGTGCAAGTTCTTCATTAGAAAAATCAGATTGCACATAATCCTCAGCTATAAAAGTAGCAGTATTTTGACAAGTACATCCAAGAGAATCAGTCAAGGTCTGAGTAGAGGTATTGGTAGATGAATCACAAGTAGTTTGTGTAGAATTGTCTACTAAAGCACTTTGGTCAGTTTGAGTAGAAGCAATCTCACAAACTTTCTTAGTATCAACAACAATACATTTATCCTCTGAATTCGGACTTTGAGACTTGAGATGATCAATAACTTTTTGTTGAGATTCTACCTTTTGTTGTAAACCTTCTATTTGTTTTTCCAAAAATGTGGTTGGAAAATACATTTTAGTTGGTTTAGGTGGAGTACAGACAGATTCTTGGTTTTGAAAATTTGATTCAATTTCTTCCAATTTGAAAATTGAAGACTCTTTTGTTTTGTATGAATCATTTATTGCATCATAATTAACCAAAAATTCTTGTTTTGGTATTCTCTCAACTTCATCAGTCTCAAATTCGTCATCCAATGGACGAATAAATTGTTGTATCATACCAAGTCGTAGGAATTTTTCATCATACAAGGGTTCAATTTCCTCTTTGGCTTTTTGCAATGGTGTGATATTCTCAAATCCCAACCCTAGAAGAAATTCTGTTTTGTCAATTTTTGACTTGTTGAAATAGGCAGTGAAATTCAAGAGAGGATTTTGTTCAACTTTATATAACTTTTCTTGATAGAAAAGTATATTCTTTTTAAATTCCTCAACTTGTTTTTCAAGATTCTCAATCTCAATGCCTTTTAGAAAACAATTATGATTTAAATCAGAAATCTTCCTTTCGAATTCAACATTGTTTGGTTTAGCTTCTTGGAGTTTTTTATTAAGAATATCAACATCCATTTGTCTTGCATTTGCCCGAAGCCATTCATTGGTCTTTTGAATTTCAAGATCTTGATTGGCCTTTTCAAGATCATGAATGGTCTTTTCAAGATTTTGACATTTTTGTAATAACTTAGAATCAGGAGAGACATTCAACTCACATTCTTTAACCAACATCTTATCTTTGTAAGCTTGAAAATCTTGTTTAATAGCTTCATGTTCAAAAAGTAATTTTGAATGTTCTTCAATAAGTTTTGAAAATTCACTTTTAGAAAATGAAATGCTATTTTTCAACTTTTTGTTTTTGTTGGCTAAAGAATTGATATGAGTTGTTAAATCTGATAAAGCTAATCTACATGACTCTTTGTCCTTAATCAAAGAAAAAGTAGAGTCGAGATTTACCTCATCATCTGGGTATTCATCATCAGTGCTTTCTTCTTTAAAGTCTTTGTTCTTGGCCAACCTTGCCATATAGCAAACATTAGCAGAGAGATCTTGATCTTCATCATCTGTGAGTAACAGCCATTTGTCATCTTCAGCTAGCAATGCATGTCCTGCTTCGACTTGTTTGGCTAACAGCATCTTCTGCTTGTAATACTCATAGTTCCGCTTTCGAGGTTGTTTGCAATCAACAGCAAAATGTCCAGGAATACCACAATTGTAGCACTTTTTGTCTGATGCCTTACCCTTCTCAACAACTTGTTTCTCATAAATTTCCTTCTTTTCACCATACCTTGATCCATTAGCTTCACCTTGCTCATTACTCCTTGGATGATAATGTTCCTTCTTGGAAATGCACTTGTAGAAGAAGTGCGGAGATTGTTGTTTGTTGGCCTCGCTTTGTAAAATTTCCTCTTGAAATGCTTTGTTACCGCGGCAAGAGCTTGATATAGTTCATCTGAAACACCATCTCTTGTAGCCATCAGATCATCTCCCTCCTCATCAGACGAAGAAACAACTACCATTTGCCTGTTAAGAGCTTCAGAAATCTTCTTCTCAACTATCAATGCCAAAGGATCAGAAGATACAACTTCTGGCATTTTGTTTGATGAAGCTTTGTTTAGGACTTGAATGAAACGATCTTGAGAAGATCGTCCTTGATAAGATCGTCTTGGGTGAGATCGTCTTGAGTGAGATCGTCTTGAGTGAGATCGTCTTAGGATTTTGATGAAATTTGGTTAAGTCTTGAAATTGAAACGATCTTGAAAATATCGTCCTTGGTAAATCGTCTTGGGTGAGATCGTCTTGAGTGAGATCGTCTTGAGTGAGATCGTCTTGAGGAGATCGTCTTGAGTGAGATCGTCTTGAGTGAGATCGTCTTGAGTGAGATCGTCTTGAGTGAGATCGTCTAGGTGAGATCGTCTTGAGTGAGATCGTCTTGAGTGAGATCGTCTTGAGTGAGATCGTCTTGAGTGAGATCGTCTTGAGTGAGATCGTCTTGAGTGAGATCGTCTTGAGTGAGATCGTCTTGAGTGAGATCGTCTTGAGTGAGATCGTCTTGAGTGAGATCGTCTTGAGTGAGATCGTCTTGAGTGAGATCGTCTGAGGTGAGATCGTCTTGAGTGAGATCGTCTTGAGTGAGATCGTCTTGAGTGAGATCGTCTGAGTGAGATCGTCTTGAGTGAGATCGTCTTGAGTGAGATCGTCTTGAGTGAGATCGTCTGAGTGAGATCGTCTTGAGTGAGATCGTCTTGAGTGAGATCGTCTTGAGTGAGATCGTCTTGAGTGAGATCGTCTTGAGTGAGATCGTCTTGAGTGAGATCGTCTTGAGTGAGATCGTCTTGAGTGAGATCGTCTTGAGTGAGATCGTCTTGAGTGAGATCGTCTTGAGTGAGATCGTCTTGAGTGAGATCGTCTTGAGTGAGATCGTCTTGAGTGAGATCGTCTTGAGTGAGATCGTCTTGAGTGAGATCGTCTTGAGTGAGATCGTCTTGAGTGAGATCGTCTTGAGTGAGATCGTCTTGAGTGAGATCGTCTTGAGTGAGATCGTCTTGAGTGAGATCGTCTTGAGTGAGATCGTCTTGAGTGAGATCGTCTTGAGTGAGATCGTCTTGAGTGAGATCGTCTTGAGTGAGATCGTCTTGAGTGAGATCGTCTTGAGTAAGATCGTCCTTGGTAAGATCGTCTTGGGTGAGATCGTCTTGAGTGAGATCGTTTTGAGTGAGATCGTCTTAGGATTTTGATGAAATTTGATTAAGTCTTGAAATTGAAACGATCTTGGTGAAGATCGTCTTAGGATTTTGATGAAATTTGATTAAGTCTTGAAATTGAAACGATCTTGAGAAGATCGTCCTTGGTAAAATCGTCTTGGGTGAGATCGTCTTGAGTGAGATCGTCTTGAGTGAGATCGTCTTGAGAGATCGTCTTGAGTGAGATCGTCTTGAGTGAGATCGTCTTGAGTGAGATCGTCTTGAGTGAGATCGTCTTGAGTGAGATCGTCTTGAGTGAGATCGTCTTGAGTGAGATCGTCTTGAGTGAGATCGTCTTGAGTGAGATCGTCTTGAGTGAGATCGTCTTGAGTGAGATCGTCTTGGTGAGATCGTCTTGAGTGAGATCGTCTTGAGTGAGATCGTCTTGAGTGAGATCGTCTTGAGTGAGATCGTCTTGAGTGAGATCGTCTTGAGTGAGATCGTCTTGAGTGAGATCGTCTTGAGTGAGATCGTCTTGAGTGAGATCGTCTTGAGTGAGATCGTCTTGAGTGAGATCGTCTTGAGTGAGATCGTCTTGAGTGAGATCGTCTTGAGTGAGATCGTCTTGAGTGAGATCGTCTTGAGTGAGATCGTCTTGAGTGAGATCGTCTTGAGTGAGATCGTCTTGAGTGAGATCGTCTTGAGTGAGATCGTCTTGAGTGAGATCGTCTTGAGTGAGATCGTCTTGGTGAGATCGTCTTGAGTGAGATCGTCTTGAGTGAGATCGTCTTGAGTGAGATCGTCTTGAGTGAGATCGTCTTGAGTGAGATCGTCTTGGTGAGATCGTCTTGAGTGAGATCGTCTTGAGTGAGATCGTCTTGAGTGAGATCGTCTTGAGTGAGATCGTCTTGAGTGAGATCGTCTTGAGTGAGATCGTCTTGAGTGAGATCGTCTTGAGTGAGATCGTCTTGAGTGAGATCGTCTTGAGTGAGATCGTCTTGAGTGAGATCGTCTTGAGTGAGATCGTCTTGAGTGAGATCGTCTTGAGTGAGATCGTCTTGAGTGAGATCGTCTTGAGTGAGATCGTCTTGAGTGAGATCGTCTTGAGTGAGATCGTCTTGAGTGAGATCGTCTTGAGTGAGATCGTCTTGAGTGAGATCGTCTTGAGTGAGATCGTCTTGAGTGAGATCGTCTTGAGTGAGATCGTTTAGGTGAGATCGTCTTGAGTGAGATCGTCTTGAGTGAGATCGTCTTGAGTGAGATCGTCTTGAGTGAGATCGTCTTGAGTGAGATCGTCTTGAGTGAGATCGTCTTGAGTGAGATCGTCTTGAGTGAGATCGTCTTGAGTGAGATCGTCTTGAGTGAGATCGTCTTGAGTGAGATCGTCTTGAGTGAGATCGTCTTGAGTGAGATCGTCTTGAGTGAGATCGTCTTGAGTGAGATCGTCTTGAGTGAGATCGTCTTGAGTGAGATCGTCTTGAGTGAGATCGTCTTGAGTGAGATCGTCTTGAGTGAGATCGTCTTGAGGAAGATCGTCTTGGTGAGATCGTCTTGGTGAGATCGTCTTGAGTGAGATCGTCTTGAGTGAGATCGTCTTAGGATTTTGATGAAAAAAAAAACTTCAATATCTTTTGAATTACTGGGAGTTAGATCACGAAATCACTTGCAAACTGATTGAATTCATGTCCGCAACAAGTTTATGAACAAAATTCAACACAAAACACAACAGATTCAAATCCCTCAAAATTCGCGCCAAAAACTCAAAATTCAATCTCGAGATATAGATTGAATTGGAACTTGAAACTTGACAGGATTATGTTATCAATAACCACGAATCTATTGGTGAACAAATAACTATGATTTTATGTGATTTGAAGTGTGAATTTTGATGAACCAGTAGGTAAAAAATTACGAACAGAATTGTAAATAATTTTGATTTTGTTGAATTTGTGATTGAATTCAGTTATGGATCGTCATCAGATTGATGTTTTGCTCTGATACCACTTGTTATAACACGATTTCTATCACTGAATTCAATTCATCAATGGCGGTTTGGATAGTGTGTGTTCTTGGTGTTTGTGTGTGTTTTGAGAGAGAATCAAAGGTAACTGTGTGTGAATTAACAGGTATATTGATTATGTGTAAATGTATGTGTAATTGTTATGATCTCTAAGGTATGAGAGGGCTATTTATAGTCTAATTCTACAATTATGCTAATTGTCACAATTAGCCCCTCAACCTTAGTAATCATTTATCTATGAATTAACAACAAGAAATTCCTCTAATCTAGATTACAATTTATCACTATTTTTGGATTTCTAACAGCTCACTCTCAGGTACAGCCAGTTCTTCAAAATCAATATCTTCATCTTCAGGAGGAGAGCAAATTGGCTTTGAACAACCTTCATCAATGCTTACATTCACAGAGTTCTCAATAGTTTTAGTTCTTTTGTTGTAAACTCTGTAGGCCTTCATCATTGTTGCATATCCAAGTAGGATACCTTCATCAGCATTTTCATCAAACTTTCGAAGATGGTCTTTTTGATTCAGAATGTAACAAGGACTTCCAAATATTCTTAGGAAACCAATTTCAGGTTTTCTCCCCCTAAGAAGTTCATAGGCAGTCTTCTGATGTCTTTTCACAATAAGGGATCTGTTTTGGGTAAAGCAAGTTGTGTGAATAGCTTCAGCCCAAAAATGAGACTTGACATTGTTTTGAGCCATCATAGATCTTGCAGCTTCAATGAGAGTTTTGTTTCTTCTTTCTGCAACACCATTTTGTTGAGGAGTTCTAGCAGCTGAGTAGACTTGAGAAATTCCTTTTTCACTGCAGAATGAATTAAGAGTGATATTTTTAAATTCAGTACCATTATCACTTCTTAATTGCCTAACAGGACTTTTGTAGAGAATTTCAGCTTGTTTAACGAAATGAATTATACTGTCAGCAGCTTCACTCTGGTGCTTTAGAAAGAAAACCCAGGTATATCTTGAAAATTCATCAACTATGACCAAAGTATATCTCATTCGAGTGAATGAAGGAGTACTAATTGGTCCAAAAAGATCCATATGAAGAAGATCCAAACAATTGTCAATGGTTGAGTATGTTTTTGACTTAAAAGAAGCCTTGTGTTGCTTGCCTTTCTCACAAGCACCACACAGCTTGTCCTTCTCATAGTTTATTACAGGAAGACCAGACACCAATTCTTTCTTACACAGCTTGTTGATGTCTTTAAAATTCATATGAGACAACCTTTTATGCCACAACGAATTTAGCTCATCTTGAGTCTTTGACATGAAACAGACTTCTCTTGACACAGTTGGATTTCTCATGTCAAATGTATACAAAGACTCATCCCTTTTTGCAACAAGAACCACATTACCTTCTAAATCAAGTACAATTCCCTTATCAGCTCGGAATCTCACTTCATAACCAGCATCACACAACTGACTCACACTTATCAGATTGTGCTTCAAACCATTTACATATGAGACTCTTTTGAAAGTGAGGGGACCATTTGAAAGTATACCAAATCCTTCAGTCTTTCCTTGAGAGTCATCTCCAAAGGTAACATTAGGACCAGCGTGAATCCTAAAGCTACATAGCAGGGACTTACATCCGATCATATGCTTGGAACACCCACTGTCCAAGTGTCAGGTATGTGCATCATGATAGCACTGCATTTACAATAAGAGATTAGTTCTTTTTGGGAACCCATCCAAGGATGGGTTCACCAGAGCTGACCATAGGGTCTGACTCAGATTGGGAAACATAACTAGTACTCTTATTACATTTGGACACCCATTGTTGCTTGATCTGACCTTTACCAGATTTAAAATTCTTTTTAGCAACATTTAGAGTTTCCTATTTTGCAAAACCTTTGCCTATTCCAGATTTCTTACATTCAGCTCTCAATTTTCTTTGATCAACAGATTTAGGATCAGACACCTTTTTAAGTAAATTGACATTAGTAGAAACCCCACCAATTCTGGACTCAACATATTTTGAAATCATTTTATCTGAGTCAGATTTTGTGTTATTTGAAACAGACACAGATTTGGCTTGTGACAAATTTCCTTGAGAATCAGACTTATCATTCTTTGAAACTATTATTTTCTTTTTAGGAATACTGTGATCTCTAATCTTTCTTTTGTTTTTCTTTGAAATACCATTGTTTGTTTTAGACTTTGAATCTGACACAGATTGGGTAATAGTCAGCTTGGACAAGTTAAGACTTTCCTCAGGTTTTAACTCAACAATCTTATTAGTTTCAGACACAGCTTCAGCAATGGTTTGACCAAGAGTTTCAGGATCATTAAACCCAATACCAGATCTCTGAACCAAGTGAATTGGTTTAGACTTTTTCCCTTTGGTTTGGACTTTGGGAGGTGAAGGGGGCTGATAGCAAGGTTCCATAGCACAGACTTCACTAATGGCTATGGCTCTATCATAGTCACCATCAAAAATAGCTTGGACTTGATGAGGAATTTGCACATTTACACACTTAGCAGTTCTTTTTGAACAAATACACCATGACTCAGTTATCTATTTAATCTTTAAGAACTTTTCTTTTGAAGTTTTAGCTTATTTGACTAAAATGGAGTTTAATTGTTTTTGAGCTTTAACTTCAGATTCCAGTTTCTCAATGGTGTGATTTTTTGAACTGACTTCAATTTTTAAAACAGAGATTTCCTTTTTAAGTTCTTGATTAAAGTGTTTTTGTAAAAGAACCTCATCACCCAATCTATTTAATCTAGACAGTTTCTCATTATCAGACAGATTGGAAAAGAGAATTACCTCAGGTGGAACAGTCTGACTTGTAGATGCCTGGTGAGCTGACTCAGATTTATGTTGTATTTTGACAAGGTCTTCAGCAAACTTTTGAGTAGCTTCTTTAGCCATGAAACACTTGGCATCTTCATACAGTTCATCATCAAATGAGGTGGCACTCTCAGCCCATTCTTTAGCTACCAGACTCTTCTCATCTTTTTCAATCTTCTTACTCAGCTCAGCCACTTGTTCCTTCAATGCTTTATATTTGGTCTTGAGCTTTGAGTATTTCTCACTTCTTCCACCTTTGGATGACACAGATTGAGAAGACTCTTTAGATCTACAATCACCAGCCATGTATCCAGTCTTGCCACATTTGTAGCAAGTGACTTTGGATATGTCAAATGGCTTTTTGGTCTTATCAGCTTGGCCAGCTTTTCCCTTCCCTTTAAACTTTCCAAAGGATCTCCTTCTAATCCTATCAGCTAACATATCTACTTCATTAGCTATCTCTTCACCATCAGATTCATCACATTCAGATTCAGATTAAACAGAGTTAGTGTTAGAAATCACAGGAACAGACTCATTAACACAAGGAATGATCTCATTTGACATGGAGCCAGGATGTTAAGTCATAGATGCAACAAGTGCAGTAGGAAGCTGACTATAAGAATCACCTGTTAAACAGAAATTTGAGCTTGATTTGTGCAAAAATGGAGTTAGTGTGTGAAAAGGTGTAGTGTGTGTTTTGGAGGTTGAAGATGAAGACCAGAGAGAATAATGGTGGAATTGTTGTGATTAATTATGGAAAATGAGGAAAAGCTTACAATTTTGGGTATGGAAAGGAGTATTTATACACTTGACTAACTTTCACTAATACTCCTTTCATTATTAAAATAATTACATTTTAACACCATTTTTGGATTTCTAACATTCTTCCCCTTGGTGTTGAAATGTAATTCATGCAAGATATCATCTATAAATACGAATTTGTTGATGAAGGTCTTCGAAGCTTTCTCATTGTCTTCAAGATCTTCCATCAACCTTGGCTTTACGTCTTTAATCTTCACACTTACCTTAAAGATGTATCTTTAAGTCTTGAACTTCTCAGAGTTTGAGCATTGCGGAAACTTGATCTTGGCTCTTTAGATTTGAACATGAAAGCATCTTCTTGACAATCTTAACTTTGTCACACTTCCCCTTAATTAATGAATCTTTCTCTTGAAGCATTTGGACAAACATCCTTTTCATCACAAACTTCCCCTCGATCAAACAATCATATTTGCGTACCACCAACGCTTATGTATAGGGTGTACCTGCGGCGTACCCACCACATTGGCGATAACTATCTTCAAAAAATAATTTGGGGAGCACTTTAGTCATTTGGGGATCACTTTAGTCAACAATTTATCTTTCTTCCCCTCAACTGATGAATTCTTCTTTCTCCCCATCAAAATTCAAGAAAGCAAACAAACTTGTTCGACTTCATTATCCTCTTTCTTCCCCTCATGATGAATGTGTGGCAACATGTTCATCATGTCTCTTTGAAGTCAAAACTGGGGAATCAACCATTATGAAGTAGTAGTCCAATAAACAACATCTTTAGCCCGGGTTATACACTGACATGTGTATAAGCCATTTCATCGAATTACTTACAAACAACCTTTGGGACCCATTTAAGTGTAGGCCCAATGGTTTTTGTCTTGACATTCCAAATGTACGTGTCATCGATTCGACGAATAGAATCTGCAGTCCATGGTGGGTGAAAACTCGAGGTTGTTGAAAAGTTGAGTTTTTGTGGACGCAGTGGAGATGCAAAGACATTCACTTCTTGCATGGTAATTGGTTTTGGTGCAAGTTCATAGAGTTGCCAAAGTGAGTATTTGATTGTGTTTGACTCAGTTGACTTTGGTTTGTAGACAGGTTTCCATTTGATCTTGGTCAACTGAGCTTTTGCTTGAGAGATGAACTTGGTATTGTCTTCAAATGTCAAGAATGGAATGAGAGTCTGTGTTCCATCAATAGTAGGCTTCGACGAATACTTTCTATCCTTGAATAAGGCATAGTTAGTAAAATGAGAAGCTTTACGTTCAGCAGGTGATGAAACTTTGATCTTTGAGTTCTTTGGGATGGACTCAGTGCAAACTTTCTTTGGAGCATCAAGTTTAGTTGGAAGTATTGGACTTGCATCATGATAAACTGATCCATCATCACTTTGAGTGTCACAAGATGTTGATTGTGTTTGCAATTCCATCTCAAGTTCAGAGATTCTCTTTTGTAGAGATGTTTCATTTGATTGAAATTGTAAACAATTCTCTTCAAGAATCTTGATTTTGTTGCAAACATCTTGTCTCTCCTTCTCAACTTTGTTCATCTCATCAACGAATTTTCCCTCCATGGTTAAGAAAATGGATGTCTCATTTTGTAACTGAATTTGAAGACTTGAAATCTTCTCTTGCAAAATAAGTTCTCTTGATTTGCTCTCCAAGATACTATCATTCAGCTTTTTGTTGGAAGTTTCCAATTCTTTTGACATTTTTGAAATCTTGGACTGCAAAAGATCATGTTCTTTTTGAACACTTTCCATGTTGGACAACTTTAGATCATTTGCATGTTTGAGCTCTTTGTTTTCTTCTTTGAGATGTTGAACTTCAAGTTGGAAATTGTGGTGTTGTTCCAAAATATTAAGAAGCTTTTCCAAATTAGCTTGTTTTCGTTCATATTCAGCCACAATACAATTCGTTGAACGATACTTGTCACCACATGAACAAGTTTGAGTACCATGATAATGTATCTCTTTCCAACTTGGTTCTAAGCCCGTTAAATCTTCTGTTAAGGAATGAATAAAATCTTTGGATATTTCAATTGACATTTTGTTAAGCAAAGGGTGAAATGAAATGAAAGGTAGTTGTGATTGAAATTGAAGTGAAAGAATTAAAATTGAAATTTGGAGATTTTGTACTTCAGGTTCAGGTTTCCCTCCAAATTTTTTTCGCCGAAATATGTTCTCACGAAACTTAGAATTTCATGTAAACTTTGGATATCATGATCATAGGAAAAATTTGATAATTTCTAAAAATTTTCGCCAAAACCGCGTCGATAACGGATGAAAATTGGCCTAAAATTTTTTTAACGCTATCAAATTTTAAATCTCCATGAATTATCCCTTTTTAATATCCTGGGCAAAAATTATTTTTCCCTTTTTTTTTTTTTTTTTTTTTTTTTTTTTTTTTTTTTTTTTTTTTTTTTTTTTTTTTTTTTTTTTTTTTTTTTTTTTTTTTTTTTTTTTTTTTTTTTTTTTTTTTTTTTTTTTTTTTTTTTTTTTTTTTTTTTTTTTTTTTTTTTTTTTTTTTTTTTTTTTTTTTTTTTTTTTTTTTTTTTTTTTTTTTTTTTTTTTTTTTTTTTTTTTTTTTTTTTTTTTTTTTTTTTTTTTTTTTTTTTTTTTTTTTTTTTTTTTTTTTTTTTTTTTTTTTTTTTTTTTTTTTTTTTTTTTTTTTTTTTTTTTTTTTTTTTTTTTTTTTTTTTTTTTTTTTTTTTTTTTTTTTTTTTTTTTTTTTTTTTTTTTTTTTTTTTTTTTTTTTTTTTTTTTTTTTTTTTTTTTTTTTTTTTTTTTTTTTTTTTTTTTTTTTTTTTTTTTTTTTTTTTTTTTTTTTTTTTTTTTTTTTTTTTTTTTTTTTTTTTTTTTTTTTTTTTTTTTTTTTTTTTTTTTTTTTTTTTTTTTTTTTTTTTTTTTTTTTTTTTTTTTTTTTTTTTTTTTTTTTTTTTTTTTTTTTTTTTTTTTTTTTTTTTTTTTTTTTTTTTTTTTTTTTTTTTTTTTTTTTTTTTTTTTTTTTTTTTTTTTTTTTTTTTTTTTTTTTTTTTTTTTTTTTTTTTTTTTTTTTTTTTTTTTTTTTTTTTTTTTTTTTTTTTTTTTTTTTTTTTTTTTTTTTTTTTTTTTTTTTTTTTTTTTTTTTTTTTTTTTTTTTTTTTTTTTTTTTTTTTTTTTTTTTTTTTTTTTTTTTTTTTTTTTTTTTTTTTTTTTTTTTTTTTTTTTTTTTTTTTTTTTTTTTTTTTTTTTTTTTTTTTTTTTTTTTTTTTTTTTTTTTTTTTTTTTTTTTTTTTTTTTTTTTTTTTTTTTTTTTTTTTTTTTTTTTTTTTTTTTTTTTTTTTTTTTTTTTTTTTTTTTTTTTTTTTTTTTTTTTTTTTTTTTTTTTTTTTTTTTTTTTTTTTTTTTTTTTTTTTTTTTTTTTTTTTTTTTTTTTTTTTTTTTTTTTTTTTTTTTTTTTTTTTTTTTTTTTTTTTTTTTTTTTTTTTTTTTTTTTTTTTTTTTTTTTTTTTTTTTTTTTTTTTTTTTTTTTTTTTTTTTTTTTTTTTTTTTTTTTTTTTTTTTTTTTTTTTTTTTTTTTTTTTTTTTTTTTTTTTTTTTTTTTTTTTTTTTTTTTTTTTTTTTTTTTTTTTTTTTTTTTTTTTTTTTTTTTTTTTTTTTTTTTTTTTTTTTTTTTTTTTTTTTTTTTTGGATTTCTAACATCACCCATAGCTATCAGTTTCTCAGCTTCTGAACATTCTTGATTATGAAGTAAACCAAAAAGTCCATGGAGATCAAGATCTTGATAAATAGAACTCAACTTAACAGAAGAAATATAATTATTCCATTTAGGTGGTAATGAATCAAGAAATTTACTCTTTAAAACTTCATTTTTCTTAGTAATTCCAACAGCAGCTAAATCATTAACCAAAGCATTAAAACGGGTATGAGTATCTGTTAAGGATTCGTTTCTCAAAGAGAAAAATCTTTCAACTGTTTGTTTTCACCTCCGCAACAAATCTATGAACAAAATTCAACACCAAACACAACAGATTCAAAACCCAAAAATCGCGCCAAAATCCAAAAATTCAATCTCGAGATTTAGATCGAATTGGAACTTGAAACTTGACAGGATTATGTTTACAACTATCACGAATCTATTGGTGAACAAATAACTGTGATTTTATGTGATTTGAGAGTGTGAATTTTGATGAACAGTGAAAACGATTTTGAAAAAAAAAAAAAATAAAAAAAAAAAAAAAAAAAAAAAAAAAAAAAAAAAAAAAAAAAAAAAAAAAAAAAAAAAAAAAAAAAAAAAAAAAAAAAAAAAAAAAAAAAAAAAAAAAAAAAAAAAAAAAAAAAAAAAAAAAAAAAAAAAAAAAAAAAAAAAAAAAAAAAAAAAAAAAAAAAAAAAAAAAAAAAAAAAAAAAAAAAAAAAAAAAAAAAAAAAAAAAAAAAAAAAAAAAAAAAAAAAAAAAAAAAAAAAAAAAAAAAAAAAAAAAAAAAAAAAAAAAAAAAAAAAAAAAAAAAAAAAAAAAAAAAAAAAAAAAAAAAAAAAAAAAAAAAAAAAAAAAAAAAAAAAAAAAAAAAAAAAAAAAAAAAAAAAAAAAAAAAAAAAAAAAAAAAAAAAAAAAAAAAAAAAAAAAAAAAAAAAAAAAAAAAAAAAAAAAAAAAAAAAAAAAAAAAAAAAAAAAAAAAAAAAAAAAAAAAAAAAAAAAAAAAAAAAAAAAAAAAAAAAAAAAAAAAAAAAAAAAAAAAAAAAAAAAAAAAAAAAAAAAAAAAAAAAAAAAAAAAAAAAAAAAAAAAAAAAAAAAAAAAAAAAAAAAAAAAAAAAAAAAAAAAAAAAAAAAAAAAAAAAAAAAAAAAAAAAAAAAAAAAAAAAAAAAAAAAAAAAAAAAAAAAAAAAAAAAAAAAAAAAAAAAAAAAAAAAAAAAAAAAAAAAAAAAAAAAAAAAAAAAAAAAAAAAAAAAAAAAAAAAAAAAAAAAAAAAAAAAAAAAAAAAAAAAAAAAAAAAAAAAAAAAAAAAAAAAAAAAAAAAAAAAAAAAAAAAAAAAAAAAAAAAAAAAAAAAAAAAAAAAAAAAAAAAAAAAAAAAAAAAAAAAAAAAAAAAAAAAAAAAAAAAAAAAAAAAAAAAAAAAAAAAAAAAAAAAAAAAAAAAAAAAAAAAAAAAAAAAAAAAAAAAAAAAAAAAAAAAAAAAAAAAAAAAAAAAAAAAAAAAAAAAAAAAAAAAAAAAAAAAAAAAAAAAAAAAAAAAAAAAAAAAAAAAAAAAAAAAAAAAAAAAAAAAAAAAAAAAAAAAAAAAAAAAAAAAAAAAAAAAAAAAAAAAAAAAAAAAAAAAAAAAAAAAAAAAAAAAAAAAAAAAAAAAAAAAAAAAAAAAAAAAAAAAAAAAAAAAAAAAAAAAAAAAAAAAAAAAAAAAAAAAAAAAAAAAAAAAAAAAAAAAAAAAAAAAAAAAAAAAAAAAAAAAAAAAAAAAAAAAAAAAAAAAAAAAAAAAAAAAAAAAAAAAAAAAAAAAAAAAAAAAAAAAAAAAAAAAAAAAAAAAAAAAAAAAAAAAAAAAAAAAAAAAAAAAAAAAAAAAAAAAAAAAAAAAAAAAAAAAAAAAAAAAAAAAAAAAAAAAAAAAAAAAAAAAAAAAAAAAAAAAAAAAAAAAAAAAAAAAAAAAAAAAAAAAAAAAAAAAAAAAAAAAAAAAAAAAAAAAAAAAAAAAAAAAAAAAAAAAAAAAAAAAAAAAAAAAAAAAAAAAAAAAAAAAAAAAAAAAAAAAAAAAAAAAAAAAAAAAAAAAAAAAAAAAAAAAGAAAAAAAAAAAAAAAAAAAAAAAAAAAAAAAAAAAAAAAAAAAAAAAAAAAAAAAAAAAAAAAAAAAAAAAAAAAAAAAAACATCCTTCAAACATAATAGCTAAAGTACCCCACATTTTCTTAGCAGTAGAACACATTTTAATAGAATGGTAAATATCTTTGGGCACAGCTTGGACAATGAATTTCTAGCCTTCACATCCAAGTTTGCCAATCTCCTATCCTCATCCCCCCAATCTGCCTTGTCCTTAACAATGGATTTTACTGTGGCAGGGATGGTTGGTTGACCCTCTCTGACCACAGCTTCTACCACAAGAGTTTGTGTAGGAACATAAGGACCATCCGAAATGATGTCAGGCATATTGTTATCGATGGATTCAAGGAACAAAGACATTCGACCTTTCCACCCACTGAAATCATCTTTATCAAACATGGGTGGTCTGGTTGAAGAACCATTATCAACATAAGATGACATAATGCTTTACTATTAAATAAAATAAGCAAGGATCAAGTCAAGTTAATTCTCAACCCCTGCTCTGATACCACTTGTTATGTCCCGCAGTGTTTCAATATACCAAAGTATAATGAACACAGAACAGTTGTAGAGTGGGGTGAATACAACTTTAATCGATCTTTACAAGCTTTTAGGAAATAGTTTCAAAGACTCAGTTTATATATTAAGTAAGTAAAGAACATGAATCAATAAAACAGTAAAGCAGTAAATGTAAAAGACATTCTTGCACACAGATTGTAATTTTCAATGTAACTCTTTATTAAGAAGTAATCTTTACAAAGAATTATAGGGTTGTTGCGGAAACAAGATAGCCTATAGATATCTAAACAACCCTCTGAAATGACAAATTATAATCAATAAGTTTCTACTCAAGAGAATCAGCCCAAGCTGATCTCAGACAGACTAAGCTGTGTGTAAGAGCCGAGAAAACTTAATGTGAAGAATAATTCTCAGGAATGTCACGCATATGTAATCAAGGAATGGGGCTTTTATAGGCAAAGGCCCTTCTTCTCTTGGTATCCAATGAAGCCACGTATTATAATTCTGTTAGATGACAAAGGAATATTTGATCGTGCCTTTCATGGTACTTATGGTCCCCCACGTACTGCAACACATTCTTTATCATCCAATGAGAGTATGGACATGCATATGTAAACCAACCACCAACCTGGATTCTAGGAACCTTTCTAGTCACGTCATTTGTCATTATCAACAAATCCTAGGTTGTTATCTTTACTTGATTGTCAGACACAGATTGGACCATTTATCAAGGTACCAATCTGCCTAAGTGTTTCCAAGCTGACTGCTAATCCGAAGTTGTCTTCCACTTCCAGCTTGGTCTTCTATCTTCAATCCTCCTCTTCGACTTAGATTGAATGCATTAGACAATGTTGATGCAGCTTGAACAACACTTGCTTCCATAAGATTACAAATACAAATCATGAAGCATGATCTGGGTCAGGAACAGATCGTAAGTTGTATCAGCTTAGTCTGACCCAGATCAGATTACAAGAACCAAAAAAATTCTAAGTGTTTATATATCAGATTTGTCATCACCAAATTTACAATGAACATTTGGATTCAACAGGGGGTCATCGTCAGCAGCAGGTTTTCAACAACCTGATCAACACTCCTTTCCCACGCCATAATCTAACCCCACACCCGAATCTGTTCCCACACCCGAATCTGTTCCCACACCCCAATCCATTCCTGAAACACAACCAAAGGGTCGAAAGGTCAAAAGCATGGCCAATCGCACCAAGAAAGACAAACAACCAAAAGAACCTGCTGCAAACTCGTCACATTGGACCGAGTTTGAGATGAAAGTTCTCACAGAGTGTTGGGTCGATGCTTCAGAGGATCCAGTACACGACAAAGACCAAACAGGTGATTTTTTTGGGGGGAAAATCATAGAGAAGTACAATGCAAGATTCCCCAACAACCAAAGAAGAGCCAATCAGATTAGTAGCAAGTGGAGAAAGATCAAAACAAATGTTTCAAGGTTCAATGCAATCTGGAAAGGCTATGATGATCATAGGTGCAGTGGTGAGAACGATTCCCAAGTCATGGAGGAAGCGCATTCAGAGTACTTTACTCAAACCAAAACTCAGTTTACCATGTACGAGTGTTGGTTGCTTGTGAAAGATAGGCCAAAGTTCTTCGCTCCCTCCGCTCATGATGTTCTGGGCGAAGCATGCATAAAAGGAAAAACATTCTTAATGTTGTTGATAGTGACGAGGAGGAGGAGGAGACCCAATACGAGCCGGTGGACCTTGGTGATAATGACCTTTTCGGTCCAGATACGTATACGCGCCCCCCTACTAAGTCAAAGGCTTCACGAACCTCTGCTTCTTTCAATGCGGGGTGTGCTCGTTCTTCAGCTTCCGACCTAGCCGCCCGACTCGATAGACTTGGGTGTAAAAAAGAGGCAGTGTTGGATGAACAACAACAATCTTTGGCTGCCATTCGTGAGGAAGAAAGTGTAAGTCCCTTGGAACTGGATCGTTAATAGCTTTCTACAGTTATCTTGAGGTGCGGAATCCCTCACTATAACTTGGTGATTCACAATAAGCCTTCAGATTATCTGCTGCCTCGCAGATCTTCTCTAGGCTAGCGGAACAATCTTTTGACGACTATAACCTGCAAATATTCTTGATATTTCGACAAATGTTCAACCCTAATCTCTGTTAGGGTTCGATATATATAGGGAATACACGATCTGGGCTACAGCGAGCTAGCCTCGCAAATCCAGCTCAGCCCGTCACTAATGCGAGGTCGCATTCTGTGATTGGCCTCGTATTTGACCCTGCAAATACGGGGTCGTATTTCCTATATGAAATGCGAGGTCGCATTTCATACTTAGCAGATTATTACACATTTAATACTTAAACTTAATCTAGTATTCTATGCATAATACTAAGTTCATTAATGACAATCACATTACAAAGACATATTACAATATAAGCCCAAACAATCTAGAACTGCTATTGACATAGACGTGCACTTACAGACTCCCCCTTGGCAATAGCTTCTAGACGTTAAAATAAATGTCTTTGTCTTGTCTTTGTCATTAATCTACTTTCTCTGCTTCTTCTTGCTCTTGCTCTGCTCCTTCTCAGTCTCAGTCTCAAAATCAGAATCTGACTCTGAAGTAGTATGAGTGATACCTAACCGCCTCTTCTCTTGATCCATCATAGATCCTGGATCATAATAAAAATACGCAATATCTGCACGAGCTCTCATATGAGCTTGTGGATCATAACCCTCACGCTTCTCCAGTCTCTTAACAATTGCAGGATGCAAATCAGACTCGGTAGAAGTATTGTTGGTCGAGTCGGTTTTGGTAGACTCACTATCCTGAGCACTAGCATCATCAGCATCAGGAGCAACAGCAGTAGATTGCCCTACCAAACCCTTACCCTTTTCTAATCGATCAATGTCAACATCTTCTGTATGGGGTTTGGTTTGTGGTGCATCAGACTCAACTACCACACTCAACTCTGTGACGACCAGTTCTTGAGTCTGTGGAGCTTCAGAAACTGCCTTGCCAGCAACACCAACCTGGCTAGACTCACCTTGAGTCTCTGTTCTCAAAAAAGAACCTTCTCCTAGCTCCTGAGTAGCTCTGGCAGCATCTGGATCTTCATTATGATCATCGTCATGCCTTGCCTTAGCCAGCTCATCACCCTTGCAACCCAAGTTGTCTCTTTCAGCTCTAACCTTCAAATAGTTATCAATCCGTGTGAGTCCCTTAATTAACTTCGAGATGGTTAACCCAATAGAAAGTGTAAAATACAACAAGTCTAATAATCACTAGATTGGACTAGTATTACTTGTAATAAAGATGCAAGATATATAAACAAAGTAATACAAGACTTAAAGCAATAAACAAATAAAGTGGACCATTATGTATGTTTCATGGGTATTTCATTTATTGATGTTTAAATAAAATACAAGGTTGTTGCGGAATCAAGATAACACAATTAAGTGAGTATCCTAACAACCTATGAGTTACAATATGATCTATATTTGTCAAATAACTCTTTAGGATTGAGATACTTAAAGTTGTGAAGTATCCCTGTTTAAGATCGAGAGTATTTGGACAAATTCACTTAAATGCAAAAGGAATGCTTAAAAGTATTTTTGTCAAGAAAATGACTTTGTATTTATAGGCAACAAATTCACCAGTGAATTTGTGCCGTACAAATATGGTTGGCATACATTTAATGATCCGACAAGAACACTAAATGTATTGGATAAGGAATAAGGATAAAGTCACATCAAGTGCAAGTGTATCCTTTTATCCAACCACCTTAACACACGTATACTTTGTTAAAGAACAAGTGGATTGTTCTTTGGAAAGTGTGTTAAAGGCAAAAGTCAATCCTCGATATTAGTGTTCAGACTTGCAGGATCTAGAACACTAACAATCCTCCAGTGTGCAGATCTGGTAAGACTTCCAGTGGACTCCGCCATTTGTCAGTCTTCTTTCTTCAGACTTCAGTCTTTGACTTCAGTCAGAATGTCTTCAGTAGAGTAGATCTAGACTGGGGTGAAGTCTTCAGTGAGCTAATCTGGAGAATGCTCCAGATTACCTATACAAGTAAATGCTCACTAGTCTTCAATTATTTCTGGACAAATCTTCAGAGGGACTCCAGATTCCAAGTCTAGAGTAGGTCCAGTAGAAACGTTTTCTGGTCAGATCTTCAGTGAGCTCCAGTAGTCGGGTCTGGAGCGAGACCAGCAAAACAAGTTTCTTAACAAACCTAAATAAGGTTCCAGTAGTCTAGTCTGGAGCCAGTCCAGTAAGTCTGGACTAAATCTGGACCTAACAAATTTCCCCTATTTGTTTAGAAATAATGCAAGTGTTTTCAGACTTATAGATATACAAATTTGTATGTCTGGAAAACACTTGGTTGATTTAAGTCTAAAAAAAAATAAGTTACTGGAAAACACTTTATAGATCATGAGTGTTTTCAGTTTCATCTTTTAAGTTCTAACTTAGACTAAATCTGGTCATTTTACTTGTAAAAATAAAAACTTGCAACTATTATTACTTTCATCAAAAAGGAAAATAATTACAACTTTCATAAACAAATAATTACAACAAGTACAATGGTAAGAGTTCAGGCCCTTCTTCTCGACGTCCTTTCTGGAGCATCTTCAGTAGCCTTCCTCTTAGGAGATGGAGATGATGGAACAGACACTAGTGGTCTCAGACCCAACACAGCTTCCATTTGTTGAATTCTCTTCCAGACTTTCTCAATTCTTTTCATAAAAGCCTTCACATCTGGAGAGAGATCAGTCTTACCTTTGAATGTCAATCCAATCTCCTTTAGTTCAGTCCACCTAAAAGCTTGGACTGACGTATCCTTCCTTTCATCAGTAAAGTTACCTTCTCTGGTCAACTTCACATTAAACCTGGTCATACCTTGATGATTTTCAGCCAGTTTGATTTCAGCATTTACAATCTTTCTTGCATTGGCCCTGAAATTCATCATTTCATCATATTTAGCCCTCTGCTTAGCCAACTGTACCATTTCTTCAGTATCCCTGGATACACCACTCTGCTGTCCTTCAGTGGACTGGTGTTCTTGTCTATTGATCTTCAGAGTGGTATCCAGAGGAATAAAGGTGCTAACATCACCATCTTTTATTGCTTTCAGTTGCTTGGCAGTAAGTTTAGGTAGACCAGTCATTCTCTTTCTGTATTCCAACTCCAGAGCACCAGCATTTCTTCTAATTTTCTTCTGGAGGCTTACCAGCTCCTCCTTTCTTTGTCTGATCAACTCTGGAATGGACACACCATAAATTAATGAGTCATATACCTGTTCTTCTTCAGCATAGAACGAGCGTATATGAACATCATTCAGTGCATCAAGACACTGATGAACTCTTGGATCCTCTTTCATCCTCTTGAAAACTTCAATATTTACGCCTAACCTGCCAGCGTTGTAGGAGTCCAGAGTACCCATTGTTGCCATATCCCTATGATGGGCCAGCAGTTCATCTCTTTGATTATTCTTGAAGATTTGGATCATTATGCACTGTTGTTGCAATTTCCTTGATGTTTCATTGTCAACATCTCTAAATTGCTCTTCCTCTTCACCAGGCACAACCTTTTCTTTTCCTTTAATAGATTTCAATGTAGTAGGAATGTCTGGGAAGCTTTCAAATTGGGGCTCACTGGCATCAGTACCAGTAGCCTCTTCTTCAGTCTACACAATGGCTTCAGTGCCAAGTGCTCTCTGGGCCATACGTGCACTGGCATCAGTACCAGTCACTTGCCTTCTCTGAACAACGCTTTCAGTAGCGACTGCCCTTACAACCTCTCTCTTCTTCCTTAAACTTTCTTGGACACCAGATGATGGAATTGATAATTTTTCCCCCTTGGATTGATCTCTAGTCCTTGACTTCAGATCATTCCATAACTCTTCCATCATGTGCCTGTCCAGTGAACCAAAGGTTCTTCCTTGTTCTGGCAAGGAAGCAGTCATACCAGTCTTGAGTGCCTGGACTTCCCTTTTAATATTATCAATTGCTTCTGGCAAGTCCTTTGGCAGCTCAACTTCAATCATCTTTGCAACTTCTGGCAACATAACATCCTGAAATGATCTAAGGATAGATCCAGATATTTCTTCAGTGATCTCTTTCAGCATATCACCCCTAATCTTTCTAACAACTTCATCACTAAGGGTGTTGACCAGATCATTCTGATCAACTGTTGGCCTGTTCTCCAGTGTACCCACTCTTGTAACCAGTTTCTCCATCTCATCTTTAAGACCTGCCAGTGGTTGTACAACCTTACTTTCCACTGCAGTCTCAACAGAACTAACAATCTTTTCTTCAAACCCTTGTACTGCCACCCTTATATTTTGAGAATTGAGATTTGTGGCCAGTACCAGTTCATCCAACTTATCAAAAACCAACTTCTCATTCCCAGCAAAAAGGTTCATTTCTGACGCTAAATTGTTTGACAGTATTGATTTGAAGTCAGAAATAACCTGGGAAGATGACTGGAGTGATCTCTCCAGGTCCACCACCTTACTAAGAAGGCCTTGGACCTCGGTTGAAGAGGAAGTGGAGAGACCAGAGGGTTGTTCCAGATGAGAAGTCAATCTGGTCATCATAGGTACTTGTGTCCAGTCCTCTTCAGTTTCAACATTTGAGACTGGCACACTTTGTTCGGTTGGGTTTACTGGGGCTTCAACTGGTGGTGTGAAGTATGGAGTTGATTGAGGAATTGATGGTGGTGGTGGTGGCATTTCTGGTGTAGGAGTTGGTATTTCTGGTGGAGGTGTTGGCATTTCTGGTGTAGGAGTTGGTATTTCTGGAGGAGGTGTTGGTATTTCGGTTTCTGGAGGAGGTGGTGGCATTTCTGGTGAACTTTCAATCTGTACATTTTCTTCACCCAAAAAGTCCATATTTATATCAAAATTCTGACCTCCAGACATAGGAGAGTCAGCCTCATCCCAAAACGATGCACCAGCAATATCAACTTGTTCAACATCAACATTAAGATCAATCTGGGCTTCTTGTTCGCCAGATGCTTGTTCTTCAGTCTGAACAACTTGCTCACCAGCTTGAGCCACATCCTGTACAACAGCCTGGACTTCAGTGTCCACTCTCTGTTCAGATTGTACAGAATAATCAATATTCTCCTCTTCAAAAATAGGAGACCCATCTATATTCATTATATCACCAGGATGGGTTGATGGATTTACCTGGACTCCTCTCCTCATCAGACGCCTATGTGATCTTGGTCGTCTGGAAAGCTCAACAGTTTCTGGTCCACCAACTGGAGCCACTTGTTGAATAGGTTGAACTATTTCAACAATTTCAATATCTTCGCTACCAGCAGGTACTTCAACAACTTGGACCCTGCCTGGTGCCACATTCTCTTCTACTCTTTGAAGTGACAACATTGATTGAGGAATATCCACCTCACCATCTCTGGACCTTAAGTTGGTCAGATCTCTCATGTACTCACTCATTGAAAAATGAGTGGTTTCAAAATCGTACTGGGCTCCAAGAACGTTCTTAAATATGATTGAAAGAAAGCGAATGTATGGTACAAAGGGCTTTCTACCTTTTACCTTTAAACGTTCTACCAGATCATCAAATAATATCTGGGCAAAATCAACCCTTAGCCCAAACCATAAACAGTAGGCAATCTGGAGGTGGGTTTGATTGATCTGGTCTAACCCTCCAGAACTACCTCCAAGGCACTCGACAATATGTGTGAAGAAGTATCTCCACGAATCCGTCAGTCTGCTCATATATATTGTTCCCTTCCTTAGCAACTGACCATGCTCATCCACTATTTCTGTATGCCCCATCAATCTGCATACCTCTCTGAAGTTGATACCAGTAGGGAGTGGTATTGCCATCTCATTCTCATCCAGATAGCCTAATTGAAGAGCTGCTCTAAGAGAATCTACTGTAAAAGCCAAGGGTCTGGTCCCTTGCTCAAGAGAATATTCAATTGATGAATTCGCTTCATTATATTCAGCTGTGTACCAGAATTCACACAAATAATCGTGATACATCTTTTCTGGATTTATTGTTAGAGCACCATATAGAGGACATGAGAGAAAAAAGGTATTTAATCTCCCAATGATTGATTGTGGATCATGGACACTGGATAGCGATAGTTTTGCCATCCAGTTATTCATATTCATCCTTATAGCCTTTGCTTCAAGGGTGATATGAGGTGCTTTGACTACATCTGCAGCCGGAGCATATTCAGCGGATAGAAGATTTCTTGGTGAGTTTGATTGTCTATGAGCCATTGGAATTATAAATGAAGATGAAATTGAATGATTTTAGGGTTTATGATGAAGAATTGATTATAGATTTCAGGAAACCACATAGTGATTGTTGGTACCTTGATTATACGAGATTTGTCACATTATATCCCATGTCATTGAAATATTATGTTGAATCACTCTATTAAATAATAACTAAAAAAAAAGCCTATTCTGTAAAGAGAAATTCAAAGGGTTCCTAGAAGTGCATCTTTGTAGGTGTATTAAAAATAAGTGCTTTCTTGAAATAAGCAATGTTATGCATCTAGTAGCTGAACACTTAATCTGG
>CM067170.1:50521458-50570043 GCA_034093135.1 Erigeron breviscapus | reverse complement strand
GATTATTTGAGTAGTGCACATGCACATGTGGAGAAGCAGGAGTAGGAGGAGGAGGTGGAGGATTAGTGTTATTAACATTTTGTGGTTCATTTTGATCATGAATATTTACATTAGGATCGGGACCAAGACTAAAACCTTGTGTATTTTCTTGGTTAGCCATCAAGAACAGATCTAGGCAATGATTATCCTTCTGCTCTGATACCAAATGTGAGTCCCTTAATTAACTTCGAGATGGTTAACCCAATAGAAAGTGTAAAATACAACAAGTCTAATAATCACTAGATTGGACTAGTATTACTTGTAATAAAGATGCAAGATATATAAACAAAGTAATACAAGACTTAAAGCAATAAACAAATAAAGTGAACCATTATGTATGTTTCATGGGTATTTCATTTATTGATGTTTAAATAAAATACAAGGTTGTTGCGGAATCAAGATAACACAATTAAGTGAGTATCCTAACAACCTATGAGTTACAATATGATCTATATTTGTCAAATAACTCTTTAGGATCGAGATACTTAAAGTTGTGAAGTATCCCTGTTTAAGATCGAGAGTATTTGGACAAATTCACTTAAATGCAAAAGGAATGCTTAAAAGTATTTTTGTCAAGAAAATGACTTTGTATTTATAGGCAACAAATTCACCAGTGAATTTGTGCCGTACAAATATGGTTGGCATACATTTAATGATCCGACAAGAACATTAAATGTATTGGATAAGGAATAAGGATAAAGTCACATCAAGTGCAAGTGTATCCTTTTATCCAACCACCTTAACACACGTATACTTTGTTAAAGAACAAGTGGATTGTTCTTTGGAAAGTGTGTTAAAGGCAAAAGTCAATCCTCGATATTAGTGTTCAGACTGCAGGATCTAGAACACTAACAATCCTCCAGTGTGCAGATCTGGTAAGACTTCCAGTGGACTCCGCCATTTGTCAGTCTTCTTTCTTCAGACTTCAGTCTTTGACTTCAGTCAGAATGTCTTCAGTAGAGTAGATCTGGACTGGGGTGAAGTCTTCAGTGAGCTAATCTGGAGAATGCTCCAGATTACCTATACAAGTAAATGCTCACTAGTCTTCAATTATTTCTGGACAAATCTTCAGAGGGACTCCAGATTCCAAGTCTGGAGTAGGTCCAGTAGAAACGTTTTCTGGTCAGATCTTCAGTGAGCTCCAGTAGTCGGGTCTGGAGCGAGACCAGCAAAACAAGTTTCTTAACAAAACCTAAATAAGGTTCCAGTAGTCCAGTCTGGAGCCAGTCCAGTAAGTCTGGACTAAATCTGGACCTAACAATCCGCTCATGCAATTTCTCCTCAGAGATCTTGACTCCCTGCTTCAATGCATCTGCCATCTTGATAACCTTCCCATCAAGTTCTTGATACTTGTTGTGCATCTTGGACACTACCACCTCAGCCTTGCCCATCTTGTCTTTCAAAAACTTGTTCTTGTCACTAACAACCTTCAAATCATCAGCCAAACAAGTGATCAGACCTCTCATTTCATTCATCTGTCTCTGCAGATCACCAACATTAGTCTCTTCACTTGGCTGTGGCCTTGATTGTGTAGTCTCGGGAACAACAATAACTGGCACACTTAGTGAGCCACCAGCAGCAGCAACAGAAGTCTCTTCTTCCCTGACAAGTGTTCTTCTCTTAGGTATAGGCTGCTCTGGTACCCAATCAGCATCAGTCTCTCTCATTCTTCTTCTTTCTTGAGCTTCAACAAGAGTTTGAGGAACCATTTGAGACCTAACTCTGACGAATACATGAGATCTGTAAGGATCCTCATCACCGTCACTGCTAGAATCATCATCATCTGAATGTATAGAAGGCTCCCTATCTTGTTCAATATCAGCAGCAGCCTTTCTTCAATCTCCAGCATCAATACCTGACCCACTAGCTTCACCAGCACCTGACCCACTTCCTCTAGCTGCTTCAGAACCACCTGCAGCTCCAGCAACATACTCATCTATGTCTTGGTCAAGGTCTACATCCACTAGATCATCATCATTGGCATTGTACCTTTGCACTTGAGCAATATCACCCTCTGGATCAGCCATTTGCTCCAATAGATCATCAACAATCTCAGGATTGGCTCCAGGTTGGTTAATCACATCATCTGCAACCTGTACAACAACTTCAGGCTCATTCGGTACATCACCTTCAACGACAACATCATGCAACTGCTCTGGAAGCTCAACATCCCCAGCAGCTTCACCATCTTCAGGCTGAGGCCCTTCATAAGCTGATATGACCCCATCCAATGGTGCCACATAGTTGGCATTGATGATAGCACCAAATAATGCTACATCCTGAGCATTTGGATCATTCGGATGCCTGCGAAGAAACTCTTCATAGCCACGTGTGATGATTGTGCTCACTTGCTTTACTTCTCCCACAGCAGGCAAATTTGGGATACGAGCATTGATAATCATCATCACAATCCGAGGATACATCAAAAATCTCCTTTTCCCCGTGGCTGTGATCTGTTTACTGAGCTCATCGAAGAAAAATTTCGAGAAACTATACGGCTTTTTAAACACCAAGCCCACCATCTGTGCCTGGGCTTCCTGGTTCAAAGTATCAGAACCAGGCTTCTTGTTGCTCAGACTAACCAGCAAAACATGAGCTAGATACCTCCACCTGCCATAGAAACCCTTCTTGAACAGAGTTCTACTTGTCAGATCACCGGCAAACCCCATTCTTCTAAAAGCACCTTGAATTAACTCGTGACGGAACTTGGTGAGACCAGTAGCACCATCTTCCTGTTCCACTGTGCCCAACCGAAGAATACCGATAAGATCTGCAGCTGTGAACTGTATCAGCTGCCTAGCAACAGTGGTATGAAAGATATGTTCGTTTCCGGCACGAACACTATTGCCATTAGCCCAAAAATCTCTCAGATAATCTAGATAAATAACTGGAGAGTGAGTCAATACGTGATGAATCCTTGATCTTCTAAAGAATGCGAATATCTCGTGATAATACGCAGTTCCCTCCTGATTATCATCAAAGTTCATCACATAGTTATGCCCTGCAATGAAGTTTCTTGCCATTTCTGTAATCAATAACAAATAATTAATTACTCAAATTGACATAAAAATTCATAAGCATAACATATACACTTAACTTAAATTATCTCTGTAATTAAGTTAAATCACAATTAACCTAAATTAACCCTGTAATTTAGTTAAAATTAACTCATTTTCAAATTTTTATTAAAATAAACTTTTGAAAATCTGTTAAGTCAAATACGAGTTCGTATCCCTGTACGAGGTCGTATTTCATGGTCAAAATACAAGTCAACCAAACTCTAAAATACGAGGTCGTATTTTCCAATTTGGCATCGTATTTGATCCAGGTCGTAAATCCACATCGTATTTCGAAAGTCAACTAAGTCAAAATAAATTAACATTTGCGAGGTCGCAAATCTGGGCTAGCAAACACACTTTTGCGAGGTCGTCGCACTGTTCATCTTCCCCAACACGAATTCGAGATTTACCCAACCAAAACTTGTAAAAATTGCTTCTATACGTTCGTATTCAAGCGATTAAGTTACCCCAACCCTTATTTTTACCCAGAAAACACCAAAATCGAAGAAACTAAGGAAACCTAATTCAAAAATTTCGAATCCTATTTTCTTGATTTTCTTGTTGCATGGTTAACTATAGGACGATTAGATTATATACCTAGATTCAGTATTTCGAGATGAACACAAATATATCACTCAAAAACTCTTGATCTAATTGTATATGTCAAATCACAATCGGGGTAGCAAAGTAGTTTTTCGGGGTCGTAAAGGCTCTAAATTGATTTTAATTTTATGAGGTCGTATTAGGTCAAAATTGGTATATATACCCACTCGACCCGAATGGGCTTGGGTCAACCTGGCCCATCCAATTACGAGGTCGTAATTAAACTTGGCCCAATAGACCAATTGCGAGGTCTGTTAGGTCCAGTTCACCTGGAACTGGCCAGTCACCAGTTTACACTTGCCAGTCACCAGTTGCATCTGGAGACCAGTGAAACTGGTGACCAAGAAGATTTGTCGAGAAATATATTGAAGTCCAGTTGCACCGTACAGTTAACGCAACTGAAGACTTCCTCCAGTTGAGAACTGACCAAGTTGAAGAAGCATTCCAGTTGAAGTCAAAGACAAAAAATGGAAGAAAGAGAATGGCAATGGCAGCGAAGCCCAGTTGGCATTCTAGTCAGTTACAAACTGGAGACCATCAGTGGAAAGCCCTTACAATGCTTTACACTGATTACGAGGAATTGACTTGTATGCTTTATGTATCTTTACCCGGATAATAAGCCTTATCTTATTATTTAAGTATTAAAAGGTACATAAAGGTGGTTATGTAAAGTCACTTTAACATGCGACTTTACAATGCTTTTTAAGGAATTAAATGCTATTCCTTAAATGCTCCCAACCACATTTGTACGGCTAAAGTTAACATCCCAATGTTAACTTTGCCTATAAATACAAGTCATTGCACAACCAAGAATTCAAGTATTCTAACTCACAAGATAAATACTTCACACTTTGCAAACCTGCAATATTCTTGGTGAACTTATGCAATATTCTCTCAATCGCTAAAAGGAACATTTCACTACTTTAAGTGTTTCGATTGTTGAAGAGAAATTCCGAGTATAGATCAATTGTATTTCATAGGTTGTTAGGATATTTACATTCGTGTATTATCTTGGTTCCGCATCAACCTTGTAATTTGTTTAATATCAATAAATAAATTACACATTGAAAACTACATATGTCTCATCAAGATTGTTTACAAGTTATTTGTATTATTGCATTGTTCTTTACTTATTGTCTTTTATATAAGTAATCTATCTAGAACTTGGTATATACCTCTGCAACTGGTCGTCTCCAGTTCAGCTAGTATATTGCAAAGTAACTCCACCATCGACATAGAGGTGTCTTCAGTAGTACCATCGAACAAGTTGGGACTTACAAGTGGTATCAGAGCCGAAGGCTAATAAACTTGCCTAGATCTGCTAAGATGAACACTACTGAAGGTGGAGATGGTTCTGGTTCAGGTGAAAACTCATCGAACACTAATGCACAACCTTTTCAAAATGTTAACACCAACCCTCCTCCTCCTACTGCCCCAAACCATGTCCATGTACATTACTCTAACACTCCTGTTCCAAAATTTGATGGAAACAGTGAGACTTTTGGTACATGGAAAGCTAGAATGTTGTTGCATTTTGGTGGTATTGAGAGGTATATGTTGAAAATCCTTAAGGATGGACCATATATACCCATGTCTCTTGGGGTGAGTCCTCTTCTTGATCCTACTGGAAGAAGAGGCTCAAGGGAAAAGCCAGAAGACCATTGGTCTGATGAGGATCGCAGACTGGTGGACTTGGACACCAGACTGAAAAACATGATCCTTGGGGTTGTCCCTGAAGACCTAATTCAACACTTGTGTTGTTTCCCAGTGCCAAGTCTATGTGGATGAATTAGTGATTCAATTTGAAGGAGGTGATGACACTATTGTCACCAGAAAAGTTGCTTTGAACAAGAAGTATGAATCCTTCTTTGCTTTGCCCAATGAAAGTTTAACTGGTACATATACCAGATTTTCTAGCCTCATCAATCAGTTGAGAGGTTTGGGTGTAGAGAAGGATAAGGATATTCTTCTTGAGAAGTTTTGTGATATTCTTCCTTCCAAATGGGAAAACATGGTTCTTGTCTTGAGACAAGGTAAAACCTTGCACACTCACACTCTTGCATCGCTCTATGGAGCCTTCAGGTTCACTGAAGATAATAATGCTGCAAGACTTGTGGCTGAGCAAGATGCCATGAACCATGCCCAGAGTCCCAAGGTTGCTAGTGCAACTTAGCGACCTTGTGCTACTTTAATGTCTGCTGAGAGTGTCCAGGTACACTCGATGAAGGAGATGTTGAACAGTTTCTTAAACTCTGGACTGACCACTGAAAACAGTGATGGTTGTAATGAAACTGACGATGATGATCTGGTCGCCATGATTGCTAAAACCTTTAATAGGTTTAAGCATAAATCCAAAAGATTTAATGGCCCCAACAATGCTTCCAGCTCCAGCTCTCTGGATAAGACCAATCTTACATGCTATAAGTGTGGCAAGAAAGGTCATTTTATGAAGGAATGCAGATCTAGTCAGTTGAGCAACCAAACTGGCCCCTCTGTCCCTAATTTCAATCGGCCTGATGATAGCTACAAAGCTAAATACAAGAAGCTTAAGGCCCAGATTGCCCTCCTATCCATGGAAAAGAAAAAGGATCAGTGCTTAATGGCACAAACTGAGGGAAAATGGGAGTACTCTGATGACTCATCTGACGATGAAGAAGAGGAAAGGGACATGTGTTTCATGGCCTTGGAAGATCAACAACAGCAGCATGTGGTGAAAGAAGATGTCATCTCTGGAAGATGGGTGAACATCATACTGAAAAAGGTATGTGACTATGATAACCAGGTTGACCCTGAACTAAAACTGGACCTGGCTGAATCATTAAGTGGTGATTTGGCATTTGTGGAAACTATTAGAGCTGATAGTGAAAGATATCTTGACACTATCTTAATTGAACTGAACAATGTAAAACCACAACTAAATGATTTGCAAAGTGTCCAGTTGGCTCTCAAGGAGTCAGTTTTAAAGATTGAGGCTTTAGAACTTGATAATCAAAAACTATCTTATGATTTTGAAAAGGCTCAAAAGATTATCAAGTCATGGGTAAAAGCATCTGGCAAAAACTATGATGCATTTTCAAGAACTATCGATGCCCAGAAAAATGCATGGAAATCTGAAGATCTGGAGATGGCAGCTCTTATACCAGATCTTCATGCATTGCCTCCAGCTCTCCAGGTTGAAACACCTTATGATCAACCTGAAGCTGTTGAAACTGAAACCAATGAGACCACCCCCATTGAGGTCAAAACTGGAGCCAAACAGGCTAAAGCTCCAGTCAAAAAGGCCACTGGTAACAAGCCTTTACCTCATAAGTCTAAGGAGCCCAAGACCCGACAGACTAAATCTCCAGTTGAACCAATGTCCAAGGTTCAACTGCCTGAACAAAATAATATTTTGGTTAATCTGGAAAGGCAACTCCAACTTTTGTCTCGGCAGGTTCAGAGATGTACTGCCCGGATTAACAATCTGGAAGGAGGTTCACCACCTCCAGTTTTAAAACAAAATGTTAAACCCTCCCTTTCTAAACCTAAACAAAAGAATGTTCCATCTGGAACAAAATCTGGTAAACTTAAGGGGAGTAAGTATCAAATACCAATCGTTTTTACTTCTGCACCTGGAGCTGGTGATAAAGCTCCAGATGTAGCCTCCAGTTCAACACCTCAACAATCAACTGTGGCTTCTGAAGAGAAGTCCAGTGGACCCATCAAGAAAAGATGGGTTCACAAAAAGAACTAATGATTTTTGTGTGTGTGTAGGGCGATCGAAAGAAAAATATCTGGTATCTGGACAGCGCTGCTGGCCGGACTATGACCGGATGTAAGCCCTTACTGGAAGAGTTCACTGTCCAAGATGGACCGACAGTGACGTTTGGTAACGATCAATCTGGAAAGACTGAAGGATATGGTGTGCTCAATAATGGACAAGTCGAATTCAAAAGAGTTGCATTTGTGAATGGTTTGAAATATAACTTGATCAATGTAAGCCAACTTTGCGATGATGGCTTCAGAGTATTGTTCGATATTGCACAAGGCACCATATTTAACAAGGATTGGAAAGTGGTGATGATTGCACCAAGAAAAGGGAATGTGTACATCATGGATATGGAACCAGCTCCAAAAGAGCAATGTTTCTATACCAAAGCTGATGAGGACACCAACTGGCTATGGCATAAAAGGTTATCCCACCTTAATTTCAAAAACATTAACAAGTTGTCTCGCAAGCAACTGGTTGATGGGATACCTCAGATTTCCTTCAATAAGGAAAAGCCATGTCCAGGGTGTGAGATGGGTAAGCAGAAGAGAGCCAGTTTTAAAACTAGGTAAAATTTTAGCATCACTGAACCTCTTCACGTGCTTCATATGGATCTTTTTGGTCCAGTGAATGTTCAAACTAGAGCTGGAAAGAAATACACTCTAGTTGTGGTTGATGAATTCACTAGATATTGCTGGGTGGTATTCATCAGATCCAAAAGTGATGCACCTGCTGAAATCATCTCTCTTATCAAAAGAATTGAGCTCAAGTACACTCGAAAAGTTTGTCAGTTGCGAAGTGATAATGGTACTGAATTCCAAAATAAGGTACTTGAAACATTTTGCACTGACACTGGCATCTCTCAAAACTTCTCATCAGTTCACTCTCCAGAGCAAAATGGAGTTGTTGAAAGAAAGAATCGTACACTGATAGAAGCGGCCAGAAGCATGCTATCTGAATCTGGTCTTCCCACCAGCTTTTGGGCTGAGGCAGTTGCAACTGCTTGTCACACCCAAAACCGGTCAGTCTACATCAAGAGACATAAGAAGACTGCCTATGAAGTACTCAGGAATCGCAAACCAAATATTGGATATTTCCATGTATTTGGTTGTCCAGTTTATATACTGAACGATTCCAGTCAGCTTGGAAAGTTTGATGCAAAAGCTGATGAAGGGGTATTTTTAGGCTATTCAGATATTCGAAAGGCCTTTAGAGTTTATAATTATAGACTCCAAAAGGTGCATGAGACAATTCATGTCACATTCGATGAATCAACTGAAGCAATCAACAAGAGACCAAGCCTTGATATTTCTCCAGTCATTCCAATCAACTTTGGTGAAACTGACCAAGTTCATCGGTCAGTTATTTCACCAGAAGATGCTTCCAGTTACAACAAACTGGAACCAGTCAAGAAGAAGAAAAGCACCAGTGACACATCATTTTATCCCTCCATCAATTTCAACTTACCACAAGAATTGGTGATTGGATCAGATGTACGTGCCACTCCAATATCAGCACCAGTTCAAGCACCTACTTCTCCAGTTACTCATGAAATACCTTCAACTGAGGAATTTCATGATGCTAATCGAGACCTCATTGACTCTGATGAGGATGTAGAAGTTGTTTGGACTGATCCTTCTCCAGAAGCTGTTGCAACTGAAGAAGATCGCCAGGTGACTTGCACTGATATTGTAGTTCACCAACCTAGTCAATACACTAGATGGACTAAAGCCCACCCAATTGAACAAATTGTGGGTGATCCAACTAGTGGGGTTCAGACTAGAAGAGCCACCAGTGAGCAATGCTTAAACGTCACCTTCTTATCCTTAATTGAACCAAAGAAGATTGACGAGGCTATGGCAGACCCAAGCTGGGTGGAAGCTATGCAAGAAGAGCTCCTCCAGTTTGAAAGGAACAATGTTTGGGAGCTTGTTCCTTGTCCACCAGGGTTAAAGAAAGAACTATTGGTACCAGATGGGTCTACCGAAACAAAATGGATGAAGATGGCCATGTTGTAAGAAACAAGGCCAGACTAGTTGCCCAGGGTTATTGTCAAGCAGAGGGCGTTGACTTTGATGAAACTTTTGCTCCAGTTGCAAGACTTGAAGCCATAAGAATATTCTTGGCTTATGCAGCCCATCTGCAGTTCAAGGTCTTCCAGATGGATGTCAAAAGTGCGTTCCTTAATGGAACATTGGAAGAAGAAGTTTATGTTAAGCAGACTCCAGGTTTCATCGATGAGAAGCATCCTCATTGGGTTATAGACTGAACAAAGCATTGTATGGTCTAAGACAAGCCCCAAGAGCCTGGTATGATACTTTGACTAAACATCTTCTTAAAAATGGCTTTCAAAGAGGTGCAATAGAAAATACCTTGTTTATCTTGAAAGAAAGAGGTAATATCTTATTGGTACAAATTTATGTTGATGACATTATTTTTGGTTCAACTGATGATGCAATGTGTAAAAAGTTTTCTAAAATCATGTCATCTGAGTATGAGATGAGTTTAATGGGTGAATTAACATTTTTCTTAGGTCTTCAGATTAAGCAAACTGAAAATGGAATTTTCATAAACCAAGGAAAATATGTCAGAGATTTGTTAAGAAAATACAAATATGATTCAATCCCATCGAAAAACACACCTATTGCAGCACCATTGAATTTGGACTCTGACCCAACTGGCAAACCAGTTAACATAACTGACTATAGAGGTATGGTTGGTTCACTGATGTACTTAACTGCCAGTCGACCAGATATAATGTTTGCAACATGTTTATGTGCCAGGTTTCAGGCTAACCCTAAAGAATCACATTTGCACGCTGTAAAGCGTATCTTTAGATACCTGAAAGGGTGTCCTAATCTTGGTCTTTGGTACCCCAAAGGCTCAGGATTAGATCTAATGGGTTATTCAGATTCTGATCATGCAGGTTGTAAGATTGATAGAAAATCCACAACTGGTGGTTGTCATTTCCTTGGAGGAAAACTGGTAAGTTGGACCAGCAAGAAGCAGACTTCAGTCTCTATGTCCACTGCTGAGGCAGAGTACATTCTGCGGCCAGTTGTTGTGCCCAGATTCTCTGGATCAAGAACCAGTTACTAGATTATGGTCAGAAGTATACCAAGACCCCAATCTTTTGTGACAACACCAGTGCAATTGCTATTTCTCACAACCCAGTGATGCACTCCAAAACAAAGCATATTGATATCAAGTATCATTTTATTCGAGATCATGTTATGAAAGGTGATATTGAAATTCATTTCATCCCCACTGACAAACAGTTAGCTGATGTTTTACTAAACCTCTCGATGAGAAAACCTTTAAACATCTCATCAGCGAACTGGGAATGTTAAACCCTTAACTGGAGCTTTCTTTGTTATTGAACGCGTCAGTGACACTGATGAAGTTCTCCAGTTGAGGAGGTCCAGATAATCTTTGCTCGCCAGGCTATCGAACGCCTTTGTGATACTATCTTGGCACTAATTGATTACTGGATCATCATTTTAGGGGGAAAGACTCAAAATAATTTTCTGACTAAAATTCGTTTTTGTTTGAAAATGCAACTAGAGAACTCTTCAGTTGGAAACTGGTACTGGACTGATCCTCCAGTTACCAGGTTCAGTCTTTGTCTAAATTTTTATAACGTTACAAATACTTGGTCAATATGTGTGACACGTGATGATACTTGAGTGTTTTAAACCACTTGATATCGTGATCTGACGTGTTTGAAACCATTTTAAGTACTTGAAAACTGTTTGTATTGGGAAAACAAAAAGTAAGTGGGGTCATGGGTAAAGTAAGCCGTCGTAGCATTTAATGCTGACATGGTAACATTTAATGCTTACATGGTTTAATAAAATATAATTTTTGGTTTTACATTGGGATCTTGAATCCCCTTATAAATACCCTTATTTACTCCATAACTCATTTATTTTTTCTTTCTCTTACATTCCTTCATTTACTTCCAATTATCAATATTGCTTCATTCTTCTCTTTGCTTTACAAATCAAAAACCCTAAATCCCAAATTTCATTTTCATTCTTCTATGGCTCCTAGATCATCACGTTCAAGAGATGTAAATCTCTTGACTGTTCCATACAATCCCTCACCAGATGTCACACAGGCACCTGGTACCCCTAGTAGTGCTTTGGCCATAAAACTAAATCCAAATAATCCTATGGCCAGCCTACGAGGATCTCAAGGGTCCGATACCCTTATTGGTAGAATTCAAAAGTTTTTGAAGAATTCTCCAATAGGACCCTCATTCTCTCTAAACCCACGTAAGATGTTTCACAACTACTTATGTGAGTTTTGGTACACTGCCGTTCTTTCTTCTGATTGTTCCTCCATCAGTTTCACGTTAAAGGATGGAACAATCCAGTGTGCCTTGTCAGCAGATATATTGAGGGATGCCTTACGCCTCAATTACTGGAGAGAGGGTGAATCTCCAGTCGTCTTGCCCCCTAATATAAACTTTCGCCAAGTACTCCTGGAAATGAGACACAGGGAGTGTTTGGAGAATGGGGTGTTGAAGACAAAAGGTGCGATGACCATGAAGGGCCTTACACCTTCATGGAGGTATTTTTTCATCCACCTGGTGGAGAGCATGGGTGGGAGTTCTGGTGGACTTGACCAGATTAACTCCTCGCAAGCAGAGATGGCTTACTGCTTGTGGAACGGATTGAGAGTGGACTTTGCAGATATTTTGTACAGAAGCCTAGTACAAAAACTGAAGGGCTCCAGGGGTGTGTGTATCCCCTTTTCAAGGTTTCTCTCTCTCTGTTTTCAACAAATTCTGGGCCATAAAGAGTATAAAAGTACAGATTCACCGTACACAAGGCCAGATATGTTGAGGAATCTAGACTCTCTTGTATCTGAAGCTGGAGAGGTCGAAATTCCAGAGCGAATGCAACTGGCATTTGCTAAAATTGATGCACCTTTGGAAAGTGAATCAGAAAGACGATTGGGCGTGCCTCAAAATAATGAGGGACCCTCCAGTTCGTCTCAAGTTGTGGTTGAGGATAGAGCAACCATAACTGAAGCAACTCCAATCACGTCTATCCCTGGTGAAGATACTTCGGTATCTGATCCTCCAACAGATGCACCCATCCAGGAAACTGGGGAAGGTCATCTGGAGACTGTCCAGGTAACTGAACAGCCCTCTGTCACATTCATGGATCTGGACATGAATGTTAATGACGAGGAAATACTTATATAATCTTCGGATTCTGAAGGTACTGAAACAGACTTGGAGATTCTTGATGCTTCTGTACAAGCTCAAGACCCTTCATCTCCAGTCTTACCTCCAGACGCATCAATTTCATTTTCACCCCCTCAAGAAAATACGCCTACTGATACATCCTTACCAATATATTCCGCTCCCTCACCAACTGGGCAATTCTCACTTGCTCGAGAAATGCCCCCACCACCGTCGCCGTTGTTCACACCTGAGCATTCTCAGCATGAACAACACATTGAATTTCCAGTCCTTTCTTCTTCCACCACTCCTTCTATATATTCAACTGCTGGCCTGACAACTGGGAGACTTCCATTAGTTTGCCTCCTCTAGTTGCTCCAGTAGTAACTGCAAGTGGTCCAGTGACACCTTCTCCTTTGTCACTGGACAGTCAAGTTGTCTCACTACAAGCCGATCTCCAAAACCTTCTTACCAGGGTGGAGGAGATTCAGAAGACACTTGACAAGAATACCAAGTCTTTCTCCAGATACCACAAGGACTCTTTGACAAATATTAAGGTGGTCGATCTGGGGATAAACAAGTTTTCTTCAAATGAAGACTTGGTGTTCAAGAAGCTTAATGAGTTGGTCACTGGCTGCAACAATCTGGCTGGTACTCTAAAGGAAGCCTTTGACCTAACTCACTCCAAGGTCACCAGCTCCATCTCAAATCTACTTGGCAACACTGTTCGAACTTCCGAAGTAGATCTGAAGGAAATTAAGAGGCAGGTCAAGGAATTAGTTGAACGACCTGGCCTAGATGTAACTGGCCTTGGAGAGCAATTGGTATCTTCAGTTGGTCAGAAGATAGAGGATACGTTGGGTGCTAGGGAAGCACATTTGATAGAAAGGGTGATGTCTGAGATCACCAAGCTGGCCACTCCCCAGGTTGATCTGGCCCCACTTACCAGTGAGATCAACCAGTTGAGGGGCAGCATTGAAGGTTTGAGCACCCAAGTATCTCTACATACTGAATCATTAAATAAACTGACCAATGAAGTAGAGAATTTGAAGAAGAGGGATGATGATATGAAGGAAAAGGTGGTTGCTGGTATTGATGAAGAATCAAAGTTTTGAATGCATTGAAAACTGGTCAAGACAAAGTTGTTGCAAATGTCTTGGCCCAGTCTAAAGAAACCAACCACCTTTGGAGGTCCTTCAGGATGATGTGTGGGATATTCAAAGAGTGCAAGGATGTGCAGTCGTGGCAGCCTCTTGACCGGTTGCCATTACATCCCTCTGAATGGGAAGCAATTAGGGCAGGTCTAGATGCTGCCAAGGGGGAAAGAAGTACAGTCCTTGCACCACCAGTTGTACCTAGAAGGGAATTGAGCTTAGCTACCAGTACTGAAGCTGGTGAGCAAACTGGTGGAGATGCTAGTGTAAGGGGGAATGTGTTAGACAAGGGAAAGGGTAAAGTATCTGATGAAGCCCAGCCGGCCACTGAAATGCAAATGCTTGAAAACTGGTCAAGACAAAGTTGTTGCAAATGTCTTGGCCCAGTCTAAAGAAACCAACCACCTTTGGAGGTCCTTCAGGATGATGTGTGGGATATTCAAAGAGTGCAAGGATGTGCAGTCGTGGCAGCCTCTTGACCGGTTGCCATTACATCCCTCTGAATGGGAAGCAATTAGGGCAGGTCTAGATGCTGCCAAGGGGGAAAGAAGTACAGTCCTTGCACCACCAGTTGTACCTAGAAGGGAATTGAGCTTAGCTACCAGTACTGAAGCTGGTGAGCAAACTGGTGGAGATGCTAGTGTAAGGGGGAATGTGTTAGACAAGGGAAAGGGTAAAGTATCTGATGAAGCCCAGCGGCCACTGAAATGCAAATGCTTGAAACTGGTAATGCTGATGTACTGCCTCCAGTTTCAGATAGTGATAGTAGAAGACTGGCCAGACTTGGTGATGACATTAAAGAAAGAAAGAAAATGAAACAAAGGAACCAAGATGAAGCCAGGGCACATCTCACACAATTGAAATTGCTAGATATGAGTGATGCCAATCTTCTGGGTATCATTAAGGAGGAGTATCTCAGGATTAAGAATGATCCTAGGATAGTTGACCAGTTAAATGAAATGCTAGATGTTGAACTGGAAAGACACTATCATGAGGATGAGGCTGAATTTGATGCCAGAAGCTTGAACATTTCATTGGAGAGGGCTAAGGAGTTAAGGGCCAGTGGGATTCTAAAGAGAATTGCTAATGTGAAGAAGGTTGTGAAGGAAGTAATGAATCCACCAAGGAGAAGGATTCCACAACCAAGAAGACCACTGACAAAAGATGCAAGGGATGCTGACCTTGGCACATTCGTTGAACCAACTGGCGAAGTTTCAAATGAAGACATTAAGTCCGCTGTACTGGCTGCTGGTGCTGGGAGTATTAAAATCACAAATGAAACTGAAGCAAGAAACTACTACTCCTAGATCATGTCAACCAGAAGACATGGTGGTACTATTAATAGTGTCAATGTTACAATTAAGCCAGGCACCAAGGTTTTTCAAGTAGAGGTTAAGTATGCTGGTGGGCCATTGGTTAGAACTGATAACCCTGGTGTGCTACAATTTGGGTTCAGCGAATGGGTCGAGATGGTGAATGTGCTTGATGCTAAGGCACAAAAGAATAGGTTTGAGAAGGCATGGGTAAATTTCTTAAAGGGCAAGATTCAACATAAAGAGAATCTGGAGCAAAGGCTGAATATTGACCCTGAAGACACTCAACCTATTTCTCTAGTGACCAAGAGAAGAAGAACTGGCGAAGGGCCATCTGTTTAAGTTCTTTCTTCAGTTATCTACTTGTAGTTTGTTTTACATTCTGTAACTTGTGTAAATTTCATTCCTTGTATAAATGAAGTTACCAGTTTGTAACCACAAGGTAGATAATAGATTAAAATCTAACAAACCTAAAAGAAAAACCTAAGGTATTTACTGATCTATAAAAATACCTTAGATATCTTAGATAGATTTAAATCAAACAAGTCTCTATAGTTCACACTTGTACAGATACAAGAACTAGAAAAGACTTAGACTATATTTCTAGACAAATAGGGGGAATTTGTTAGGACCAGTTCACCTGGAACTGGCCAGTCACCAGTTTACACTTGCCAGTCACCAGTTGCATCTGGAGACCAGTGAAACTGGTGACCAAGAAGAAGAAGAACTGGCGAAGGGCCATCTGTTTAAGTTCTTTCTTCAGTTATCTACTTGTAGTTTGTTTACATTCTGTAACTTGTGTAAATTTCATTCCTTGTATAAATGAAGTTACCAGTTTGTAACCACAAGGTAGATAATAGATTAAAATCTAACAAACCTAAAAGAAAAACCTAAGGTATTTACTGATCTATAAAAATACCTTAGATATCTTAGATAGATTTAAATCAAACAAGTCTCTATAGTTCACACTTGTACAGATACAAGAACTAGAAAAGACTTAGACTATATTTCTAGACAAATAGGGGGAATTTGTTAGGACCAGTTCACCTGGAACTGGCCAGTCACCAGTTTACACTTGCCAGTCACCAGTTGCATCTGGAGACCAGTGAAACTGGTGACCAAGAAGATTTGTCGAGAAATATATTGAAGTCCAGTTGCACCGTACAGTTAACGCAACTGAAGACTTCCTCCAGTTGAGAACTGACCAAGTTGAAGAAGCATTCCAGTTGAAGTCAAAGACAACAAATGGAAGAAAGAGAATGGCAATGGCAGCGAAGCCCAGTTGGCATTCTAGTCAGTTACAAACTGGAGACCATCAGTGGAAAGCCCTTACAAAGCTTTACACTGATTACGAGGAATTGACTTGTATGCTTTATGTACCTTTACCCGGATAATAAGCCTTATCTTATTATTTAAGTATTAAAAGGTACATAAAGGTGGTTATGTAAAGTCACTTTAACATGCGACTTTACAATGCTTTTTAAGGAATTAAATGCTATTCCTTAAATGCTCCCAACCACATTTGTACGGCTAAAGTTAACATCCCAATGTTAACTTTGCCTATAAATACAAGTCATTGCACAACCAAGAATTCAAGTATTCTAACTCACAAGATAAATACTTCACACTTTGCAAACCTGCAATATTCTTGGTGAACTTGTGCAATATTCTCTCAATCGCTAAAAGGAACATGTCACTACTTTAAGTGTTTCGATTGTGAAGAGAAATTCCGAGTATAGATCAATTGTATTTCATAGGTTGTTAGGATATTTACATTCGTGTATTATCTTGGTTCCGCATCAACCTTGTAATTTGTTTAATATCAATAAATAAATTACACATTGAAAACTACATATTGTCTCATCAAGATTGTTTACAAGTTATTTGTATTATTGCATTGTTCTTTACTTATTCTCTTTTATATAAGTAATCTATCTAGAACTTGGTATATACCTCTGCAACTGGTCGTCTCCAGTTCAGCTAGTATATTGCAAAGTAACTCCACCATCGACATAGAGGTGTCTTCAGTAGTACCATCGAACAAGTTGGGACTTACAAGGTCGTATTCTGCCATCTTCAATTACGAGGTCGTAATTCCTGCACATTTAAAAATCAAAATTTCGTCAAAGTTTCTGAATAATTGATCAATGTTTGTTACGAACTTCCTGGAAATATGAAAAATTGAAATGACTAAACCTGTAGACATCAAATTTTCATCTTTTCCTCGATCTTCGTCTTAAACCTGAAAAAGTTAATAAACTTACTGATGTGACCAATTTATACATATCGCCCACATCATTATTGGCCATTTTATTAAGTGTTTTAAGTCGATTTTGCGTGCATTTGGCGCGTTTATGTTGTTTGTTAGTGTTTTCAGGCTCTAAACAGGTTACGTGTCCATTTGGTGCAATTTCGGATGATTTCTGAGGACAAGAAGTCGATTTGTGAGTTCGAGAGTTGTTTAAAGTTGAGAAGATAGAAAATTTCAGCAATTTCATAGTGAAAAGGTTGTCTTCGGATCAGCAGGATTGGACTGCGCCGTAGTGGGAGCATCACCAGCCCACTGCGCCGCAGTCGGCTAGTGGAAAAGTCAGAACTCGGTCAGCAGTTTTATACTGCGCCGCAGTGGGGGTGACCAAGGCCCACTGCGCCGCAGTCAGACAAGGTGGAAAACGAGCACCTAGATCAGTTAATATCCACTGCGCCGCAGTGGGACGACGGGCTGAAGGGCTTTTGGCCATGTTTGCATCAGATTTCCAAGGGGTATAAATAGAAAACAAAAACCTAATTCCTAATTGATCCAAATTCTTTCTAAGAGCTGCTCTCCAAGGGATTCCTTCAAGGATCAAGGGTAGATTTCTTCGTCCGATTCATTGAAGATTCACAGGCACCCACTTAGATCGTATCTATTTTATTGTCTTGCAATTTCAATTTCAAGAACGATTGGTACATCATGTTCTTCTTTATTTTGATTGTTATTTTAAATTAATCATGAGTGGCTAAACATTCAATCATCCACCTTGAGAAAACTAGACGAATGATGTGATTGCTATATGTTTTAATTCAAAGAGTTGATTTCAATTATCGTTGTGTCGAGATCTTGATGATTTAATTCCTTTCTATATATTATTATGATATTGGTGGCATGTGTGTTCTTCGTTAGTGGTACTAGTTGGATGCATATGTGATTTTCAAATGGTTGTTTGTCTATGAGCAATTATCACTAGTTCATGGTATGATAGTGAATATCATTTTAATAAAAGGAGTCATTTTGTCAACGTGTTTTATAACGGTTGGTGGTACCACGTTATCTTCATATAGGCACAATTGTTAATTCGATAGTCAAGCAAACTAATTGTTGGTAAGGTTGTCTAGGCATTGGTGGTACCGGCTTGGGTAATTAAACTAGCAACTTAGGTGATTGGGTAATTTGCTCACGGTTGGTGGTACCACGTGAGCACCTTAATCCTTTTACGATTATCTTTTCAACTCAATGAATTTGGTCTTAATTGAATGCAATCATGTTTGAAGTCTAGCGAATTCAAGGTGGATGATCTTTATTAATATTGTCTGAAGCTTTTCTTTACTTTTATGCGTTTTGTCTTTTAAATTCATTTTAATTTAATTGTCAAAGTGAGACTCGAAGCAACACCCTGTTTTCCAAACCATTTTATTAAACAACTAGTTCAAACCAATCCCCGAGAACGAACACGGACTTACCTCTTAACTATATTGCATACGAACGGGTCCACTGCCCGATAGTGTGTAGTAGTGAGTTTCTAGTTATTTCTAGTTTATAATTTTTAAACTCGATTTAACACATCACTTACACAAATTCTTTAACTTTCCCACGATCAATCTTTCCAAAAATTTCTCGAAATGAGCTTTCCCGATCTGTACCACTTGTGAAACATACTTAAAAAGTTATAAAATTGATTCGTCATTCTTATACCTCCCCCTCAATTTTATGACTAGGATGTATAACTATGATTAATCATTATAACAACAATCATTCTTATGTACTCCCCCTCAATTCATGACTGGGATACATAACTGTGATCAAATAATCAGAGCAATAATCATTCTTATGTACTCCCCCTCAATTAATGACTAGGATACATAACTATGATTAGACAAAAATAAACATGTTTCTATATCTAAAGTTTCAAAAACACATTTGAAAACTTTTCATATTCAAACATAATACTTATGTCTAAGGTTATAAAACAATAAACTAGTAGCCTTTCACATTCAAACATGACATTTCTATGTCTAAGGCATTCCATAGTCAATAACCTTTTACATTCACATTATGTCTATGTCTAAGGTTTTACTTAACCTTCTACATTCACATTATGTCTATGTCTAAAGTTTTACTAGTACAAAGTTGATAATCTTCTATATTCAAAATAAAATTTCTATATCTAAGATCTTCAACTAGTAAAAATATTGCTATCATCATCTTGTAATTACAGTATAAATAATACTATAAAAACCTTATAATCTTAGCTTGGTTTTTCTTGAACACTTCAATCTTTTGCTTTAGAAATCCTTCCTTTAGATTGACTTCTCTGCAAATACACTAAAAAAGATAATTTTGAGACAACAAAATTATATTGCTATACCCGAAACTCGATCTTCTGAAACTTCAGATTTGATCAGCAAACTTCAAACTCTCTGTATCGTCATGATAATCAACTAATGCACCATATATTGTTGTAGTTCTCCCCCTCAACAATAAATCCCTCCAATTAAGCATATGCAATCATCCTTCTTGGATCTATTGCTCGAGTCCCTGCTCGCCTTGCATAACCGACATATAATGGAGAAGTAGAATTTCCAACAATCAATCCTGAACTAGTTGACTTCCATGAAACCAGAAACTTTGAAATTTGAAGCTCAAACTTTAGGAACATGGAACCTGTTTCAAAAGCAATCTTAAACATGTCTCCATATCTTCACAAATCTGTATGTTTCTTCTGATTACTTGCAAAGTCTTCAGACAAAACTTGTAAAATACAGCTTCTTGTGCTTACACCTGCACATACAAGCTTAAAACCACAAAAACAAGGTAAAAATAATAATGTTATTCTCCATTATTTCATCACTATGATAGCAATGACTTAATCTAGAACTACATTTTTCATTTTCTTCTCCAACTTTTGTTATTCAAACTATTATAAGTCATAAGCTTCTATATGACCTTATCTTAGTCTAGAACTACAAGATATCAATAACCTTGAGAGCATTGTCTCATTGTTTAATAAATGACCTATAAACTTATTGTCTATTCGTCATTCAATACAATCTAGTACCTTAACTTCTTAACTAGATCTCAAGGTACTAAAAATTGACCTGATATAGATTAGGTCATTTTATGATACCAGATGTAAATACTCATAAGATAGCCTCATCAAACTAGTATACATCTCAATCAACCTTGGAATGACCTATGGACTTAGAACATCCAAAAGGGATAGCATAGGTCTTGCTTGACAATCTACAAAATCAAACAACTGTTCATTGTCCTGCATAACCTGCACATCTTAACAAACAACGTAAAGCACATAGATTTGATGTGTTTGTTAAATAAACCCAAAAATGAATCTACTTAACAGTCTATTATAAGCCTAAGTGACTTTAAGGTCATATAATTCACTGTAAGCACTTTCAAACATCAGCAAAACAATTTGGAATCTCTGTTCCAAATCTTTTTGACTCAAATAGAAATCTTATCAAAGATCAAATTCAAACTATGAATCATCTCTGTGTTCATTCTTATGAATATCTTCTTTCTAAAGATCAAAAATAAAATGATTCTTTTAAAGATTAAATTCAAAACTATGAACAACTCTGTGTCCATTCTTATGAATATCTTCTTTCTAAAGATCAAAAATAAAATGATTCTTTTAAAGATTAAATTCAAAACTATGAACAACTCTGTGTCCATTCTTATGAAAATCTTCTTTCTAAAGATCAAAAATAAAATGATTCTTTTAAAGATTAAATTCAAAACTATGAACAACTCTGTGTTCTTTTCCTTAAACTCATATTCTGTTAACATAACACACTTTCTTTTAGCTTTTGATCACAACACTATTGCTTAACTACCCTACTCGTTTATTCAGTGTTCCATAGAACGTAGTTGAGTCCTCTTGGAAACTAGATTCTATTCTGACTCTGTCTCTCGTGCAATAGGAACTTTTATTTAAATAATACAATACAAATAAAAATTAAACATGTAACGAAAAACATAACACACACACACATATATACACTGAACATAAACGAATAACATAGTTACAAGAGCTAAAGTTACTGCTGATTAGATCAGATTAGCATGTTACATAAGCCCACATGAGAAATAATTCTCTTATTATTAGTTATGAACAGTGATCCATCAACGATTACCAATATGTTTGTCCTCTTAAACACTCGGTACTTCCAGTTTCCTTTTTGGTTGTGGCACTTTCGACATACCCTGGCCAAGGACAGTCACCATGTGACCCGAGTAGCCTAATATGCCACTTAATCAAGTTTGCGAACTTAAGTGGCCCACATTCAGATATACTCTCACAATCGACACAAGCACTAAGATTAAGACATTTGGTAACTATAGGGAGACGATCTTTAAGAATCAAGTCAGCGGTGACAGGTCGGTGATTCCTCACACGCAAAGCGACATAACTTGACTCACGTACGGAAATATACCCAACATTGCATAATGCTAAGTACTTGCATATTTGTGACATCATTTAAAGCGCTTATGAAATCCCGTGACTTTCGATGAGACCCATGTAGCGAACTTTCTGACAACCTATCCCAAGTTGGAAGTTTTAGGTAGGCTAGGTATACAAAGACACCCCAAGGACTTACTTGTCCGAATCTCAAAGGCCACATTAGCTCCATAATTTTCAAAAGATTAATAAGATATTAGATATCTTTGTCACAAATATACATCCGAAAAGCAATACATACACAAAATCATTTGAAAAGCAGACATTCTCAGCCATATATCTGAATGTGTTTCCCATAAGAACATTGTATACATTAAGTTCAGATTATAAGGAAACCTTGGTACTTTGTGCCTACCGATACATCATATAATGGTATCACTGAACTAAGCATTTTAAAGTACAATTAAGTAGGCTTAAAAGCTAAAGTATCGTCACGTCTAATCGTCTTAAAGCAGTGACCTTACTCTATTTATTATTTTCTTTTTCTTTTCTGGTTTTTCTCATTTTTATTTTGTTTTTCTGACACACATAAACGACACAAACACTGACACATTTTACAAAGTTCCTTTTGAGAGACACTGTCACTATAGATTTCTCATTCCAATCAATTGGACTAGCAACTCGAAACGAGTTCGGTCGAAAGCCTTAGTGAACAGATCAGTTAAATTAAAGTCACTCGGCACCTTTTCTAGGACTATTAATTTCTTTTCAGCACAATCATGTATAAAATGAAACCTTATGTCTATGTGCTTAGTCCTACTGTGCTTAACAGGATTATTGGTAATGGAAATAGTGGATTCATTGTCTATCTTTATGGGAGTACAAAGGAAATTCTGACCGTAATCACGCAGTTGTTGCTGAATCCGATCTCTCCCCTAAGAACTGACATCCATTTGAAGTCCATTTCCTCAAGAACATCAGTTTCTTTCATCCTATAGATCATCACTCAGACATGATCTTCTACAGTAATCTGTCTATTACATAACAAAACCAATCTAAATAGAACAAATCTTCTTGGAACAGTGATCATCAGTTTCATGGATTTTTCTTTTTCTTCCATCTAACAGATCTTCAAAGTCCTTTACAGCTTGCTCATGAGACTTCCAAATCTCTTCTTGTTCAGGAGTCAACACTAGAGGTACAGCTTTCTGACTCACTGAGCTACAATCCTCTTTGTTAACCTCAACACTCCAAACTTTATCAATCAAAACCCGAGGAAAACAGAATCTTAAAAATTCCATTTCGGTAAAAACTCGATCACTTCCCTTTAAAGTATAATGAGTAAGATAGACTTTTTCCTTTTCTAATTCCTTCTTAGACATTGATACGCCCGGCAAAGAGTTTTGATCCTGTTTTTCAACAAAGTTAACATTATCAATTAACATACTTCCTTTTACAACTCTTCCAACCCCGGAAATATTTCCGCCTTTGAAATCCACGAAACAGACATAGGACCCTTTAACAGGAGTAAACTCCGTTATTAGTCCCTTGTCTTCCATAATGTGCCTGGAGCTTCTACTATTGACAAACCATAAACCTGCGGTCTTCCTTAGCAGCTCCTGCACATTCACAAACCGATTAGTTTTCAAAGGGACCCCTAGCCTTGTTGGCTCTGGGTCTATCATTCTCTTCATCAGAAACTATGTCAGCTCAATATCCACCAGTAGGCACCCATGCCTTAGCTGGTTTAACTGCCGAGCTATCGACCGGCCTTCTGCTGGGTGAAATCCGTGAATTTCTTCCAGCACTAGACCTACGACTGGGGGAACCACTAGGCCTCCTTTCAATAGGTAGCCTTTGGTTATTACCCTTAAAGTTCCTTGGAACTCTAGACATTCTCTCAGGAGATGATGAAGACAGTCTCCTGGGACTATGTCGTTGAAAATGATCAACTGGGTTAGATTGCATATTAGAGATAATCCTGTCATAATAAGTATCATTCGACTTCATCCTATGTGGAGAATTTTCTCTCCAACTACTTGACTGACTCGAATTACTAGAACCTTCTCTAAAAGAGACACTTCTGGACTCATTATTATTTGTCCTGCTGTTTTTCTCAAATTTTCTAGATCTTATATAATTTTTAACAGCTAGGCTATCCGGATTTATCTCAGCATATTCCTCATAATATTTGTTCTTGTAATCTTTCATGGAAATGCGATGCAAAGACCCACTGTTTTCACTAGAATCCATACTACCTCTAGATTTTTCAGGTGACACCCTAGATTTGTTCTTCTTATAAGGACAACAGCTTGACACGTGACCTACCTCACGACACTTAAAGCATGACCTCTTAGAAGCCTTCTTCGATAAATCACTATAAATTATCTCAGGCACTTGGACTCCATGTTCTCTTAACTCATCTATGTATTCAAGAACCGCATAAGCTTCTTCCCAAGTAGTTGGTGCTTGAATGGGAGGGGCATACCGTTTCACAGTTTAAATCTTTGGATCAATGGATAACATTTCTTTAATTTTCCTTTCAGCAAATTGTTCAGGTGTTTCAGACTATACACTTAAACCTTCTGCATCAATTGTAGAAGTTTGAACAGAACCTTTCTTGAAAATTTTATATTTAAAGTTCTTGTTTTAACAGGTTCTGGCAATAGTTCAGATTTTACGGGTTCATCAAGACTCCAAATTTGATCAATATTTTCAGGATATTTACCGTTTAAATCTGACTTTTTTGCTGAAAACACTTTATCATTACCTTTTAAAGTAAAGTAGACAATTGTTTCCATTTTAACTTCTTTTTCAATTCCTTTTAGTTTGTTATCCATTGTCCTTTTGGCTTCACTTGGGACTGAGTGAGCCTTAGGTTCACTAGTCTTGTTCACAGATCCCTCTGATTTAGACATCTCAGGGATAGGAACATCACTAGTTTTGGTCTCTGGAGGGGTAGTCTTAGGTACATTTTCGGAAACTGATTTTTCAGATTCCTCTAACGTTAACTTCCGAAAGCTATCATAATTGTGACTAAAAGGTGGCGGAACTGTGTTATATTTCTCGACAAAACTAGGTTGTTCACCTTTAGCTTTAGCATCTCTAAGGTAACCCATCATAGTTCCTATGTCTCTCATTTTATTTAGTTTGCCACTTAGTTCAACAATTTGTACCCTAGACTCTGCTAATTCCTTGTCTTTATTAACACTTTCTTTTACTACCCTCTCAAAATCTTCATCAAGCCTTTTTTTTATGCCTAGTAACTGAGCATATTCAACTCTAAGGGACTCAAACCTATCTTCTTCAGATTTTATCCGATTAAGATATTCTTTAGCATGACCTTTAAACACCATGACATCAGTTGCTAACTTATTTCTTTCATTAGTAGCATCATTCATGAAGATCCTTGTTGAGTCAATTTCCATTTTAAGTGCAGTTACTTCGCTAGACAAACCTATGCTATGCTTACACACAGAAATAAAAGATTGTAAAGAGAAACTTACCTGTTGCTCTGGTGCTTCAAGATTAGCCACAAAGTTCACAAGGCCTTCTGTACTCAGATCATCAGGTATTTCAATCTTCACATCTTTATCCTTTCGCTGTGCTTCCACCGCTGTATTAGCTTCAGTTGAAACTTCTCCGACTTCAGCTCTTACTGGTCTTGATGGTTCAGGTTCCTCTTCTACCTTCTGATGAAAACTATCATGATCATCTGTGCTGGCATACAATGTATAGTCGAATGAATTATCAACAAGATCGTTCATTCCTTCATCAAAGTCTTGAATTTCTGCCATGAATGCATGATTCTGATCATCGGCAATAGTCGAACCCCAATTATATGTACCATCATTTTGAACAACTAAAGCTCTCGAGTTATCCGTTTCTCCTGAGTTTTGGTTCCCAGTATTAGCATATTGACGTCCTGAATTCTGACTTGCAATAGAACCACCCTGATTGAAGTTCTGACGACCTGTCGCTGAATTGTTGTCCCGTCTTGGCCTCTGACATTCACATGCGAAATGTCCAAAACCATCACAGTTGAAATACTTCACTTTAGTCTTATCAAAACCCACTTTGCCGTCAAAGACCTTCCTTCCGGTTCTATCAGTGAATCTTTGAACTCTCAATGTTAACATAGCTAATTGCCAGTTCAGATCCATTTCTTCCAGATCATCTGGATCAACTTTCTTGTAATCCTCCCTAACCAGATCAGGATCAGTCAGTTTTCCTCCAATTAACTTCTCCTGAGCAGACACAAAAGTAGCTAGCATGCCCAAATGTCCCTCAGCAGATCTTATGCTCATCGGCATCCCTGTTAAACCCGAGCTTGGAGAACTAGTTGGAAGAGAATCCAACAACTTCTCGATAACATCTTCTGGATCCGGATTATACCCAAAGTAAGCAAGCTCAACCAGCAGATGACTGTAACGAATTAAAGTCTCATCAAGAGATTCATCCTTGAAACTTGTGAATACATAGTACTGTTTCTTCAACAAGTCTTTTCTCCTCTTCTTGAGATCTTCATCACCTTCACAATGCTCTTTGAGTGCATCCCATAAGCCCTTTGCACTGTCATACTTTTCAAACAAGTGCAAGAATTCCCCTTGGAGAGCTATTCTAAGTGATCCTAAAGCCTTACTTTCAGCCTCGTAGTCTTTCTTTTTATCAACATCCATTTGCTCATACGTAGCTAGCTTTCCACCACTCGAACCAGGAATATCCTTGTCATTTGTCACTGTTGGATGAACATAACCATTGACAATACAAATCCACATCCGTACATCCATAAGTCTACAATATGACTCGAATCTGCCCTTCCAGTTGAAATATCTATCAAGGCTTATCAACTTGGGCGGTGAATTGGCCTTTCCGGTTTCATGATCCATCAGAATTAATTGATTCAGCAAAGCTTGATAGTTTGCGGGTAACTGAGACGTCATTTTCTCCGAGCTAGCAAATTATACGAACTGTTCAAAATAAACGAGGTCGCAAATTACAACTCGAGGTCGTAATTGAACTGGTGAGGTCTTAAAGAGCTCACGAGGTCGCAAACGAGATACGAGGTCGCAATTGAGCTCGCGAGGTCGTAATTAGCTACCCAGGTCGTAAATTGAGCTGGAGGAGGTAATACGAGCCCGCGGGGTCGTAAACAATGCTGGAACCTTTAAAACTCTTGAATTCGAAACCCTAACACCCAATTAAACACCTTCGACTGCTGCAAACACCAAAAGAGGTCAAAAACAAGGTTTTCGATCGTAAACTCGTGAAAGAATCACGTATAAACGACCCTAAACCAAAGTTGTCTATCACCAACAAGCTATAACCTTCCGGTATTAAACCAAGAGGCTCTGATACCACTTGTAATTCCCCTGGAACTGGATCGTTAATATCTTGCTACAGTTATCTTGAGGTGCGGAATCCCTCACTATAACTTGGTGATTCACAATAAGCCTTCAGATTATCTGCTGCCTCGCAGATCTTCTCTAGGCTAGCGGAACAATCCTTTGACGACTATAACCTGCAAATATACTTGATATTTCGACAAATGTTCAACCCTAATCTCTGTTAGGGTTGGAATACACGATCTGGGCTACAGCGAGCTAGCCTCGCAAATCCAGCCCAGCCCGTCACTAATGTGAGGTCGCATTCTGTGATTGGCCTCGTATTTGACCCTGCAAATACGGGGTCGTATTTCCTATATGAAATGCGAGGTCGCATTTCATACTTAGCAGATTATTACACATTTAATACTTAAACTTAATCTAGTATTCTATGCATAATACTACGTTCATTAATGACAATCACATTACAAAGACATATTACAATATAAGCCCAAACAATCTAGACTGCTATTGACATAGACGTGCACTTAGAGAAAGGAAGCGCACCATGTATTCGGCTCTTTCATTCATGGGCCAAACAGAGTGTGATGAAGAGGAGAAAAGGTACATCAAGGAAGCCAAGAAGAAACTCATGGCGGAGTACAAAGACTTCCTATTCAGACCCAATTAGTTTAGGTTTAGTTTAGTTTATAAAAATAACAATGTCGTTGTGTGTTTTTTTTTCCCATTTTTAAGTTGTGTTTTTTTTATTGTACTTTGTTTTTTATTTTTATGTTCTAAATGTATTTTTTTTTATTTTTAATGAAGTTGTGTGTTTTATTTATAATTTGTGTTAATGGAGTAAAATGTATTTTATTTATAATTTGGAGGGTTGAAAGTGTAAAGTTTAGATAAAATGATATAATTAAATAATTGGTGGGTCCAAGACTAGTCCTTGAGGGATGATTGTATTGGGTGTGTTTTGGGGGGATTAGTCCTGTGAGTGTTTTTTGCTGATGTGGCGCTGACAGGATCTAGTCCTTGAGGGATGAGTCTAAGGCATTGGGTAGCCTCTAATGAACCTTTTTTGGAAAGAATTCTAAGCATTTATTCAATTTGATCTTAATAAATTAATTTACACCTTAGATTCTAATTTTAATAATTTACACTATAAACCCTTATCTTTTAAAATATCTCCACTAGCATTTACATCAATTACATTTATATCAACTTACATCATTTGATGCCGCCAACACCACCAATGGTTGTCGCCTCACCAAACCATTGCAACTGCATTGCAAGGGTATCATGCTAGTAAGAGATGAAGCAAACCTGATTAAGAACTCGATACATTTTCAAATTCTGCACTTGATGGTTTTTTCTTTTTTATCTAATATACTATGTTGTAGGGAAGAGAGAATGAAAGGATTTATACTGAAAAATGTAGATTTTGAAAACTAGCCGTTATTATTCATAAAGTATCCGTTAATATTTTTAAATTTTGTATGTATGTTTATGTTTATTTAGTTTATTTATATATAAAAATTTGAATAAAAAGAAAAAAGAAAGAACGCCCTAGCTAAAGAATGTTACACTCTAAAGGAATGGGGGAATGCCCATTATAATTACTAGTGGCCACATGACATGTTGTGACTAGAAAAAGAGCATTTCTTATATCCTCCACTTCTCATTATCAAGAAGAAATACCAAAACCGTAAGTCTAAAAAAGTTAAATAATGTATTAGAATTGGAAAACTTACTTCTCCCTAACAGTATAACCGATGACCTGCGTTCAAAGCTGTCCTCGACACGACTCTAAAAATAGCCCGTCCAACATACTGGTCTAAAGTCAATTAGTCACCATATCAATAATTGTTTTATTTGGAGTTGACCTTGTCATTATATTTTTGGTCATTGTGGATTGTGAAAGTTTAATTTTGTTGTGAAGTAGTATAAAAAGAATCCTTAAATCACAAAACTCTAATTAATCACTATGAGAGATTCCCGCTAAAAGTCCGCTACATATTCCATATATATATTTTCTCTCTCAAATTCATCTGTATCCACTACGTAGGGATGAGCACGGTCAAAAACCCGGACCGGACCGAACCGAACCGGTTTGGCCCGAAGACCGAATTGGCATAAAAAGCTAAACCGAAGCCCGGACCGAAACCCTCTCGGGCGGTCCAGTTCGATCCCGGGTTAAACCGGGTCGGGCTCGGGTTTTTAAGGCTTGACCCGAAACAATTGGGATTTGCTATGATTTCAAGTCTTTGTCTTCTCCAAGATGATGAATCCATCAAGATTTTATACCAAAATCTTATGTTTCAAGATGATTGTTGTGAATCCATGTTACTGATCTTCTAAGTGAATATTATGTCATGTGAGAAGAGAGAAAAACAGAGGAGAAAAGGACATGTGCTGGTCAATACAAAAAGAGTTCATATATGTTGGATATATGTTGGATGTATATGTATATTCATGTAAGAAAAAGTGGTTTAATATATAATACTCAAGATACATATTCAAACAAAACATATACAGTACGTGGTAAAGAAAATGAAACCGTGTCCTACTTTTCTTGAAACTACAAATGGTAAATGAAGTGACATACAGGCTGTAATAATTAAAATAAAATATTTATTTAATTAATACGAAAAATTGGATATGTATATTCATGTAAGAAAAAGTGGTTTAATATATAATACTCAAGATACATATTCAAACAAAACATATACAGTACGTGGTAAAGAAAATGAAACCGTGTCCTACTTTTCTTGAAACTACAAATGGTAAATGAAGTGACATACAGGCTGTAATAATTAAAATAAAATATTTATTTAATTAATACGAAAAATTGGATATGATAATGTGGGGAAGTCACGTGGCTCTTGTATACACATTAAAAGAAAATAAAGTCATTCAATCCATATAGCGCTCTCTCTCTCTCTCTCTTTTATTTTCCCTTTTCAGGCTTTCCCCTTTTTTGCTCCAGTAGAGTTACACACATATACATCTTTCGTATACATGACTTCTATCATCAGAAGTTCAGCAACGGTAGTAGAAGAATGAATATATATCTAAAAAGAGATATATATATTCTGTTATATACAAAGAGATATTATATATATATACACATAGAGATAATGTTCGGGTTTTTCGGTCCAAACCGGGATTTTTCGGGTTTAAGACCGACCCGGACCGAAACCCGGAATTTGCATATTCAGTGAACCGAAGCCCGGACCGTTTGGTAGTCGGTCGGGCCGGTTCGGGTCGGTTTCGGGCGGGTCAATTTCGGGTCTCGGGTTTCTGGGCTTAAATCTCATCCCTATCCACTAGCATGGTACCCGCGCGATGCAGCGGTGGTAGCTGCGACAACGGTTTGGTGGTGTCGGCGACGAATGGTGATGGTGCCGGCGGCGAGTGATGGTGGGAATTGATGTAAAGATAATTGATCTAAAAGGGTGGTGGATCTAAAAGAAGATAATGGACTAATGGTGTAAATTAATTTATTAAGGGTAGGATGGTCATTTCGCAACTCTTCTTTTTCTAACTTTTCAATAAGGGTGTATAATTTTTATATAGTAGTATAGATAATACCAATTCTCTTAGAAAATTTTATCAAGCTCAATGGAAGTCGGACTAGCAGCAGATGGGAATCCCACCAGGCTTGAGGTAATTGCTTGGTATCATATAATATTTATTTTACTTTTGAGATTGTTAATTAATCTTCGATGTATATATACATGAGTGAAATAAAAATGTGAAATTATATTGCAGGGGAAGTATAAGGCAATGTTGGTATGCTGGCTTCTTGGAATTGGGTGTTTATTTTCTTGGAATAGTATGTTGACTATAGAAGATTACTACGTTAATTTGTTTCCGGTAACTTTTCTAAACTTACCATTAATTATTGTTAGTCTTTAACTCTTTATATATCGATTCTATGATCTAACTTAGAAAGAATAAATCACGTAATACTATGATTGATTAGACTACTAGAGAAGTTGGGGTGAAATTTGAAGCCTAACCTCAATTTTGTTAATATTGCACCCTCATTGTTAGACTATGATCATGCGCGAACTGGACATATGAACAGGGACAACTCAATCAAATCTGAGGCCTAAAGAGAGTTTTTATCATAGGATATATCCTTTTGAATAACAAAATAACTGATATTTTAAACGAAATTTATATATTCAGTCTTATTAAGTGCAAAATTTTAACTCATTTCTTATTAAGTGCAAAATTTTTAACTATTTCAATCCTATGCATAATTATATGTAAATATGGGGCCTTTATAAACTTGGGGCCTAAAGCCCTTGCTTCACTTGTTTGGCCCTTGAGCCATTACTGCATATGAATGCAAAAACCACGTGCAATTGACTTTTATATGATGATGACCCGCAGTATAATACTCCGTACTAGTTGGCAGGTTCTATTCTCATATGAAACAAATCTATGGAATTAGGAGGTGTTGCCAACTTATTAAACTAATTTTTAATGAACTCATTTTCTATAACATAAGTAAAATTTATAGGACTGCCAGGTTTATAAGGGGCTCCCCAATGGTGAGGACTCATCCACCAAAGACTAGTCCCTGTCAGCGCCACATCAGCAAAAAACACTCCAAGGACTAATCCTTCCAAAATGCACCCAATGGACTCATCCCTCAAGGACTAGTCTTGGACCCACCAATTATTTAATTTAACACATTCAAAAATAATAATAATAATAAATAATAATAATAATTACAATAGAAAGTATATTTATTTAGAAACAAAATAAGTTTATTTATTTTAGGGTTATTTTTGAAAATACCATTAAAGTGTAGGGTAGAAATTGAAAGTTCAAATAATTGCATAAAAGACAAAATTATGGAAAAAACAAAGGTTCCCAATTCCCTTCGTCTTCTTCATCTCACTTTCCGACCGCCGGAAATTTTTTGGGCCTGAAATTTCGATACATATCAACCAAAGTTACCAAAATTACTCAATAGATTAAAAACCTAAACTATTTATCCCCAATTAAAAAGAATAAAAAAAAAAACAACTTCATTTACATTCGTCCCTGCAGGAACGAACCACCCGGACGAGCGACCCGAACGAACCAGGGACGAGTCCCACCCAACGGTGTGGACTCGTCCGAGGATGTCGAACGAGCTCAGGGACGAGTCCATTGGCTACCCTCTAAGAGTACTCCCAGTGAGATCATCACTTAACTCATCACTTTCCATCCCTTACTGTCATTATTGATATACAACTCACCCTGATTAATTCTTTTATCACTATTAATATTAAGCTACAGATATATACACACATCCACATATACAAATAAACATATTAAAAAAAAACCAGATCGACCCAAACCTTCATCACAATCTTGTTGGAGAACTGAAATAACCAACCGATGCACCAACTGATGAGTTGGTGCTAATGGCATCTAATCGATGAGGCACAGATGAAGCAACACCATTGACACCACTCTAAATGACAGATAAGCTTAAAAGTCTACAAACAAACAACAGAAAAGCCAAAATAACCTAAGCCTAGTTTCATATATTTCTTAAATGAATGGTTAACCTATTGGTCTTTGTGGGTTGCGCACTTGTGTTTAGGGTGATGGCAATAGAACCCATACCATACCATTCAACCCATATTTTCAACCAATCCCCTTATAACATCTTATTTTATTTTTTTTAACTCACATCTCCTAAATTTGTTAGACATCACCAACCCACACTACATCTCACCCAGACTACATTTATTTAATTTTTTAGAATAAAATTCCACACTTTCAATGGTCAAAGGTTTATGTCTTCTTGCCATTAAGTGTTCAACGGTCACAATTTTTCCCCGAACCCACTATGACTTCACAACCCATACCCAGCCCATGTCGATGGTGGTGGTCTTCCCATATGGGTTGAGTGCAACCCACACTCCAACCCATATACGTTGTCATCGCCCTAACTTACATTGTTCGTCTTTAACTTTTAAACTTGACAAACCAAAGGGACACAAAAAGGCCAATTTATTTATGGCCATAAAATCATAGTTTTGTCATCACATTTAAATATTTATATAGCCAACTAGTCCACACATTGGCCTGCCTGTGAGCCTCCCATTTTTTCCATACCTTTCCCTTTCTGAAAACGTGGGGTTAGTCAACTTTAGATCAAAATTTCGATGATAATAGACTTTGTTCCATACTTTATTTCTTGTCGTATTATATTGATAGGTTCATAACAAGTAGTCGTAATATTAGTTTGACAAGTTACATTACTCAATCAAACTCATACACTTCCAATGCAAGCAGCTTAAATTTCATACGTAGCTATAACTTGACGTCTAGAAGTTTAAAAAGCTCTCTTAAGTTAGAAATTGTGAGAGGAGGAAAATAGTAGGTCTCTATATGTATTTATTTGTTGGTGGACCTTTAATCGTGTTTAAAGTCCTTTGATTGGTTTAACTTCACCAACTTAAGGGATTTTAACTTTCTGTCGGATGGTGTACAGCATAACTAAAACTTAACCTTAATTATGATTACCTGTTGCAGAAATACCACCCTTCGAGAGTTCTCACACTTGTATATCAGCCATTCGCCTTTATTACACTCGCAGTACTTACATACCATGAAGCAAAAGTAAACACTAGAAAGCGCAACTTGTTCGGATACATTCTTTTCTTTTTAAGTACTCTTGCTGTTCTAGTGGTAAGTTCTCAGCGCCAGCCCTTTCATAATCCATATGATTATCATAGATTTTAAATTTAGTATAAGGTACGTATCATTGCATCTTGTAGTTGGATTTAGCCACTTCGGGCAAAGGCGGTATTGGACCTTTTATCGGGGTGTGTACGATAAGTGCTGCATTTGGTTTAGCCGATGCCCATGCACAAGGTGGAATGGTTGGAGACCTGTCGTACATGCAGCCGGAGTTCATTCAAGTTTGTACTTATGTTATTTTCTTCTTCTTTTTTTTTTTCCTTAAACAACAAATGTTAGTTGCCAGTAGTTATATTTCCGTAAATTAATAACTAAACGCCAATGCCCTGATTTGAACCTGGTACCTTAAGAGAGGCAAGCCTCCCACCTTCCCTTGGATCACTAGACCAAGGTTTCATTGGCCATTTTTTTGGTTTAAAGTCGGATTTGGTTGCAAGAAACATAACTATCATATGATTGGAATATGTACAGTCATTTCTAGCCGGTCTTGCTGCATCAGGCGCTATTACCTCAGGTTTAAGAATGTTAACGAAAGGCGTGTTTGATAGCTCGCAGAATGGTCTACGTAAGGGAGCTAGTAAGTCCCTTTTTTTATTTTGGTACCAACTATTTTTACTCATTACGCAGCCCAAATTGTCACTGTTTTAGAACAACAAAATTTAAGTCAAACTATGATTTTGCAGTTTTGTTTTTCGCGATATGCACAATCTTTGAGTTGCTGTGTGTTGTTCTTTATGCCTTCGTTTTCCCAAAGCTTCCAATTGTGAAATACTATCGCTCAAAAGCAGCTTCTGAAGGGTCTAAAACAGTTTCAGCTGATCTTGCAGCTGGTGGCATTCACTCGCATTCTGAAAAGGTAATAGTTGTCCTTTCATTTTCTGTTTTGTTTTTGATGATTTGTGGGGGTTGGGAAATGAGTCAAAGCAGATGTTTTTATTACTGTATTTTTTTTGTGTGCACATATTGACATGTTACAAAAATAACTAAATATCCTTTTTAGGAAGGGCAACTTATTAACAAAGGGCCAATTAAGTTATCTTTTCTCAATATAAATGTAATACTAATCTCATAACAAACAAATGAGGTGGCTAAATACTAATAGTTCAAGTCAATTAAGAGGTGGCTTGATAAGTCAACATGTTTTCGCCCACATAACAGTCCATGTGGGCAGGCAACCATGTCAGCATTGTGCGCATTGCCTTCACTGACAAAATTTCCAATCAAACTACAACTCAACTCAATGATCCATCCATGTACTAGCTTTTAGACCCATGTATACGTACACACGAGATTTTATCTAATTTATGACGATTAATCACAAATTTCTTAACGAATCACCCTATACCAGATTAGATAGATTAGTTTAATGGAATTCATTTTGTCCCCAGTTTTCCTCTTGGTAAGGGATACCATCTTACACAAGTTTTAGAAGGGTATGTGATCAGATAAAATGTTAAAGATGAACTGATACATGGCTTCCATGGATTTTTGAAATAGTCGGGACACAAACTTTCTCACAACCGTTCGGGTAGTACTTTTAATCTCTGCCTTAAAAAGATTAGACAATCCAAATAGTATCATTCACTTGACCATTTCGTCTATGCCCATGATTGACAATCATAAAACTTTAGTTAACAAGGTTAGAAACATATATCGCAATTAGTACAGAGCTTGTACTCATAAATGTTGGATAATTTATGTTAAATGTATTTCATTTGTTGAAATATACAATTATATTAAACATAAATTGATCAAAGTAAATAGATTATCTAATTTATGACGATTAATCACAAATTTCTTAACGAATCACCCTATACCAGATTAGATAGATTAGTTTAATGGAATTCATTTTGTCCCCAGTTTTCCTCTTGGTAAGGGATACCATCTTACACAAGTTTTAGAAGGGTATGTGATCAGATAAAATGTTAAAGATGAACTGATACATGGCTTCCATGGATTTTTGAAATAGTCGGGACACAAACTTTCTCACAACCGTTCGGGTAGTACTTTTAATCTCTGCCTTAAAAAGATTACACAATCCAAATAGTATCATTCACTTGACCATTTCGTCTATGCCCATGATTGACAATCATAAAACTTTAGTTAACAAGGTTAGAAACATATATCGCAATTAGTACAGAGCTTGTACTCATAAATGTTGGATAATTTATGTTAAATGTATTTCATTTGTTGAAATATACAATTATATTAAACATAAATTGATCAAAGTAAATAGATATCTAATATTGGAAGGTTTAAAGTGTGTATTATTTAATGTTTAATAATGTGGGTTTTAGTGGCGCAGCCTTTGTTTTTGGCTAGCTCGGCTCCGTTTTTGGCTTCATGGCTTAATGGGTTCATTTGTTCTTGGTTTAACCATATCCTCAGCCAGAGTGCCCTATTGTTGTTCATTTCTGTTAATGTAATTTAGTTTCTTGTAATCTGTATTTTCTTATTGTAATTCGAATTGTTTATCAATAAAGTTTTATTTTGTGAATGGTGTTCCTCCAATAAATTTAAGAGCATTTCCTAATACAGCTCATCTGTCATCTTTGAGGAATTCTTGATTCGTCCTTTTCATCTGTAAAACAAATCAATAACACAAATCGTACCCGAATCTACTCTCTTATTAATAAACAAGCAGTCCTCAATCGAGTGCTGCAAACATACAAAAGAAATTAAGATCGTCCCCCGAATGGATGCGATCAACTAAACAAAGAACACTCTTACAAGTTACCTCACTACACCTCTCAAACGAATACAGAAATAAGATCAAGATGATCTTGATACAGAATACAGAAAGAACAGAATATATAAAACCCTAAACAATTGATTGATCGAATACACTATTTTTCCTCTCACCCTACACTGAGATATAACATCGTATATATAGGGATTGAGAATAGAAACTTTCAATCTAGCCCCTGCACTTTAGACAATGACATAACAATACCAAAATATATATAAAATAAAAAATACTTTTACCTGTGTTAGAACTATTAAAATTCGTGTTATAGTGCGGAAGTAAGATAATCAACAATGGTGGAAAGTGTGTGTGTTAGTGTGTGTTCTTGAGAGAGAAAGGTGTGTGTGGGAGAAGTAGGATTAATTGATTATCATATGTGTGTAAAAAGGCTTACCAGGCTTACAAAAATATGAAGGCTTGAGGGGTATTTATACTCTAAGTATATTACAAAAGCTCCCCCTCAACCTTACATTATATACATAAAATACAATGTTTGGAAATACAACTAAGCACTATTTTATATTTCTAACATTCTCCCCCTTAGTGCTTGGTTGTCCATCATTACTTCCTTTGTTGTCTCCTTCTCTTGTTTGCACGTCTTTGCTTGTTCTTCCTTTTCTTATATCTTTGTGCAGCAGATGAAGTTGATGGCTTATCAATCTTTGAACTCCAGAAAGCTCTTTTCTTGTAACTGTTCCATGAATCATTCCAAAACCTCTTAGGAATGAAGTGCCAGTTATCACCTACAGGACGTTCATCTGGCAATTTGATATTATCTTGAAAGTTCACTGGAGGAATATTATGAGGACCGCGTTCATGGCTAGGATTCCAATGAACCCATGAACCTGTCTTGGTATGAATAATTCCTTCTTGTGACTTGGGAGTTCTTGTGACAATGAGATCTCTAATCCTCTGACGTATATCAAGAGTATCTTTGATACGTCTTATGTGATCTCCTCTCTGGGACTTGATGTTTTCATCTTCTTCATTATCAGAATCTTCATCTATTGCATTCAGAATGGATTGGCAATATTTCAAGGTACCATCTGAATATTTGGGAAAATCAGAGGCACGAATGAAGATTTTTCTCTTGAGTCTATTGATGAAGACAAATCCATCCAAGCTTTCAATTGGATCTCCAATCTGAAATGAGTCTAGCTCATAACCTTCGGCTCTCTGGTTTGGTCTTGTAAGGTTAATCCTGCTAGATCTTCTTTCTAAACCAATCTGGAAGTCATTGAATTCATAAAATCTAATCAAGGCTTGAATATGGCTTTTCAATACTTCATAAGCTAGAAGTTGATCTTGATTCTTGATTATCATATGTGTGTAAAAAGGCTTACCAGGCTTACAAAAATATGAAGGCTTGAGGGGTATTTATACTCTAAGTATATTACAAAAGCTCCCCCTCAACCTTACATTATATACATAAAATACAATGTTTGGAAATACAACTAAGCACTATTTTATATTTCTAACATTCTCCCCCTTAGTGCTTGGTTGTCCATCATTACTTCCTTTGTTGTCTCCTTCTCTTGTTTGCACGTCTTTGCTTGTTCTTCCTTTTCTTATATCTTTGTGCAGCAGATGAAGTTGATGGCTTATCAATCTTTGAACTCCAGAAAGCTCTTTTCTTGTAACTGTTCCATGAATCATTCCAAAACCTCTTAGGAATGAAGTGCCAGTTATCACCTACAGGACGTTCATCTGGCAATTTGATATTATCTTGAAAGTTCACTGGAGGAATATTATGAGGACCGCGTTCATGGCTAGGATTCCAATGAACCCATGAACCTGTCTTGGTATGAATAATTCCTTCTTGTGACTTGGGAGTTCTTGTGACAATGAGATCTCTAATCCTCTGACGTATATCAAGAGTATCTTTGATACGTCTTATGTGATCTCCTCTCTGGGACTTGATGTTTTCATCTTCTTCATTATCAGAATCTTCATCTATTGCATTCAGAATGGATTGGCAATATTTCAAGGTACCATCTGAATATTTGGGAAAATCAGAGGCACGAATGAAGATTTTTCTCTTGAGTCTATTGATGAAGACAAATCCATCCAAGCTTTCAATTGGATCTCCAATCTGAAATGAGTCTAGCTCATAACCTTCGGCTCTCTGGTTTGGTCTTGTAAGGTTAATCCTGCTAGATCTTCTTTCTAAACCAATCTGGAAGTCATTGAATTCATAAAATCTAATCAAGGCTTGAATATGGCTTTTCAATACTTCATAAGCTAGAAGTTGATCTTGATTCTTGATTATCAGATAAGCATATTGATTGTAGAGAAATAGGATGTCTGAGATCGTCATGTGTTGAAAGGATTCTTCTTGAACAACATAGATATTGCCATCAGCTCGGCGAATTCTGAATCGAACAAGTCTGAGATTGTGATTCTTGAGAGGAGTAAACAACTGAAGGATTTTTGTGATTGGAATTTTAAATTGCTGATACCACCATTCAGCTCTTACAGAACTTTCAGCATTCATCAGTTCCATGTATGCATCTCTTTGACCTTGATGTCTGAATAGAAAGAATGCTCTCAATCGGTTCAAGGTCATGTTAAGTCTTTCATTTGGTGAGCAATAGATTTGAAAGGCTCTTTCTTCAAGGTATCTTGCTCTGCACACAATTTCTTCAGGTCTTTTGCTCAAATCCAAGATCTGTTCGTAATTCTCAGCAAAGTAACCCTCATTGATCTGCCATATCTTATCTCTTGAGATCCTTGGATGTCTAACTCCTTGTCCAAGTTCATTAGGAGTCTCAAGATTTTCAGCATTTGTGAAATGATGAACTATCTCTTCAAAGATATCTTCTTCATATTCTTCTTGAGTAGACTGCTGAGATTGAGAAATAGCATCAGACTCATAATCAATACCATTTCCTGGTTGAAATGGATCAGGATCACTTGACTCATCAGAACTTGATGTGGAAGAATAATAATGAGAAATATTTCTGATGAGTGGAGGTAAATCATCCGACTCTTCTTGAATTTGAGTTCCTCCTTGAGTCTCTGTAACAACTTCTTGAACAGTTTCTTGACCATCTTGAGCTTGTGTCTCATGACCCTCTCTAATATCTCTCATATTCTCCCCCTCGGGTTGATCATCAGGATCTTGATCATCCCGACGACTTGAGATATTAGCCAGTCGACATTGTTGATCAAGTTCAGTGACTCGCTTTTGAAGAGCTTCAATTTGAGCCTGTTGTTCCTGTTGTGTGCTTTGGAAAGATAAATATGCAAGAAGTGATTGAAAAATAGATCTTTTATGTGAAGAAAGATGGGGTTCTTCTGATCTCAACCGATTCATGAGGGCAACAATTAGAGTATCGGTAGATAACCCGCTGGTGGCAATTCTGTTTGGCGAGCAATCGCTTAAGTATTCGGATGAATCAGATGAATCAGAAGAAGAGAGCTGGAAGAATGATGTGGTGAATTTGGATCAGGAAATGATTGTGGTGGTGGTGTTGGTGGTATGGTTGTTGTTGTTGTTTGGATATGTGGGGGTGTTGGTGTTGTTTGTGTTGGTGTTGGAGTCTCTTCTGGAGAATGAATGCGTAAAGCACCTCCAGTACGCAATCTAGGTGGTTGAGATGAGGTTTGAGATGCAGGAAGTTTACCAGTGATAGTGTTTCTCGATATAAGTAATTCACTTCTTTGTCCCTCTTCAATTCCTTCAACAAAATGAGCAATTAAAGTTTGAGCCTCAGGTGGTAATGGAATAGCAGAAGTTGGCACATCAGTAGTCTCAAGTGATTCTACTGAGTGACCCGAAGACATCATGACTGTCTCAGGATTTCCTGTTGGTTCAAAAGTATGAGCAACAGTTGATGATTCGGCTTTGCAACCAGAATCGGGTTGTTGTTGGGCAACACCACTAACAATACCGGGGTCACTGAGAATGCCCGTTAATACAGTCTCAGGTTGATCCTGAGGAACAGCAGTGTCACAACGGCGTTCATACTGCTCCCCAGTCTCTGTCTGAGGACTGTTACCTGCGGCTAAAGCTGGCGTGATGTTAGCTAAGGCAGGATTTCCAAGCTGTCCTTGAGGGTCACACAAAGTGGGTCCCTCTCCGCTTGTTCCGGCACCAGTACTCAACTGGGCTTGTGATTCCGTGTGCCTAGGTGATCTAGACTCTTGTGCATGAACTGAAGGCGAGAGGTGGGGCTGGTCCTCTCTATTTTCAACACTCTCATCCTCCAAATAAGGAGAGTGTGGTGAGCGTGGCTGTTCCCCGTGTATTTCTGAGACTAACTCCTGTTGTGAGGAGTCAGAATGGCTGGGAGAGTTTGGTGCAAGCGAGAATGGGCAGTTCCCGACTTCTACTCTAGGGTAAACCCGGCGTTGATATTGGGTTAAGACTAATTGGAGGCCAACGTTTTCTTTTTGCCTTTCACCTATCCCGGACCTCTCAACCTCTCTGGTATTTTCAACCCCTCCCTCATTCCTTCCTTGTTCCTCCGGGATGTCTATGACATCATCAGCAAACTGATTTGCATCATCATCAGATGCATCATTATCAGAAGTAATCGTATCTTCTGGTTCGGGTTCTTGAAATCGGTCATACTCAAAACGAGATCTTTTAAAAGTTTTTCGAATATTAACCGGAATTGATTTCTTTCTGCCTTGAGTATATGTTGGTGGAGGAGATCGAATAAAGGATGATGAAGGTATGGTTGAGGTAAACTGAGGTATGATTGGTTGTTCAGGTGTTGTAATATCCGGAAGTGGTGAAGATTGATGAATTGGTGATTGAGGTAATTTGGGTGAAGATGGAGATGATTGTTTTTGAGGTGATGGTGTTCTGGGTGATGGTGATCGGATTAAATTGATTGTTTTGGGAAGTGGTGATCGGATTTGTCTTTGAGACCCAGTAACAGATATTGTCTCCTCAGAAGATATTGGAGAAGAAGTTTCAGCTATAGCTTTGCTTTTGAGGTTCTTTGATGAACTCTTCTTCTTCTTCTTTTGATGCACTTTTTTACTCAATTTCAACACAAACATTTCTCCTTTTTGTTTCTTTCTTTTGAGCTTACTGGAACTGGATTCACCCTCACGCTCTTTTCTTTTTCTACTTGACCCCTCACCAGGTGTCCTATGTACAGCTTGGGTAGGAACCGGGAGGCTTTCCGGTCCCAGTGCTGTTCTAATCCAGTCCAGATAAGCAACTTTATCTTCATCATTATCTGACACCATATCTAGTAGAAATGATGGGATCAGGAAAGTATAGTTAGCAGCTCCTGAGTCTCTAACATACTTGTAAAAATGTATAGTCACTTGGCTACTGTCTTGAAGCCTTGGAATGCTTCTTTCATGTCTTACTGCACTGTAGACGATTGCTGTGAGAAATCTTATGAATGGAATATACTTCTTGGGAGCAGACACTTTGCCATTTACTAATACAATCAGTTGATCCCACAGAAGTTGAGCAATGTCATAGTGTCTGTTGAAAACAACACCATAGAAAATGTGCAGCATTGGCTGTGTCAGATTGTCCATCCCTCTTGTGTATGGGGTTAAGCAGTTGCTTAGGATGGAATACACATAATACCAAATCTTTGGTAGATTTTTCAACTTGAAATCTCTTGTCCTGGATAAAGGACCTTCATAACCAACAGAAATTAAAGCAGCAAACATTTCTTCATTGGACTCAAAGTCATCATAATCAGCATGTTCATTGAAGTTTGCTTCAGGTAGTCTTAAAATCCTTCTGAAGTCATCAAGATTGAACTCAAACTCATATTTTCTATCTCTTGAAGTCAACTGATATTGAAAGTAGCCTTGACGACGAAGTTCAGGTGATTTTGATTTAGCTTTGGCTCTTGGATTTGTTGGATCATAAGGTTGAACAAAGATAATTGATCTCCATATATCAAAAAGGTAGACTTCAGCTAAGTCTTGTTCAACAGTAAGTACATATGTGAGAGGATGATTGTGAAGAATTCTTGGAACTATTTGAAAACCAGGAGCTATGAAAGGATCAAACAACGCTCTGTTATTTCTCATGCTACTTGTGTTTCCGGCAATGAGAATTTCTTCAATTGATACATTTAGAGCAACCTCTTCATCATGTTCAATAATTTCTTGATGATCCATTTTTATTTTTCTGATTTAAGACATAAAACAATTCAACGCACACATAAAATAATGTTTGAATAGCAAATAACAAGTTTCACTCAAATGATTTATATAAAATACAAAGAGTTTCACAAAGGCGATCAACTTAGTGTATTCTTTATAAATAATTTGAAATGAGAAGATAAACTCAGAAAATAAAGTATAATCATATAAGTACAATATATTTAAAAATAGCAAGGAAGTACACAAAGGCGTTCGATTCCCCGTATTTCAAATATATTGTGATTATATGATAATACAAAGCATTTTGTCACACCACACAAAATTAAAAAAAATTAAAAAAATTGAAAATTTTTCTAAGTATGGAAACTAGGACGTCTTGGCAAGATCGTCTTATTTCCAAGTCGTTCTGGAACCAAGACGGTCTTTGAGCAAGATCGTCTTATTTCCAAGTCGTTCTGGAACTAAGACGGTCTTGGCAAGATCGTCTTATTTCCAAGTCGTTCTGGAACTAAGACGGTCTTGGCAAGATCGTCTTATTTCCAAGTCGTTCTGGAACCAAGACGGTCTTGGGCAAGATCGTCTTAGGAACAAAATTACTTGAAAATAATACGACTTTGCCAAAATCGTTTTATTTCCAACCAGGTTTTGCTTAACACAAATATGATTCATTTTAACAACTAAGCATAACAAAACATTTATATGAATCACAGCAAGTAAACAATCACAACTCAATCACTAAAATCAAGACAAATAACCTAAAACAAATCGAAGATCGTCTTAGGTCATCTTCTTCACAAAACACAATAAGTTGCAGGTTTTTGAATTTTCGAAATCACAATACTAATCATTTAAACATGTAATAAACATACACATGTAACCTAAACATGCTTCTAAATCATTCAATCATCACATAATCATCAACACAAGCAGAAATTTTCAAGTAAAAATGGAAAAAATCTTACATTCTAAGCCGAAATATTACTTGAAGATGTGATTAGATGACAATGATGTAATGGAATGAAATGATCAGTATGAGATTACCAACAAAACCCTTATCTTGTTTCAATGATCAGCCAAAAGTTGTTTTCGAAGTGATTGAGAGTGTTTATGAGAGTGTATGGGGAACTGGGAAAGAAAAAATTGGAAAAGAAAAAATGATCAGTTTCCCTCCTCCTTAAGGAAGAGAAAACCGATTTGGTTGGGTCGGGTGGGTTTTGACCCGATTTGAAAGTCATGGTTTTTTGAGTTTTGGGCTTGTAACAAAATGGGCTTATGGTAAAAGGAAATGAGATGGGCTTATGGTTTTTATTTAAACTAAACAAAACAAAACAATTGATAAAAACAATTTTTATTTTTATGATTTTTTTTTTTTTAATTTTATATTTGGTTTTTCTATTATAAACAATGAGTTTATTTTCAAATAGTGCAAATACACAAACTCCCCTTAGATTCATGAATTATCCTTTTTCTCCCCCTCAAACATTGCATGATATTTAAGCACATTGCACATAAGCATAGCATCAATGTTTGTCAGATAATGAATGAAAGAGAAAGAGATGAAGGATTTGTACAGAACATGCAGAGGCAAGTAAGTGTATTGGTAATGAGCACTTATTTGAGATTGTTTCTTGAAAAGAAACTCATTCCAGGATCATGTGTTGAACAGTACCCGAGATTTGGAATACTTAACACAGACCTTTATTACCTGCAAAACACAATCAAGGTTTTCTAGGTACCCACCTTTGAATGGGTCCTTTTGGGTTAGTGTAAACATTTAAAGTATACAAATGAGGTTTTCGAACCAGAGGTTTATTCTTAAGATTCATCACAATTCCATTGGAATCAACAATCCAAGGTTTGGAAATCACATTAGAAGATTTAGAATTTCTTACAGACCATGGTTTAGCTAAATTACCCAAATTTGAATCAAATTTCCTATCAGGAACTTTCTTCTTGTAATCATTAGCTATCCAACTTCTTCTAATTGTTGATTTATCAGACACTTGTGTTTTAGCATAACTAGTAGATTTTATCAATGATGATTTAGAAATCCACTTATGGTTACTAGCTAAGCTCTTCTCTCCTTTCTTAGATTTAGTCCGAGGAGTTAAAAACACATTCTGATTTTTGCTTTGCTTGGTTGAAGATTTAATATTCTATTTCTTTTGAGTTGCAACAGTGAACCAACCATACTGATCTCTATAACTAGTTATACCATTAGATGTATCCTTAATTAGCAAAACTTGGTTAGTTTTAGACATCTTAGGTAAAGAACTAGATTGAGAGATTGCTTTAGAATCAGAGGTTCTAGAAACAGATGAAATATCAACTTTAAGCTTTGATTTATCAGAAATGGAATTCTTACCTTTGACAGCTGGGGCATGCTGACCTTTGGGTGAATAAAATGAAGTTAGAGCAAACTTAGATTTAGATTCCTTCTTTGGTTTAGATTTTTGGGTGAGAGTTTTTCAAGCTCTTTTTCAACTTCTGGTGCAAAAACATGATCAGTTTCCAAAAACTTATCTAATTCTTCAACAGAAAGATATGGATAAGTAAACTGTAATTCTTTTGGTTGAACTTCTGATTTTAAAACAGTTTTGTTAGTCAACTTTTCAATCAATGCTTTTGCTTTAGCCTTCAGATCAGTAGGAATCTCAATCTTTTGCTCTAAGTTCAATTTATTTTGGTCAACAGGGGTGATTGAAAGAGTATCAAAGAAAGTATTTTCTTGACAGAAGCAAGATGTTTAGCATTCAAAGCTTGAACTTTCTCTTCAATGTGAAAGAATGATGACAGCATTGAGGTGGACATATCATGTATCTCTTGAGGAGAGATGCTATCACCCTGCATGTCTTTGTTAAAATTCTCACTCCCATTGGATGAAGTGGAGCAGTCAACAGAAGTTAGATCATGTAACATTTGGGTCTTGGTGGTCTCACTTACCTTTGGTGAATAATTTTGAGTTTTCAGATGTTGAATGACTTGTTGTTGAGACTCAATTTTTTGTTTTAAACCTTCAATTTCCTTTTCCAATATGTTAGTTGGAATGTAAAATCTTTCTGAAATTTGTTTTGAACAATCTTTTTGAGACTCATTTTCAGGAATTGAAATGCTGTCTATTTCTTCTAACTCATAGATGGATCTTTTATGAGTTTTCTTGTATGTGTCATTAATAGCAACATAATCAATCTGAAATCTGTTGGTTTTTGTCTTTCAACATCATCTGACTCAAAGTCATCCTCAGATGGTCTGATGAATTCTTGAATCATGCCAAGTCTAAGATATTTTTCATTATAAAGTGGACCAAGGTCTTCTTTTGGATTTTTTCTAAATGTGCTGGATTCTCATAACCCAACCCAAGAAGAAGTTCTGATCTATCAATCTTTGATTTATTGTAATAAGCAGTGAAATTCAGAAAAGGATTTTGTTCAATTTTATAGATTTTTTCTTGATAGAACAAGATGTTTGCTTTCAAATCCTCAACTTGTTTTTGAAGAGTCTCAATTTCAACTCCTTTGAGAAAACAAGTACTGTTTAGATCAGAAATCTGTCTTTCATGCTTTTCACAGTTAGGTCTAAAATCTTTCATTTTATTTGTGAGAAACTCAACATCAGCTTGTCTTGCATTTGCTCTTAACCATTCATTGGTTTTCTCAAGCTTTAAAGTCTCAATGATTTGCTTGAGTGAATGGACAGTCTTTTCAAGGTCTTGACATTTGTTTGTCGAATGAGCATTGGGTGAAACAACTTGAGAACTGTTACTTGACAAATGCATTTCTTTTAAGGAATCATAGTTCACTTTGAGAGCTTCATGAGCTATTGAGAGTTCTGAAAAATCTTCATTAATTTTATCAAACTCTTGTTTAGCCATTTTTAAATTGGTTTTTAAAGTAAGATTTTGCTTTGTCAAAGTATCAGCAGTTGTTTGGACAGTCAAGTAATCATCTTTGGAGATGAATTGTACCTCACTTGTTGTTGTTTGTGAAGTATTTTGTGAATGATTGGTTGTTGAAGTGACAGATGTCATCAAGCATGTGAGATCTTCAGAATCAGCATCAATATCTCCAAATAGCCATGGTTTCATCTTTTGTTGTTTGGCTAAGAAATTCTTTCTGATTTCAAGCTCTAAAATCATCATTGTTGTCCCTGAAACGAACGAACAAAGATTTGTAATTATTTTTGTTAAAAAATTTTTGGAATTAAAACGATCTTGAAGAAGATCGTCTTAAGATTTGATTAGGACGATCTTGATTGAAGATCGTCTTAAGGGTTGGTAGAACGATCTTGATAGAAGATCGTCTTAGGAAAATTTTATGTAGAAAGGTAAGACGGTCTTGAATGTAGATCGTCTTAGTACTTGGTTAAGAAAAGGTAAGACGGTCTTGGTTGAAGATCGTCTTAAAAAATTGGTTGGTTGAAAAATTTTCTAAGTATAGAAAATTCTGGAAATTTGGCCAGAATGATGTTATGATTTTAGAATTGTTGAGCAAAACCAATCTCAAAGAGATTAGTTACCCAAGGAAGTGTGTGATTCCCAATCACAACAACTTCAAATTATAATCCACAACACACAGTTCACACAGAACCAAAAATATTAGGACGATCTTGGGAAGATCGTCTTAATACCAAAACAAGGTAAACACTAGGACGATCTTGAAGGAGATCGTCTTAGAATCCTTATGAAGATCGTCTTAAGGAAATCTGCAAGAACATCAGAAAAAGACAAAATAGTCGAAAAATTTAACAATTTTGCTTGTATTTCACTCAATTTTGAGAGTTACAACTTGATTCAAGCCCAGAAATGCTCAGAATACGATTGCGCACAACCCTAGAAACAATTCCATAGATCAAATCAACTCAAACTGAAAATTCAAAATCTCATCAACTTTCTAAAAATTTTGGATTTTGATCAATCCTGTGAATTGGATTCTGAAATTTGACAGGATGTATTTAGAGGTGATTTAGAATGTATCTGTGAACAAAAACAGGAAAATTGAGTGAAAATTGAGGTTTAATTGTTGAAGAACAGTGACAGTTAAAAGGTTATGGTGATGAACACGAATTCTCAATTTTGAACAAAATTTGCACCAATCTGCTTGAAATTTGTTCTGGATCGTCAACAGATTGTTGTTTTGCTCTGATACCACTTGTTAGAACTATTAAAATTCGTGTTATAGTGCGGAAGTAAGATAATCAACAATGGTGGAAAGTGTGTGTGTTAGTGTGTGTTCTTGAGAGAGAAAGGTGTGTGTGGGAGAAGTAGGATTAATTGATTATCATATGTGTGTAAAAAGGCTTACCAGGCTTACAAAAATATGAAGGCTTGAGGGGTATTTATACTCTAAGTATATTACATAAGCTCCCCCTCAACCTTACATTATATACATAAAATACAATGTTTGGAAATACAACTAAGCACTATTTTATATTTCTAACAACCTGTTTACCTGTTTGGCAGAAATAGTCCCTGAAGTAATGAGTTTGCAATATAACAAGTCCCTTTTAACATCCTTCCTCAAACTTATTACTCAGATTAAACCATAACAATTATTTTGAAAACATATTCAGCATACTCATTCTGGTACACATTAGCTTATGTTGACTGCTACTTAAACCTTTAGTAAGAATATCTGCTATTTGATTTTTAGAATCAACTTTAACAGTCTTAATAACCCCTGAAGCAACTTTTTCCCTTACAATATGCCAATCAATTTCAAAATGTTTAGACTTCTCATGAAAAACAGGATTGCTAGCAAGTTGAATAGCAGAACTATTATCACAGTTAAGTGACACAGGTAATAAGTTGTTCAAACCAAGATCAGATAACAGATTACTTACCCAGATTACCTCACAAGTTGCAGAAGCCATACTTCTATACTCAGCCTCAGTGGAAGATCTAGAAATAGTAAGCTTGT